>JAHREE010000128.1:7522551-7861335 GCA_033628505.1 Tringa tobata | reverse complement strand
CTTTTTTTTTTTTTAAACATTTGATCTTTTTTCGAATTTTTTTTTTGTGGTTTGTTGGGGTTTTGGGGGGATTTATTTTTGGAAAAAACCCCCCGTTCTTTCGCGAGCAGGCCGCTGGTTTTGTACATCGCAGCCGCTGTGTGGGTCTCCGCAGGCTCCTCGCCCGCTGCCCCCGCGGCCGGGGGGAAAACAGCCCTGAGGCGGCCGGGGGTTTCCCCCCCACCACCACCCCCGTGGGGTCCCCAGGTGACGCGGGGGGACACGGCCTGGGAGGCGGGGGCCGCCCTGCCCTCCCTCTGGAGCTGTTGATGCCGGCACGCGTGGCGGCACCCGCCGTAATGACTGCAGCGCCGAGGGATGCCGCCCAACCCTCCCTGCTAATAGTTGTTTTTATTCCCCGTTGTGCTGGAGTTGTTTCTCTTTCCACATCGCCCGCACCAGTCATCTGATAGTCCTGAGCTGGTCACGGGCTGCGGGGCTGGCGCTGGACCAGCCCTGCTGTGTGACACGTAGGCTGGGTGTGTATCCAGAATGTGATCTCCCCACGGGGTCGCTGGGTGGTGGGTACGTCCAGCCGCCCCACAAAAACTCCCTCGCCTCTACCCAGGAACAACTGAGGGTTGCCATCTTTGCAGCCTTCTCCTCCATAAACATACGTGGTAGTCTAGTGGAAGATGTCCCTGCCCGTGGCAGGGGGGTTGGAGCTCAGTGAAGATCCCTTCCAACTCTAACCATTCTATAATGCTATACTTTTCCCCACCCTGTTTCTCGTTGCACTTGAACGGTGATGTTTTAGTATGTTCCCCGTTGTCTCCAGGGATTCATTAATTTTATTTTTTTTTTAATTGAGCTTCTTTTTTATGGCTGTGTTTCAATATGTAGCAGAAGGCTTCACTGGTTTCCATGGTGATTAGTGTGGGAAAAGCCTTTTTGGGAGTAAGTACGCCAGTCTAGGTAGGTGGGCAGGGCAAACGAATTTGGGAACATGCATATACTCAGGAGTGTAAGGAATATATATTTGCGTTTGCTCATCATTTGGGGACAAGCACTGTCATCGTCCTAAACAGGCAATAATTTTAAAGAGATTTTTAGTTACTCATCATCTTTATAGCCTGCTTACAAAATTCCTTCATGGTTTCCAAATCTTAACAGATATAGAGTTTATTTTCCCTATTTAAAATGAGGTTTTTTCTCTTAAATGACAACTTGAAAAGTCAGTCCTTTCTCTCCCCTGCCAAGTCTGCTTTGCTGTTAGTCTCACTCGCGTACCTTGGCTGTACTCCATAACCTTTAGAGCCTGCAGGTGTTGTAGCAGGCCTGATACCTGTTTACTTGGAGGCTTTCCTCAGTTACAGCAGGCTACCTGCCTCGGATACCAAGGAAGTCCCGGGCGGCACGAGCTTTGAATCCAGCGGTCCAACCTGCTGCACTAACATTAGGATGTTAGCGTGCAATGCTAGAGGAAGGAGGGTGAGGGACAAGTTTTGTCAAGTCTTATTCAAACATCTTTAAGATCTTTATAATAGGTTATCAAAAGCAGGAGGTAGGAATGTATAGGCTAACACTGTATAATAAATATTATAATATTTCTCTCTGAAGGCTATGAGCAACTTTTGATAACTCATCTAGTGTTTACAGCTAAGAACCCCACCAGCAAGCCTGCAAATAAGTACGCATGAAAAACAAGTATCAGATCTCAGTCTGTTTCTGTGCTAATCTGTTTTCCCACCTTACTCAAACATTTGCTGAGACTTGTAGAAGTATACATCCATTAATCTTAGCAAAACATACATAGTTAATTGAGCTCTAGTCACAGATTCAATCTGTTGTAAAAACAATCCCTGATCTTTTTGTTTGTTTGACTTTTTGGTTTGGGGTTTGTTGTTTTGGGGTTTTTTTTATATAAAAAATTAGATCTATCCTCTCACTGGAACTAAGAAATGTTCTAATAGAATTCAGGAGAACTATACTAGCTAGGCATGCTCTCTCTGAGAGTCATGTATGTGTACATGTATGTCTATAAGCAAAGGCGTGTTGTTACACCCCAACACCATAGGCACCGTGAAGAGCATCTAAGGTTTCTACCAAGGTTTGGAATAGCTGATGGGCCGTACTTCTTCTCCAGAGTACCGATTGCATAGGACCTGATTCTTGCCATAGTTGGATAAAAGCCAAAGTAATGTATGTAGAGACAAGTGGCTGACATTTATCCTGTTCTCCACAGTTCTTTATGTTGTGCTTATTGGCACCGTATCAAAGTGTTTTTCCATACTCCCTTCTGCAGCCTGGCAGATTCTCTTTAGATTTCTTTGTATGTATATGTAAAGAGGTATGTGTGTGTATATTTCTTGTTTATATACATACCTATGTATGTATATATAAACGCTGGGGTGCATGTTAGAGAATGCAACTTCAAGGAAATGTATTTTTTTTTCCTTTTCTAGTGTACATGATGCTTAGTTTTGGGGGCACTGTATTGTCTAGTTTTGCAATGTTGTTGGGAAGGTAGTTTTTATAAATCAGAGAAGCTTAAGACCTAAATTCAGCTCGTATAGCATGTAACAGATGAATCACGTTATCCTTTTATTTCCGTTTCTCTTTCTGTAAAGTGTGGATGATGACCTTTAGCTATCTATATGCTGAATGTTGAAATATGTCGATACAGAAACTCTCTAAGGTCTAATTGTTTTTGTAGTTATGTAAGGTCTGTTCCTCAACAAATTGCTTGCATTTTGGAGATGTTTTCATTAGGCATTGCCTCATGTTACTGGTGGGTGGACCCTAGAGCAGGTTTAATCAGCAGAGCCTGTACTTGTTCTGTAGCTTGCTTTTGAGGCAACGCTGCTGTAGCTTAATCCAGCTGGTCAGAGGAGTATCTTGCTGCAGAGTGAGTCAGCAGCAGTCACGCCATGACTGTCTCAACCTTGAAGGTTGCTTCAGCCTCTCTCATGCTGGCTAACATCAGTATAGCGTGTTCTGCTCGCTTATGATTAATGAACGGGATTGGCATTTGCAGTATTTGGGTTCTATTCTTCCTTGTGCTATAGACTTGCTGGACAAATTGCTTAATCCTACTGTGCCTCAATATTCATCTGTGAGATGAAGGATGTTTTCACGCTGTTGCTCTTTATGTGTTTTTATATTTGGACAGTGAATTTTTGCTTTGTGTTTGAATACAATTTCCTAGTAGAGTTGCATCTCCTCTTAAGTGGAAAGTTGCTGGTCAACAACTTGGTAAACTTAAGGAATATTAGCAAAGAAAAATCCATGAAAGTGAAGGAGAAATCAATTTCAGAGTGAAGATTATAAAGTTAGATGTGAGAGTCAGGGAAGAAGGAACGAGGTTTTTCCACTGGTCTCAGAAAACAGCATTTCAGAAACAACTTACTCAAATGGGCCTGTGTATATATTAAAAACGTAACTGTACTTAAGAAAAGCAAGTAATTACAAATGTCATTAGCGCTGATCTGAGGCTATAGCCTCAAGTATAGAGGGACTCTTCTAGAAATGCCGTCTTTGGAGCTTTCGTTGTCAAGCTGCTCAAATCACTTGTTGGTCACCTTCCACACAGATCTGGTTATTATTAGTGTTTGGTTTCATTTAAGAGAGTACGTCAATGGGATTTAAAGCCCCAGCATCTACAGTGAAGGAACCAAAGAGGTACAAAACCAGAGGAGTCGACGTGGAAAATGGACATAATTGCACATAGCATTCTTCATAATGTTGATTAAATAACAAAATGGGATCAAGTCTTCATCTGTGCATTCCCACCCTTCATGTACACAGCAGGACGACTACAGCACATCGCTTTGGTCTTTGAAGCACAGTTGGGTTTAGTGCACAGCCTTGTTTCTGAAGTGTTACTCAGAGATCTGGGGGCCTTGAAAGTGGCCACAATATAGAAGGTCACTCTATTTGCGTGTTATACTCTGTTCCAGTAGTATATTATACCCACAGAGCAGTATGATTCCAGAAACCATTTTATATGCCCATCACCCTTACAAGTGTAGTTATAGCAGTAGATTCTGGTTCTTGCTTTTTGGAAGGCTTTCAGGCGTATAGCCTAATATTTTCATTTGGAACATGAAAAAAGAATGGTGAATTTAAAATGCACATTATATTTATGTTTTTTATTGGTTGATGGCCTTGGCTATTGACTGAACCATTTTATTTGGACCTGAAATAAGGAATTTGTCCAGAAAATGCCATTAATCTCTGCAAGCAGTAACTGCAGTGGCTCAGATGGGACTTTTGCACAGACACAAACTAGTATGGACTGTTTGTAAGAATTTATAATTTAAGGAGTAGAATGTAGGTAGAGCTTCAAAGCCTCGGGTGAGTGTCTTTAGGGACCATTAAGTTTTTGGTCTTGTTTGTAGTGATGCACAGATGTTCCAGATTTCCTTGTTGCATACAAATTTTAAGATTTAAAAGCTGTTCTGAAACCGCATTTAGCTGAATTTGAAGATTTCTAAATTTCAGAGATTCATGCTGCAGAATAACTTGATGGCATATTAATAACTTGGCAGCAGATGGGAGTGGGAGAAGAGAGTTTCAAATCGTGGTTCTGAATTGAGTAAAGCTTCTTAAGCTTGAGACTTGAAGTGAGGTCGAACGTTCTAACCGTCGGATTGTGGTTATTATTGACCATGCCTCTGTCCCTCTCTCTGACCTGGGACACGATGAATCTTTCCACATAATAGTTTTGTCAGAGCCAATGAATGTTGTAGTTTGAAAATGGCGTTTTCCATTTTTAAAATGTTTTGCTGAAGAGGTCTTGACCAGCTCTACCCCTGAGATATCCAGCAATTTTCAGAGCAAACCAAGCTGAAAATTTAAGAACAATGTAATATGTGGTTCATTGGTATGTGTGTTTTCAGTTCTACCTGAAAGGGAAAACTAGTTGTGAAAATTCAGTTACATATCTGTGGAGCAAACTATGTTTTCACTGGCATAAGGTCAGCCCTGTGACACCATTGAGAATAACTGTTTGCTGAGCAGTATGAAACTGTTTTTTTGCTGATGCTCTGGACTGTAACACCCCCTTGGATTGAAAGGAAAGCTCTTCCCCAGGATTTGGGAAGGACGTGGTACTAATCCCCTTTTTTTTGTACCTCTGCCAAAATAGGGGATTTGACATAATCTGACACAAGTTACCAATGATACTGGTGTATGGCTGTTAATTAGTCACTGAGATTTTAATGGTTATTTTGGCACAGCTGTGTGTTCATTAGTAGTCACTTTGGTCCTGATTTTCATAGATCTCCAGTTGTAAAATTTTGTAGTTTTTAGGAATTATCTTGCCTCCCAATTGAGATTTAAGGTACATCCGGTTCTTTATTGGTGTGGATGAATTAGCTTTGGTAAAAAAAAAAAAAGGGGGGGGGCGGTGGGGTGGCAAATAAAAAGGGGTGATACTCCCCTTTGAATCAATGATGTAGCAAGAGAAACATGTTGCAGGGGCCTGAGAACCTCAGGTGATTTAAACGCATAGGAGAGCTAGTCAGGAAGTGAATGGAAGAAAGAGATCTCAGAAAAAAATAGTTGGTTTAGCCTGATCTGCTTAAAGGAGCTGCCTCAACTTGTCATGTATAAATGACAATTTAGGCAATCGGTATAGCTGAACAGCTGCTTCTACTATAGTTGTATATTTGTTCCATTCTTATTTATATGTTGTCTGGAGATGATGGAGTCTGCTCACTGTTTCTCATGTCTTCTTTTCTAAGTAAGACCATAAAAAGCATAAAAAAGCTGGTTTTAGTGCTTGCGATTTGGTCTGATTTTGACGTGGCAGAGATATGTTAATGTAATATGTAGTCTTTTTATTAATTTTATTTAGGGTCTTTTCAAAATGAATATTTTAAAGCAACTGGTATTATGCTTTAAATTGGGTTCAAGATGAAGGAGTTCTGGTCTTATCCTAATGTGTCCTTCACTTGCATATTCATGTTCTCTTCGACACAAGCTATTCCAAGAATGTGCCACCCTGCAGAAAGTGAAAATCAATTATGCCAAGAAGGGAGCATGTACATACATCAGCAATTTGGTGCCCAGGGGAAGAAAAATCTGCATGTCTGCTGATGTCAATCTTCTTGATATGGTATTTTTGTAAATGCACGTGGGTTGCTATTTCTTTTAACTGGCTCAACAAAAAAGAAGTTTATTTTTAGTGTTATAAGCTTCAGGGCATCACAATTAGCAGATCAAAATTGCCAGTTTGACTAGTCAACCTTCTGTTTGCTTTAGCAGAAACTATGACAGCAACATTGTTAGCGTTCCCACAGGTATTTTGGAAGATTCGTTAAGATCAGTGATGGGATCAATTTCTTTTATTTTTGTGGTTTGTTTTTTGTTGGTTTTTTTTTTTTTTCCTTCTGTTTTCAATCTCTTTGGTTTTACAAGTTTTGTTTTACAGTTGACAGTGAGAAATTCTGGGCTGTTGAGGTCATTTGCAGTAATTCACTTGCAGCTGTTCTAATACACAAACAAATATCTATTAAACATGTGATGTCTCTGTCTTACCTGAATTACTGCAAGTAATATATGTAGTATATATATCTATTGCTTGGATTCTTTTTGCTGACACAGCCAAGCAGTTCAGCAGCAATTCTTAGGGAAGTTTTAGAGTGGGCTAAAATCTACTCGGTTTATAGGGCAGTTAACAGCTGTTGGTTTAATTCTAATGACCATATTTGGAGTAGAATCAAGGCATGGTAGTCTTAACAATATTTTGAGTAAAAGATATGGAGAAATATTGATAAAATAATGTTAAATATGGTTTAATTTTAGCAAGAAGTTGTCACCAAATTAAATATTCAAAAATTAATTTAAGACAGCATTTTGATGAACAAGAGCTAGTGAACAGATGGATGAGCCCCCAAGCCTACTTAGAAATGTGTGTATAGATGAGACTACCAGCTATAGTGTGTTTCAGCATAGTTTGAGCTACTTGAGCTACTCACACTACCATATCACAAATATAGTGAATAAACAAATGTATATTGAGTTGATACTGAGTAGTACACAATATAGGATAATGTCTCATATATATGTATATTTATCTTATCTTATCTAAAATATGATGACCCTACATGGTCAGATTTGACCTGGATTAAGCTGAGGACTAATCTGCAGCTGAACAAACCCTCTGTTATATATGCATAGATCTCGAAAGTATAAATAAAAGAATAAATATGTAATTTCAGAGAGCTACCTGTATGCTCTTGAAATTAACTGAACTATTATTTAGTCTTCTGTTTTGCTAAAGTATCTTGACATAAGTTAAAGAATTAACACGACTGAGTTACTTTGGCCCAACCCTTTATGACAATATCTGTATAAAGAAATGTAAGTGAACTACAAATAAAAAGGATATAGCGTCTTCCTGGAGTTTTTATTTTCCTTGTGCTCTGTATTGATCAAGTAACAATTCAAATGACAGATGATGAAAAAACAGTGTGCGCCTTGAAAATTTTTGGCTTTGCCATTTAGGACTGGCACTCATCTGAAGGGTAGCTATATCATAGCATACCAAGTTGCATTAATTTCCATTTGAATGGGTTTTTTTTTTTTTTTGAACACTTAGTTATTTTGATGTCAGCAGGATAGTAATTATTGAGTTTGTCTGCCTTTTTCAAGTTAATTGCTCCTATATTAAAGATCTTTTAGGGAGGCTATTTTTATTATATTACTTAAATATTACAATCTATATTCTTCCCCCCCTTCTCACCAGAAGAGGGAGAATCAAACAGTGTAAAACAAATTCAGTGCATGCAAGAGCCCTGTATGCTATGATGTGTCTGGGTTTCAACCTTACTGCTGCTGTTTGCCTCGCTCCAGTGGCGTGAAACAGATGTCACATCAGATATCAACCTCAAAGGGGATTCCCCAGGCATGAACATGTGGGAAACTTAAAGCTGATACTTTTAGCCTGAGGGAGGCTTGTTCCTTCTGGTGCTCACTTGAGTTCCCCATTAGACTAGGTTCTTGGGTCTGCAAAAGCTGTGCATACAATATGTAGAGCCTGTTCTACTCTTAGTTCAGGTTTGGAGACTTCTTTTAAATATATCTGTGTTTGCTATTATTATTATTTTCATTTGTGTGGGGATGCCAAAAGTTCCTAAAATGAACAGTCACGTTGGTGAAAGATTTTGGAACTAGAGCTCAGAAATCTGTAATCTCTGTAGAATTCACAGAGTGCTCCTGTGGTTGATGCTATTTTTTTTCTCTATTTCCTGAACTGCCTCTTTTCTCTAGAGCTAGAAAAGTTAGAAATGAGTCCAGATCATAGGTATATCTGAGGAGAGAACCTAAAGAGAAATATAGGCTGGGTTTGTAAACAGCCATCTGTAAGAAATGACTACAATAAAAATAAAAAAATATTAAATGTTGTTCAGAAGAGTGGCCTTCACTTTTCAGGAAAATAGAGTGAACTTATTTAGTTTTCTCTCCGCAAATTTTCAAAGCAAACTGGCATCAATATAAGTGCAAAATGTTACGTAAAGTTTATGCTCATATATGTATGTGTGTGCATATATTACATAACAATTTTTAAAGTTTCCCTTTCCCATCCCTCCCTGGTGCTAGTGTGTGTCCTGAACTAATACAGTTACCTACTGTCTGAGAGATTTGAGCTCGTGGTTTAAAACTAAAAGGCTTCCATGTCATGGCAGTGTTCCTGAGCAGTCTATTCATAACGCCCTTAACTTTCCTAATAATAAGGGAGTTTTGATGAGGTAGTACTCTTACATTTCTGTAAGATCTATATGCAAGAAATTAACTTTGAAGTGCTTTACCTTTAAATGCAGCCATTTAATAGTAATGACTTAACTGTGTTGCAGTACTGATTTATAATTTGAGAACTTTCACTGAAAATGGGATTATTTTTTTTTTCTTGTGTAGGAGACTAATTCCTTATGAGCATTTTATAATTTCCTCTTTTCTCATTAGTAGCTCCCACAGGATATGTGCATGGCAAAAATCAGATAGAAATCCTAAACTTACAAAACATCCCTCTGGGATGTAGTTGTGCTATAGATTTAACTAAAAGGAAATCAGGCAGCCCAATCCTGGAGTAAAAAATACAACTTGGTTCACGTGAAGTGTTGCAGATGCATTACTTAAATAACAATCTTTTCAAATTTGTTAATGAAGTCTAGCCTAAATTTAGTCAGTGAGATAAAAAAGTGCTTTGTTGTGTGTGTTCAATGTGTTTTATAGATGTACATTAATCAGGAGAGTTCTCTGCCTAAAGAAAGATAATATACCGTGTCATTTTATGCTGTTCTGAAAATGATTATGAGCATAATATTAAACATTATAGGCTAAATTCTCCCATGATTACATACCAGTCTGCATTGCATTACTAAGATAAGTAGTCTAGGGTATTTCTTGTCATATTCTACTTTGATCCCAAACCAGTCCAGAAAAGGTGAAAAATTAAATTGTTCCTACTTCTGTGTTTCTTATCAGATCTGCTGTTTTAGTGGCATAAAAATTGGGTGATGCAGGAGAAATTTGAGACTATAGAGGCACTCAAGTGTTGGAATTTTAAACGTCTCTTGTTGTAAATTGAGCACAATCCTGCTGTATGCTCTTGGTGGATGAAGTCAAATGTCCACCCCCTCTCACACCTACGTCTATTGAATTAAAGAAGGGTTTGTTCAAGTGGAGCAGCTGGTTCTAGGAAATGGAATTATAATTTTAAAACAAAAGATGAAAAGCACTGTATATGCTAATGCTTTTTATTGGTAGTTATTTTCTGGAGTAAATGAAAGTCTAGAATTGCCCTAGCATTGCATGGCATAGAAGATAATAATTCATAATAGCTAGTACATTAATTAACTTTTATAACAGATGTTCTATGAATTTGTTGAAATGTGTGCTTTATTGTTTTGTAGTTCCCAGTGAGTCTATTGAGTGATATAATTTTTTGTTGTTGCTAAAGCTTGTTTACTGCTACTGAAAATCTAGAGAATATGGGATTGATTTATACAGTCACTTCCTTTTTATGTTGTGTTAAATACTAGTGAATTTTAACTGAAGTCAGTGAAGGAAGGCAATGCATAATTTCAACAAAGGATATCTAAATAATGGTGCAGGTAACTTCATGCACAAACCATGAAAAATCACCTCTGGCCTGTTGTCAGTTGCCCTTGTCAAAACCATCGCTAACAAGGCACTGTGCCCAAGTGCCAGCCATTGCCTTACTGGAAAGGCTTATTTCAGATTGCCACAGAACTATGAAGGTATACAAGCTAGATAATGGAAAGCAGGTCTCTGGTAAGAGCGCAAAACCCAAAGAATCATAGAATCATAGAATGGTTAGAGTTGGAAGGGACCTTAAAGATCATCTAGTTCCAAGCCCCCTGCTGTGAGCAGGGACACCTCCCACTAGACCAGGTTGCTCAGAGAAGTTGCCATATATATGTTCTCATTCTTAGAATGTGCACTATGATGATAATCTTCTGAGATCCAATCTTTTCCCAAAATCAATAAAGTAAAATAGAATTGTAGGAATGTGAGACAGTGCTGGTACTCAAATTCGCATCTTTATCTGGAACATGATATAGACATCCAAGCAAGAATAGTGTATCCAACTAGAAGCATTACCACTTGGAAGTTATTTAATTAAAATGCTAGGTTTTCATGAAATTGGTAAGCTTTCTGAAATGAATTGAAAAAGACTGCTTAGCATGCTTTGAGGATCGGGGTCAGTGTGTTGACCGAAGTGTTGGCTAACGAACCTTCCACGATGCACCTTTTGACTCGGGACAGACTTCTAGGCTACTGTGGTAACTGACAAAGGTTTTGATGTGGTTATTTCTACCAAAAATACTCATAGAGAAGTTCAAGGAAGTTTCACAGAAAAGATAGGCTTCTAATATTATCCTGAAAACATGAGAACTGCATTTGAAAGCAATTTATAATCTGTCACAAAACTCTGTTTTGACATATGTTTTGTTAATTGAACTTCTGAGGATGTGCAATTCCAATGCGTCTGTTTAAGGAAGCAGTGTTGCTTACCTGTTTCCACATATTCACAGCTAAGCTAAACTTTCATCTTTATTCTACACAGTATTGCTGTTTCTACTAAAACCTAATACATTATTCATACCTGCTTCTAATTTTGGCATAACTTTGAACTGGAGATAATTGGAATGCCTCCAATTGTCTTATATGTTCACACATCAAAGAGCATCAAGTCAGCAATCAGCATTGTTCTTGTGATATATGTATATATGTGTTTTAAAGTGTGAGGAAAGTGATATTGGGACATTCCCCGTTCTTCTTTCAAAAATAAATGAGGATAAATTCATAATGGTCTTATAGAAGGAAAGCGGTAGGTTATCTTGTTCAATGCTGCAGATCTAGGTCTTAGCAAAAAACTCATTGGAAGCTACAGAACTCATCTGTGTGACTTCAGTAGGTTTTAGATAAAGCCCCAAGTGAAGGTTGGTTTTCAGTGTTGTCTAATCCTTCCTTTCCCTTTGGTGCTGCAAGACTGTTATTGAAAAATCGTCAATGCTTCCAGGTATCCTCGGTATCTTTTATTTGCTATTCTTATACTGTTTCCTCCTTCCCTCCTCCAAACTGAGGTGAAACTGGTAAGGAGTACAGTGAGAACTGGGAGATGCTTGCTGTTCAAGTAGTGGGATTTGCTGGGTAATTTTATTGAGTACTGCTTGGGAGGATGCAGTGTGCAAGGTCCTGCTTTGCTGAATTAGCCTTTGATGTACAGCAAGTTGATGGCTTGAAATGACACCTGTTTCCTAAGAAACAGAGAATGTAGTAAAACACGTGGGTTGTCCTGCAGGAATATGCTGAGTATCTGAGACTTGGCTGATGATGGGGAGAGCCATGTAATCGCTTTGCATTGCAGCTGGTTTGAATCTGATTGCATCAAATGAAGGAAACTTGCAGTGGCTCAAGTAGGTTGTGTGCCTAATTCCTGTTTGAAATTTTGCAAGTATCTCATAATAACTACAGTTTTTTAATCTTCCGTGCAACCTCACAAATGTTACAGTGTCTTTTTCTCCCTGCAAGCTAGATGCAGTCACAAATAGCCCCTCACTAGCACACGCTTATAGACATTTGAAGTGCATGAAATTATGAAAACTGGGTTTTGGGGATTAACGTGCTAAGTACTGTACTGTATAATTTGCAGTAAGTCATATTACTTTTTTCTACAGTCACAAGTTTTCATTACTGAACTAAATAGCCTCACCTTTTTTTTTATGACTGTTTTTCCTTATAATCCTTTTATCTATATTGTGATGATACACTTGACTTTCAAAGTCAGGTTCTGCATGTATTTTGTGTTTTAGCATGCCTAGCAAGAGCAAAAATTAAAGATTCTGCTAATGTTTTAAGTCTGGATATACTATCTCTGTCAAAGTGACTATTAATATTCTACACGCTAAGGAGCTCCACTAAATTGAGATCACAGCACTCCAAACATTATAGCACTGAAGTTATACCCCGAGTCAATACACATAGGTCATACTTAGATTTATCTTGAAGTTACCAATTCAGTTTCCTACCAGGATCTCTGCTTAGTTTAGAAGATAACCCAAGTTATTAGAGACTGCAAATGGCTGATATATCTTCCTTGGCAACAGATTAAAACTAGCAAAATACAATTTGAACTGGATTCAAGCATCCACAGACATCAGCAAGATTAGAAGATTAGTACCTGTAAGTGAAAATCTAGTCCCTTGCTTTATAAATGGATCACAGTTCTTCTCTGCACCTTTCAGTTTTTCTTTTTGTATTGTTGGTGAATAAATAATAGAAAATGTTAATTAAAAAAAAAAAACCTCCATCTTGAAGAATGATTTCTACTATGCCTGTTGGGCAATCAGGTAGTTTACTTAGAAGTCACCCACTTGTTTTTAGAAAATAGTTTTTAACTAGTTTTTGGGTTTTTTTATTCCTTTTTACTACTTTGATTTTGTATTTTCCCGAAAATGAGATCTTTTGCAGTTGATTTTTGAAATACCAAACTAGTTAAAAATGAAAAGGAAGGATGATTAACAAATCCATTATACTCAAATAGTTTTGAAGTTGATAGCTCTAATTTTTCTGTGATATTTTTTGTGTTTATGTAAATTATGTGTCATCTTGCATTTGTCAGACTTTGGACTAGATCTTGAACGCACGCACATGCATCTGTTTGTCCAGAGAGCTCCAGTTGTTAATAGTTTGGATTTTATTTGCAAATCCTGTCTGGGGGGACTCTCTAAGTTAGTGCAGTGTTGTGTGCAAACTAGGAAGCTTATAGGTAAATTAATGCCTGATTTTATGAATACAAATAAAATCGTATCCTTAGTTGGATGCGTGAACTCTGGTCTGAGAAGAGATCTGGAATGTCACAGTAGGATAAAATAATTTGCAGTTTGCCTTTGAGCAACAAAATAGCTGTTCCCAGAAGTTACAGCTGTGGATTGCTCCAAACACAGAAACTGCTGAAGACTTCTTGCCTCACCAGATTCAGCTACAAGTAAATGAGTTTAAAACATTTTCTGTAACTACATCACTTTTGAGAGATTAAAATACTAATTCAACTACTAATAATATTCTGTCTTTTAAAAGCATCAATCAGGTCTTGAAAATTTGATATTTCACAATTCACGTTACAAAGGAACTGCTGCTATAATAGGTCAAATGATATTTCATAATATTTTTATTTAAGCCTTTTAATGCTGAAATACCTTAAAATTCACTAAAGGCATTTATGCCCTGATTATTTGAATAGGAGTTTAGATTCTGTCCCTTTAAAGTACATGTCAAGGCTTAGACACACTGTTGCTGTGTGTTGCCCTTTACAAGCAAGTACCTATCATGGGCACTTGTGTGGATTTCTTGCAACTGTTTGTTTTGGTTTTTTGTTTGTTCTTTTTTAATATAAAAAGGCAACCTTTAACAGAAACAGCTAGCTGGCAATACAGTCCTCAAAAGTGAGCTAGCTAGATAATCTGTCTTCAGCTTTCAGCTGCAAAGGACTAAAAGAACTTTTCAAGCCCACACAAAATCTGATGAGAGCTTGCGGCTGTGTACAATTTAGGACAGCAAGCTGCGTGTTCCCTGTTGCACCAGTAAAAATGGTCAAGATGTTATTTATTTAGTATTTTTTTAGCATTACTCAAATACAGCTGATACCCACCAGAAAAAAAAAAAAGTAAATCAGCAATTTTTTTAGTTCCATGCTAGCAGAATAAATAATTTGGTTAGACTATGAGAAAGTAGGGTAATGCTGGACTGAAGATGCAGGGAAGTTTTCTTCCTAACATGTCAGTGAACAACAAGGAAAGAAAAGTGAGCCCAAAGTTTTCTTCCTAACATGTCAGTGAACAAGAAAGAAAGAAAAGTGAGCCCAAGAAAGGCATCACTTACCCTGTAGGCTTCTATCCTTCCTCCAAAGGCCTGTCCTGCAAATCCCTTGAAGTCCCATGTTCAGCTACCAGCATTTTTTGCTACCCGTCTTTTCCTTCCCCTCCTCCAGCCATCTTTTTCCCCCTTCCCCCAACTTCCTAATAAAAGGAAAGCTACCAAAGCTCAAAAGTAACAGGCTCATGCTTTCAATCAAAGGAGCAAGCTGAATAGCCTTCCACTCAGAGTGAGTTCAGCAGATCTAGAGTCAGGGCCCCTTCATTAATGAGAAAGGAATCTGTCCACCTTCCGAAATCTTTTGGCACTGCCTGAACCACACAACTTGCATTTCTCATGAATTTCCCCTCTGTGGCCACAGTTCCATTTCTCTCTTTCTCTCCTTCATCTCTTCAAAACGAAATGTGCAAAGGTAATTTCCCTGCTCTTGCATAAATAGATCCCGAGGTTTCTGATCTTTATTTGTTCATTAGGAGATGCCATTTCAAATTAATTCCTTCTTTTCCTTGCCCCCCAAACCCCTAGTTTCATTGGAAAAAGTAGTTGGGCTTAGAATTATACGGAAGGAAAACTAGCATTTGCAGCGGGCTTGTGAGGCGTGTGTGCAGTGGAGGTCCAATCATTGGTTTTGATTCTTGGGCTCTGTGGTTTCTACTCACAGTTTTTTCACTCAAACCTCTTGTTTCAGTTCACACCAACCTAGTTTTGTTTTGAGTTTATAAGGGTTAGAACGAACCCAGGAAATAAAAATGCAAAGCTCCACTGAAACAGCAGCTGTTCTCTCTTTTGGTACAAACTACATTATAAAATGCTAAAATCATCCTTAGTTCCTGAAACTTAGCTCAGGTTTGGTGAAAACCTCATTAACCATGCATGCTACCTGCTTGGTTTGGGAGATTTTGTTAGCTGATTATTGGTTTCTTGCACTAATTCTATATTGTAAATATTAATATGACCTCAACACCCCACCACATTAGGAATTGTATATCTTTCATTCCACATACTGTCAGAAATTGAAAGGAGTTCTTTGTCGTTATTTCAAAAATGAGTTTTTTCTATGTCTATAATGTTAAAGGAATAGTTATTGTCAATAAGAAACCAGAGATGAAAGACATCATGTGCGACCTCTATCAGATGGGACTCAAGCTTGCACAGGACAAGTATCCAGTTGTTATTGTGTAGATGGTCTCTTATATAATATTTTGGTGTGGGGACCAACGTGTTGGTAGCACTGCTGCTATGATCACTTATATGAACATAAATGACTTTACTTGTGACAAGTATGGGGGAAGATGCTTTGTGGGGGGGAAAGTGAGTTGAAAAGGAATGGGAATTGATAAGGTATGTGTGCTTTATAGATTTAGTGTAGGTGAGCATTGGTTTAGTTTTGACAGTGCAGTGCCGTTGATATCTGGCAGTTTTGGTTCTCATTATACTATGCAAAGGGTTATGGCCAAAATTCAGACTGAATTGGCTAAATTCAGACTGAGTGGCCAAATTCAGACTTCTGTTGGTCTTTAGATCCTTTCTACTTCAAGAGTTATCTTTTTCTATTAATGCATAACTGATATTGAAAAATCTTCTGTTAATTTCCCTGGTGGACTCAGGAGAAAAAGTCATAATACATAAGAAAGAGGAAACAAATTTTGGTTGTTGAGCTCTGTTTGGTTTTTTATGTTAATAGTGCATATAACTTGAGGATACAGTGACTAACTGAAACCGAAAATATGAGTGAAAAGTACCTAGAATTCTTGAATAAAAAACAGATAACTTGTCAAAACAAGTCCTCCGCAATAAAGATTTCCATAGGAGAAAAGAACAACTAGAGAATGCACAACTGGAATACTGTGTATGTGATGTTAATTGCTGTGGGTGCTGATTGCTTGCTAATTTAAATAGATATTGTCAGTGCTTAAAACTAGGTTATGAAGTGCTGGCAGTAGCTTTCTCTGCCTGACAATTAGGTAAAAGAATAATTTGTGATTGGAATTACAGATATAGCTGTAAGAGACAACCAACTATGTTTCCCTCTTCTCCCCTTCCCAGTTATTTTTTTTCATGTCTAAAGTAACTTAACTGAGGATTGAAAATACCTTCATCACCATGTTTTGATCCAGTTATCCCAAGTGGGGGTCAGTTGCGCTGTAGCAGTAAGTTAAAATGCTGGTGTATTGCAAAGCACATCACTGCAGTAAGCGACTGTAAAGTCGGCCAAACGGAGTGCCAGTTTGTTGTGACTCAGTCACTGGCATGCGAACAACTGATCGGTTGTTCCTGATGTCAGTGGTGAATATCCTTAAGGCTACATATTTATGCTCCTGCCCGTACCTACTCGTCCAGCTGTTCAGCAGCAGTGCCTGCTGGCACGCTCTGTAGCAGCCTACGCAGCAGAGGGGAAGTGTTCCCTTCTGCTCTCCAGGCTTGTTTCAATACCAGCAAGCATAGCCATTTCTTTCCTTGCCATCATTTCAAATCCGGGAAGGGAGCTGCTTCTTGCCAGGACTGCACTCGGACTGTCACCTCCAACTGCTCCAGGTGGCTGCCTGGGGAGCTCAGCCTCCCGCTGAGACTCCTGCTCCAGTGCTCCCCAGCCAGCTGTGCAGCCTCGCAGTCCTACTTACTACTCTCTGCCCTTTGAAAAGTCAAGAAATCAAAGCTTTTAAACTATAAAAATCCTCCTTCCTCATTGCTTCATGCTAGCGTTGCTTTGAAAAGTAGCTAGCATTCCCTTGTACTTCAAACAAGCCACTGAAACTCCGGATCAATTCTCACAGCACACCTATCACCCACTCACCCACTGACTCGTGTGTGTGCACGTGTGCTGCAGGAGTGCCTTGGGGCCCCGGCGTGCAGCTGTGCCACAACCAGGCAGCACAGAGCCGGCCCGGCAGCGGTCCCTGGACCCTCCGTGTTGTGCGTGGGGCAACTGAGGAAGGCGGACGTGGAAGTAGCTGGGTTCACACACTAGGTGAACTGTGGGGCTAGAAGGAGAGCTTGGGTGGCCCAGACCTTTCACCACTTCCCTCCTCCTTCCTCCTTCCCCATGTGTCATCTGAACATTTAACTTCCATTTTGCCACCTTGCTTGGCTTCCCCCCGTCAGGAAGCACAGGGATCGTTTGAGCCCCTATGGTGCAATGGCCTGTTTTTTTGAGGTTTTTTCCAGTTAGGCTCACCATGAAGAACAAAGCTCCTAGGCATAGCTGAAGCTCCTTGCAGTGGATTAAAACTGCACTGTGCCCACAGCAGATGGCAAGAGAATGTTTCAAGGACTGCTCAGTTGTGAACTGTTCGCTGCAGCTGTGCCCAGAAGTTTATTTAAAACTTGTGTTCCTATTTCAGTTTTCTAGGGAAGGAGCGTTCAGGCTTTTCTAAATTCTGCCCAATAGAAACTAAATTAAATCTTACTGTCATCTATCTTCTATATTCTTAATGTTTTAGAATCGATTAAAACTTGTTTATTTGTTACTGTTACATGAGCTGTTTACTGTTACATGAGCTGCTCTGGATTTTGAGGTAGGCAAAGAATGTGTTCCTTGGAAGTATTAAGGTTGTATTGGTTCAGTTACTTATTTACTTTTTAATTGCTACTAAATTTCAGAAAAGGCTAAGGCGGGTAATTTCACGTGTTTATTCACGTGAACAACTCTACAAGTCCCACTGTTGCCACACGGGAAGGTCCATACTTAAACCAATTTAAAATCTGGAGTTGTGAGCCTTTGCCTTCTGTTTTGTTACTGCAGAGGTTAACGAGTCAAGGGTCAGGGCATTAATCAGTGACTATGGTGCAGAAAAGAGTTGCTAAACTTATGGTGAAATAGGAGCTTGCTGTCATGGGAACAGAGCAGGAAAGGCAGTCTTTGGGAAGCGCCAGCCTTACTAAGCCACCGGCAAGGCGGGAGAGCGTGGTAGGGGCACCTCTGCCTCGAACACTGATTTGGTGCTGATTTGCATCTGTGTGTGTGTACTCAGCATTTAATCTTTGTTTTTATGTATTTTCCTGTGTACTTTAACAATTCAGTAGCGTGCTACAGTCTGTTCCCTAAATATTAAGTTCAGTCATCAAATGCCTGATGCTGTTGCTTGGTCTGAATGCTGAGAAAGTACCAAGTAGTACCAACTCAGCAACTGAATGCTGAGAAAATACCAACTCCACAACACCAAAAGTTTCTGAGATGTTATCTTTGCCCAGCAGTAACTGAAGCTCTAAAACCTTCTTTACTCAGTCCACTGACAATTCTCCGTTTCCTTTAGCACAACAACCCTTTAAGAAAGGAGCTTTTAGCAGTGTATACAGCTTTTACAGTGCGGTTCTGAGTCATGATACTGGACGGTGCTGAACAGATGTAGTGACCATCAATTTGTTATTATTAATTACAAGAGAGGATGACTTCATGCAGATTCTCCCCTTCTTTCATGTGCTCAAAGACTGCCTGACTTCATGTACTTTTTTTCCTGTTTATTTGTGATCAAAATGGGGAAGATGCTGCTTTTGTAAAGAGATCTATTTAAATTAAGACATTGTTATTTATTTATTTAGAGTATGTAATCAAATTTCACGTTGTCACTCCAAACAGAGACTCTTTTCTCCTGGGTATCACCAGTCTACAGGGAAAGTTACTACACTTTAATATAATTCCTGAACCATTAATCACACTGACTATAGTTTTGTAAGAGGCAAAGCTTTAGTTGCTTACAATCCGTTCTTTAACTTAAGCTATTTATTCACTGTGCATCCTCACTCCTCCCTTAAGACCTTCAGAAATGAAAAATGTAAGGGGATACCAGTTCCTTCTCTCATTTAAGTATTCAAGTGCTGTGCTTTCTGTGGCAAAAACAAGGTCAAAAGATGTGGCAGGAGGTAATATAAAATTATGTGTCCAAACTAGATTCTGGTTATAATTTGGAAGTGTTCGGTACTGCCATCTGTTTTATAGTTGTGAAACACACGTGGATGCTCCATAGCACATGTCAGAGAAACCTGGCAGTTGCTCTTATTTGTCCATAGTCTGTGTGGCTCCCAGGGACCCAGGCACAAGACAGAGATAACTGGGGTCTGGTTGTACCCCACCTCATCTTACTGCGGTCAGCTCCTGCTTTGCTTTCCTAACTTGCCCACATCCCTTCTCTACAAGCAGTGCAGACTTACTATTCTCATTGCAAATGATTATTAAAGCCAGCAATATCTTATTCAGTGTTACTGCTGCAGACATCCTCATCATGAGATAAATTATGCTAGCCTTGATGTGTTATGGCTATTCTAGTTTATTCTCAAAAATTCAGGTTGGCTAAAATGCTTGCATTACTGAGAGACTTACAGTATCAGTTTTAGGTTTCAGTTACTCTGTGTTGTAAGACAGTCTATTACTTGCATTAAAAAAAAAAAAGTAATATTTATTTCCATTATTGCTTGGTGGCAAAAACTGTAATGGGATGCCTATTGCTGATGATAAACATGTACAGTCCCTGAAAGCAAATTAAATTTGGTCAGAATATTCCTAGCCTGTATTTTCTGAACTTCTTGCCCTTTAGTGGCTAAATTGTATTGGTATTGCTTTTGCAGATTATTTTTATTTCATTTTAAGACCTATTTCTCATTTTAAGAAAAGAATTAAAACTTGTATCAGAAAATCAGACTTATTTTCAATCTGATATTTTTCACTGTCAGTTTCCTAACCTATTTCTTTTCTCAAGGGATTTAAATATATGAACTTCTAAATACAGATATTTCTTTTCTTTTGAGGGGAGGTTTTTTTTAGTGCCTGTGAGGCTGGAGCCCTAGAGATTTCAGGCTTCTTTCATCCTCCAAAATGTCAGCAATTTCAAAGAAGTGGGTTCCCGTACACTTCTTTTTACATGCTCTACAGTACTCTTCAAACTTGACTTGCAAGCTCTTTCTCTGCAGGTGAGAAGGGAATGTGGGCAGGGGACACATTTATACCTGAGACTCTCTGGGTGAAAGGTTCACCCAGGGACAAGAGAGCACCCTGGCACAACCAAGCTGTGCATAGTCCAAAAGAATGACATTGCTTTTTGCATCTCCACCCTCTTTTTGTGGCCTCCTTCTGAAGTTTGCAAAGTAGGAAACTCATGCACCTGATAGCCAGCTGAGTTAGGATATCTTAGCTTTCTGTTCTTGTAGTGGAAAGAGACATTATAAACCACCAAACAAACCCAGCTATGTCAAGTCCATTTCTGTCGTTGTCTGTGATCTACACACTGCAACTACTCTGTCTTCAGCTAATGTTTCTTTTTTCTGGGTTACAAACTACTGTTTGACAGAGCTGGAGGTTTGTAAAGGCTTGTGTGTGCAGGTCTAGCGCATCTCTTTGTTTAGACCAGAAGATGATGAGGGGTGAAGGGAATAAATCCTATTTCTGGTAACGAAGAGGCCAGCAATTGATAGGAGAGGCATGTAATTAAGAATGCGACAAAAGACAGATGGTCTGCATGACTGGATTAGTATGGAGAAGGGAACAAGGCAGAGAGCAGGTATGTGCTGAGGGGAACAGCAGGAGACATGGATGAGCCGGGAAAGTATTCTGTATGAGGAGGGAATGCAGAAAAGAGCATGAAGAGATAGGAACGAGGAAGTGGGACAAGGCCTAGTAGAGTGTGCAAGAATCTTTGACCTTAAAGCATTAAAGCCATTTAAAACTTGTCAAAAGTTATTTTCTCCGTGGGTGCACACTGCATATTACTTTCTTAGAGGAAAGAAAGTTGCTTCCCGTGTTAATGTGAATGAAGAGTTTAAAGACAAAAGTCCTCTTAGATTTGTGTGATCTCTTCTGGGCAAAAATAAAGGGCTGTGCTTAAAACAAAAATATTTCTGTGCAACAAAGTACCTTTGTTGTTGTTTATGATGATGTTGACCAATGATCACTTTTTCGTTTTGGTCTGTGCTCAGGTTTTCCTTATTTTGTAATGTGTGAGGGATGTAGCTATTGTACCGCTTTTATTTTAACAGTATGAACAAGGGCGTAAGTGTGACATAATTAGTGTAATTAGAGCATATGGTTTGACAGCTCAGGAGAGAATCTTCTAAACATTTTTCTTTGGGAGATGACTGGTACCCTTCCCAGGAAAAAAATCTAATTCTGGCTGAAACCTCCCACAAAATTTTCAGCCCTTAAAGCATAAAAATCGATCTGCTATTTCGCTATTCCCAGGCAGTCCTCAGAAGAGTGGTTCCTTCACGTTCTCAAGGTGCAAACCATAGTTTTTGGATGTAAAAGCTGTTATTGTATCTTAATTGAAGTCTGTACAGTAGTAACCTACGGGCAAGATTCTGCAAAGTTTCATGGAGCTTGGAGTAATCTTTATGGCTATAGATATAGATGAATCTCTTTAAGTATCCTAGATCATATTCAAGGCAAGCCTAATTCAACTGAATCCATAATCAATTATTGTTCTTACCCTGCACCCCCTTAATTTTTAATCTTTTTCAATGGAACATTAATAACTCTGTCAAGTCTTTCAGTAATATACAAAAAGTTTCTATGAAAGAAAGCTAGGACAATATTAAGAGAAACTCTCCTCCTTTTTTTTTCTGGGTGAAAAAGCATGACCAGTTTAGGAAAAGGGTGAAAGAATTTCTTGGACTTAATTTTGAAGACAATTTAGCAGTTGTGAAAAGGATCAAAGTAACAACCTGGAATGTGTATTTTCGTAGCTACGTTTAGGTAAATACCAGATTTTTTTTTTTTTATATGTTTTTTCTATCCCAGGGAAATAAAATAAATAAAGGATCTAGATGCAATACTCTGTTCTGCTGAACTGGAATGAAATACATAATTCTTGTTCTGCTTCATGTTGCTTTATCCTTCGAAGCATAGAAGAAGCAAATTTGGAAACTAATGTTTCATGGGAGCTTGTGGTTCCCAGGCTATCACAGTGTGTGTCATCTTGTCTCGGGTGGTGTTACTGAGTGTGACAGATACACTACAATTTCCCTACCACAAATAGGAATGTTTATTTTACTTATAGGGTGCTAACTGCTTAGCTATCGTATTTTGCAAAGCTGTGTGAATATAAGGAGGAGGAGGGAACACTTGGAAGAAAGGAAAAATCAAACCATAGTTTTGGTGCTGTCAGAGGAGTGGGTGTTATACGTGGGAGGTAAAGGCATAGGGAAAAGGAGTGACATTTACTGAACTTATTTCTCTGGCTCCTTGTAGTTCAGATGTGCCTACTCATGGTATTTGTATGGGTAGCTCGTGTGAAAGAGGAAAAAATGACCTTATGCTTAAAAACGAAAAAAAAAATATCTCTAGCCTCCATTCTGTCTAAATCAAAAAACACTTTTAGCAATTCAGATTAGTCCTTTGTGCCTTCAAAACTGTCAAATCTGTCACATACAAAGACTACATCAGTGAAGGGCATGTATTACATTAGAAGTGCTTAATGCCAATAAGTAAAGCCTGTTGAAAATGTAAGAGCAGGTATAAGGGTCTTTTAGCTATTGACTGCTAAGATTAGCTGAATGCCATATGGCTCAGTTGTACAGTTTTCTGACTTGAAACATCACCAGTGATCCTGCAGGCAGTGTAATATCTAAAACTAAACATATTGCAGAAGACAACTGATGTAAGGCTCTACAGAGAGCAAACCAAGCTGCTCTTTATTTACTCTTTAAATTTTTGGTGGGTGAAATGAGCTAGGCAGCACTTTGACCACATTGTTATTTACTCCAGTGAAGGAAGTAAAAATATTTGATGTGTTATTTTCATGCTATTAAGCTCCCGAAGACTAACTACTGTGAAGAAGATAATGTGATATTTAGTTGTCAAATTTGGGATTAATGGATTAGGATGCATAGTTAGTAAAAATCAGCACTTGTCACATCTATGTGAGTCCCATGAGATATAGCCATCTTGAACATCTCTATTGTTCCAGTCGTTTTCAATTTTGTTTCCCACTCTGCAGAATTTCCCAGGAGATGTGATGGGTCAGTAGCAGGCCAAAGAAGGGCATCAGACCTAATCTAATCAATATTGTGACAAACGTAATGAAAGAAGCTATGTCACCTTGGAATCCCAGTACATTTTATCAGCTCTGCTCCTAATGGGATGTGACAGCAAGGTTGATCTGTGTCTCCTTAGGACGGGAGAGAAGTTGTGCAGGGGCTTGTGCAAGGATGGCAGTGTGACAAAGGGTAATCTAACTGTGTTACGATCACAGCTAAAGATTGAAACTAGAGGTCCTTACTTATACATCAAACATCAAAAAGTTATTTCAGTAACTGAACTGTTTATGCATTTGTTACATTTTCAGCTCCTCTAAAGTGTCATCTATATTACAAGAGATTGGAACTTTTTCTGTTTCAGTGGGAAGGTTCTGAACAGCGTGCACAAATTAGAAAGCAGTAGTCACTGGCTTGGTGTGTATTCCAAGCAAAACACTTTCTCTTCAGTCCTCTGTAATGTTTTTCTATTTTATTTTGATTTGCCCCTTTTTGCAATCATATAAAACTTGATCACTTGTTCCACCAGTATGCGATGCTTCTATGAGACTAAAGTCAATGACTTACTTCTTTTGTCCTGTAATTTGCTCTCTTAGTACTTCTTTATCCAAAATTTAGCTGCTACTTTGGTGGTCTTTAGTAATGCATTCTGGTGTGCAATCTCAAATTTCTGTGCCATTCTAGTTTTGAGGTGGCAGCTTTGCTAAAGATTGTGTTCATGGTAACCTCATTTTCTGTGCTGAGGATTGTACATGTCGCTACCAGATTTGACAATTTCTAATCATTCTAGTTTCTCTGCCAAGCTAGGTTCATCCTAGCTGGGAGGATGAACAGCCTAGTTGACCCTCCATGTTTTGACCCATCTCATCTGTTGTTTTTATAGTTTCTCTGTTCTTAGGTGTTGTCCCCATACTGTGATGTTACATCTACCAAGTTATTCTCAAGGCACTTACTTGCTCTGTCCCTTTACCCTTAGCTTTCCATCCCTTTACCCTTAGCTTTCCACCTCAAGATGAATGGCAATTACTGTCAAAATATTTCCATGCATAGAAATCCTGTGAACATGTAAGACTATAATTTGGATATCTGGAAACTTGCAGAGATATTACTCTCATAACTATCAATGTTGGTCAAGAGGCTCTCATATCTTATTCCTTTTCCTTGGCGAGAAAACCTTTAAAATAGCTTGTGAAAATTTACTAATTTCTTCTCTATACATAATATTTTAACATGAAAAATTATACTGCTTGCCCATTAATTTAAGAGCAAGGTGTTTCTGAATCTCATTTTCAATTACTGAGGTTTTCCATATGGGGATTTTCATAAATTGCCTTGATATGTAAATAGCAGAGCAAAGCTGCCTTATACTTTTTACTAATCCCGCAATTACATTCCGTAGAGCCTTTTTACTTTTGTTAATATGAAACTAAGCCTTCCTCTCACCTACTCCTTTACATAACCAATGCACTAAGAATTATGGACATGGCAGCTAAATCCAGCTTTTAAATCCCAAGCATAGTAGCTATGTGCTGTTGCTGCTCACTGTTTCTTTCTAATAAGCTGTAAGAAGTGCAATATCTTATTACTTAATTTGAAAATCGTTTCTCAAGGGATTGCACAGCTTATGTGCATCAGGTCCCTACCAATCCACTTAAAGCTTAAATTCACCAGGCGGAGAAACTCAGTGTGGGATTGGATCTTATTTGCTGCAGCAGAAACATTCATTTCCCTGCAAAGTATCAGGATAGAGTTTCTGATCTAGCAGAAGTTATACTGAAAACACTCCTGAACCACGTTTTCTGGAAGTTGTAAATCCCATGTGTCTGAAATAAGAGCTCTCACTTTCTAATTGCTTTTATTTGTAACATACAAAAATCTGCTATTTTTTATCTTACAGAAAATATTATTTTTTCTGTTTTGTAAGCTAACAGAAGGTATATTTTGTTGCAATTCAAATGGCTCATTACTGCTGAAATTTCAATGTCGTTATTACTCTTTGGTTTTTTAATTAATTAACCTGGAAAAAAAGTGACTGAGAGAGGTATTTTGACTCAGAGATTTCTCATGCGGGCTCGGATATCTGAAACTTGGTTATTGATGTTCTGGGGAGCACGACCTGGGTTTGGGATGGACTGACCCCAAAAGGCAAATTCAAACATGCCTGGAAAACTGAATTTTTGATTCTGTGTTTCAAGCCTCTCAGTGTACTGCATCACTTTAAACTTGCCTGCACAATACTGAAAAAATCACGCTTGGTGAATATTCATTCAAATTGATGTTTCTGTCTTTTCCGGTATTTCACTCAAGGGGAAAAAGTTGCCCGTACCACAATAACATGAAATGCCAACTTCGGTTTCCATTTCTCCAAAACAGCATTGTATAAAGCTAACACCACATAATCGTCCTTCTGTGTGTTATCAATGCATTACATATGATCTAAGCATGACATAAGACACAGAACAACCAGTGTTGTTCCTTCTGTGTGTTATCAATGCATTACATATGATCTGAGCATGACATAAGACACAGAACAACCAGTGAATTTATAAACTGCATCACAATTTTAAACGTGCTTTCTCTGTAAGATAATATTAAGTTAGTCTAAGTCACGCATGGCTAGCTATCTCTTGATGGCTGAACTCTGGCATCAGTGCAGTAGCAATACCTAGCACAACACATAGATGCTCTCGCTGTAGTTTGCTCAGAGGTGTATACACCTCCTAAAACACAAGCAGTACATGGGAACAGATAGTATAGAGCACAGCACTGTGCAAAACTTACCGGAGTCTCAAGGAACATGTCTTCTTGCAGCTGGGGCACCCTGAGCACCAGGGTCTATCCCTGCTTTACACTGTCACGGGAGCAAAGAGCTGCTTCACCGCTCTTTCACGTCTGCGTTCAGGCCAAGTGTGCTGGGGACTGCGGTGAGCCCTGTGCTTTCCATTACAATTATATGGCAGAAAAACCGAAAGTGCTACAGAGGGTAGGGCACGAGAGGAAATTCTGAGTTTCAGCGTTCCGCTACGTAGGTGTCGTGTGCTGGGCTGCTGGGTACTGACTGGGAACTTCCATTCCTGCCACAGTTCTCCTTGAGCTGCAGCAAAACCAAAGCTGTTTTGCTGTTTTCTCTACGTATAGAGTTATAGGAATTGACATGCCACTTAGACCAGTGTACAGATGTTGTGAAGGAAAGGAAGTATGTTTTGGGCAGATATTTGTAACTGTCTGCTTTCTTATATCATTTCTGCTAAAATTTCCCCAAAATTGTGTGTTTGGTTTAGTATGATTTTAGAGCAGCATCTCTCAAATGTCTTAATTTGATTATCTTTTTCAGGAAAATATAAAATTCCTGCATAGGTATTTGGAGATTATTTAAAATGTTTTCTATGGAAATCTGACAGCTAGAAACCAACAGTCTGGAATTAAACTTGTAGATAATGTATCTACTTTAAAAAAAAAGTTTTCCTGGGATCATTCTTTGTACTTTAGTTTTGTACAGTAACATCCACAGTATACCAGACATTCTTCAGATGCTCAGTTAAATCATATAGAAAAAGTACTAGATGCCTCCTGGTTGGAAACCTGAGCCAGTTTCCTTAGTGGTATATTCATGATACATAAAATAATAAGAAAGAAGTAATTCTCTCTGTCCATTTATGTCTACAGTCTGACATCAGAGGCAAATCAGGAAACAGCAAAAGGAATTTTCTATGTAGGTAATGTTAGATTGTAGATAATGAAGACAGTGTGTCAGTGGTGGGTTTGTTAGGTTTTGTATTGGGCTTTTGTATAAAGGTACAGAAATTTAAATAAGGATGTAGAAATAAGGGATTAGGGAAACTGAATAATTGGCAAAGGAAATGAGGAAGAAAGCATAAAGGTGGTTGCAGAAGATGGCATACCTTTTTGGAAATGGAGCTCGCATTTCCATGGAGGAATAGTTTAGAAAAAGAAGACAGCAATGTGGTTATATACCAGTAGCATACATTTGGAAGAAATTATTGGAATATATTTAATTTAATCTTGTATGGGGTATGGTGTCTGAGATGAATGATAATAATGGGTAAGAAAGTTTTGACTTTTACAAGTGACGTGTGTGTTTAGATGAGATCTGAGATGTGGATGTTGGCGAAGTAGATGACTGAGCTGCACATAATGATCAGAGATTTGTCTGGAGTGGTGCAAGGAAATGATGGATGGGGGAAGAAGGGTAAGAGGGTTTTCGAAGCACGTATCAACAATATTGAATTTTGCAATGAACCTTTGTTACTGTTCGGTGTCATTTGCCTGCATTTCCCAGTGCACAATTTGGCTTTGAAAGATTCTTTCTGCACCTGCCTCTAATGTCTGAACTAATTCTTATTCAAATCTAAGACTACCCAGTGTGGTTGCTGAACAATATAAATCTCTACCTGTAAATTATCCTACACCACTGCTTTTCAAATAAAAAAATAAACTTTTACGTAAGAATCATAAAAAGTAAAATAATACTTACTTTGCATTTCTTTACAGCAGCATTGCACAGTGGTTCTGCCATCCAGCCTTTCCCGGTGGGTGGACTTCCAGCTATTTCACTCTATGATTTTTGTCATGTGTCTTGCCTCCTTCCCCTTAAAACAAGGGGTGCAATGGATTACTATTCAGAACACAATGTTATTTTCCACTGAAAATGTGTTGTTGTATTAGAATAAAATTTGACATGCATAGTTTTAGAGAGGGGAGGGTCATAAAGAGGAAATAGCACTAATTATGGTATTACAAAAAAAGGCAGAAAGGCAGAATTTTAAATACTAGGTGCCAAGAGAATGGCAATAGGAAAGGGGTTGGGAGGGTTAATCCACCCCCAGCCCCAATGACAGCAGTTTTGTAATAGTCATTAAGAAGCAATATTTACTAAAATATCAATAATATTTACATTGCTAAATTGGTGAGTTATTAAACTGCATTCTGAAAACTGTTCAATAAAAGCCTTGGAATTTAGAATTTTATTCCTTAATGCAGTTATGGTGATAGAAGAATAATAAATCTTTTCTTCTTGAGAAGTACTATGGCAGCATAAAAGAAGGTGACAGCACAATCATGTCTCATCAGAATGATGGATAAATCATTAACGATATATATATTTAATATCTACTGAACTGTCTTAAATGTGACATAAAGATAAAGGATATAGATAAACTGGCAACAATTCTATTGGTGCCTAGGATAAAATGGACTGAAGAGAATCCAAGTTTGAACTGTTTCAAGACACGCTGTAGTTGTGGTACACACAGAGATAATACACCACGGACTGACTTCAAAACAGACTCTTGTAGGTTTTTAGTAGGACTCAAGGTTTTTTGGAATATTTTTTCTCTACAGAAAATTCACTGTTGCTGCATTACTAAGCTGAACTTTATGTTGTGATTAGTACCACTGAGTTGGGTGCAGGTGTTTGTAGTTTCAAGGTTTTCTTAGTTTTTCTTCTAAATATGAAATTAAAATAGAGTTGTGAGCGTGCAGGCTGGCACCAGCCACGATGGTCTGTTACAGCTGAAGCTCTTTTCCTTCAGTGATGGCACTAACCTGAGTTGTTCTTCTCTGAGCAGGTATTTCTTTAGCACAGAGACCTCTACCTTTTTTGAATTTGAATCATTCACTGGAATTAAGTGACCTTCAAGTCTGAGTTTTCCAAAGTGATTCAGTGTCATCAATGAATTTTGTTTTCAGTTAGTGCTTGATCATGGTCTTAGTTTAAATCAACTTCTAAAAGACTTGTAGGGCTCATGTGGTCTCAAATAATCTATGGGTTATTTTAAATCAAAGTAACTGTTTTCAAAGCAAAACCTGATTTCTTTGATTTTCATTATACAAAGAAAAGGAAATATAGGAAGTAAGCAAGAAACATGAAAAATGCAATTTTGAGTTGGATCTACGTAGTTCTGTTACTTTCATATGGTACAAGATTTTTCCGTGTTGATATTATTAATGAAGAAATGCTGCTTCACTTCCATGTTAACAGCTGCAGATTTTGCCTGGAACTGAAGTGAAAATATTTTGTTTGTGTTTTTTTGTTCGTTATTTAAAAATCAATAGATATGTTACTGATTGATCAGAGCCTCTCCAGTGACTTTGAGGATGAAGATAACTTTCGTATAAATAATTCAAAGACCTTCTGGCAGGCCTTCCAGGCTCTGCTGTAGATGCCATCAGAACCTAATGCAGTAGGAGCACACAATGGTATTTTAGATTGTGTTATTAGTAAACACGGTTACCGGGAAGCAAGCTTCCTTGTAAAGATCTCTTTTTTTTCTGTAAAGTCTAAAGTGCTCTAATACCAAAGTACTGACTTCCTGTTGTAGGGTATCTCCTTTTGCTTTTCCTGTCTACTTGTGAGGATGACAAATAATTCTGGAACAGGACATACTACATCATGGCTGAGAATCAGAGAAAGCCTCTTAATGCCATAGTATAAGTGTGATCCATGTGCAGTTACCAGGCAGTCTGTCTTGACCTTCAGCATTAGCAAGATGTGACCTTTTGTAGTTGCTGCATTATGAATTAGGCATATGCATGGGTGCAATCAACACTTACTCACTTCTTATTCTGCTTCTTGCAACCACACATCACACTTGAAAAGACTGAATGGGCCTGGCTTTGGCAGAAGGTAGATGTGCCCATATTAGGGTTAAACACTGCTGTGACTTCAGAAAGCTGCAGGCAGGCAGCTTCCCTTTCTGTAAGGAGAGCAGCTTCCTGCTTGCCCTGATACTGCAATACCACTGTGTATAAAGTGGAAACCCCCTCAAAATGTTATGTAGTGGAATCTACAGCAAGTGTAAAAACATAACGGTATGTTTATTTTTGGAGAAGTGAGAAACTACTGTGGGAGTAAAAAGTTCTCATGGGGTTTTTTTCACCATCCACCCAGTTACTTGTATACAGTGATTTGGAGGAAAAGACAAAAAAAGCTAATAAAAGTCCCAAAGAAATCGCTGAATTTTGGGGGATATTTTTGAAGAACTTCATGTTAGGGAATATATACTTGGTATTAGAGAATACAGCAGTAATGTCTCTTCTGCTGGATCTTCCTTGTGGAGATATTATGATAATATTAAATTAATGCTCCAAATATAGTTTTTAAATGTATAAGTGCTGTTTATTCTTGAACATAAACAGTTGTGACTTTTCCATATATGAAAGACCCATATATGGTGCAGGCTTAAAATTAGAAGCACTGTACTTCCCAAGAAAGCTGTAAGAGAGCTGGTGAACAAGAGATATGTCTTATGTGGGTAGATTGTGATTAACATTTCTAATTGTGAACACAGACATGGCATTTTTTTGGTCAATGAAAGAGTCACTGACTTTGGAAGGAGCATGTTTTTCCTCTCCATTTTTGATATCTGAAGATTGGTTCCAAGTGTTTGGCAACAGGGTCCTTTTCTGGGTGTTACTACTGCAGTTTAGTTTTGATGGAGTATTATCTCTAAGCAATGCCAAGGCTGCTGCAACGTATGAATATGGATGTAATTTTATTTTTTTTGGTACCTGCATAGCACCTATATTTTGCACTTCATTACGATGCTAAAAGTTATCTTGGTGTTTCCTCTTGCTTGGTACTGATTTGTTATCGTTCATCAGTGCCATTGATTCTGCTGATAGTAAAATGGAACTTTAGGAAATGGAACTTTAGGGTGGGAAATCCACACAGTTGAACAGTTTTTTATTTCCAGTTATTTGAGGATGGTGATCTTGTTGAGGATTGTGGTTTTTGATGTTGAAACTTTTATTTTGAATGTAAAATTAGAATAGCTAAAATAAAAGTGAAAGAGAATAGTAATGATTTCTTCAATATGCAGGAATTTTTACATTTTTTTATTTTAAATCATTTATTGAGTAGTGAAGATTTTGAGGAAATAGTTCTCGGAACTGTTTCTCATATATTGTGAATAAAACTGTGTCCCCTTTCTGTTCTATTTAAATTAGAAAAGAGGAAGCACTCTAAAAGAAGACAGGAATATCTTTGTGATGTCTGATTTGTGGCTTTCTGAAGATTGTCTTTGGTTGCCCAGTACAACTTGTTGTTTAAGAGAGTATTGGTGAGAGAGAGAAACTGTGTCCTTGAAACCAGCTTCTGTATTTGAAAGAAAATCTCGTCTAGTTTCTCATAATCATAACAACAGGATGCAAACTAGGTTTGATTATGTTTGTCAGTTTAACTCTGAAATATAATAAACCTGGAAATATATCAGGAAAACATATAGATTATGACTGATACTATCTTAGGTTTTTCCTTTAAAATTGAAATAAATTCCCTTTAGCCATCCCTTGGTACACAGTTCATAGGTTAATGGCTAGCAAAGGAAGTGGAAAATTCATAATTCCTTCGAAGCATCTAAGCGCACATCTTCACTGTGCAGCGGGGAATCATGTGGATACCCCAGGCTGTGCTGGTTTGAGGCGCTGCCTGCATGTAGTGCAGATCGATGCTGTTCGAAGCACACACATATGGAAGTAGTGTAGCAGCATTAGCCCAATCTTGTGCCAAGGCTTTGTACCAGAGAGTGAGACTCAGGTATGTAGAGCTAATTGCAGTATTTAGACCCTTAAATAGACAAAACGTACTGGTAAGAGTCCTCACTTTGACAGTTATTTTATATGCATGTAAGAAGATGGATTTATCCTGCTTCTTTTGATGGTGCTTTGGAAAGTAATGCTGGGACGTTCTATTTTAATCTCAGCTTTATCTGTAGCTCTTGTTTCAAGCCCAAAGCTGCTGTTAGACTCTCAACCCTTGTTCCTCCCTCTGATACCTGTTCAGTTACATCCTTAATTTTTAAAAAACATGGAGAGAGACAGAGTGAAAGAAAATGTTTTCTTCCATACTGTTTTCACTGTGAGCTCTTTTCTTTTGTTGCTAATCAAAGACACTGTGGAGTAAATAATTCCCATAGCTTTTTTACAATTTGTTGAAGGTATTCTTGTCATACAGATGTAGATGGCATAAAATGGCTTTATTATTTTTCAGAATGACATAATGGAAAATAAAGATGTGGACCTGAGGCACAAGCTTCATGGTCCCATCTCTGCCGGAGCCCATCAGGTATAAGCCAAGCACTGACAGCCATGCTGCAAACATGAACTAGACAGACATTATTTGTGGGGAATTTTTAGGGGGGCAATAAATGTTTTGGCCACCTGAGTAGGGAAGAGCTGTGTGGTACTTATGGCAGAGTTTTGCCCACATTGGCAGTGCTGCAAAGACTACAATCCCCCATTCTCCAGATGTTAGATCGTAGCAGAATGTTGATCCTCTATGAAGAAATGCAATGTCTTGCTACCCGTAATGATTATAGAATGTACAGTAAGGCATATATGCACACTGACGGTTTAACTATGTACTGATTTAAACAGTGTGATCTTGGGAGTGTCTGAAGACATAAGTTGGAAACAAGTCCATTTTCTGGTTCTACTGTAGATTGCTTTGTGAGCTCCCTTGACTTCACTTTGATATTCATGTGGCTATGTTGGCATTGACTCTTTTTATTTTTCTGAAACATTCTTGGAAGAGTAGAGGATGTAATATATACTTTTCCATTTCTTAATTCAAATTTCATCTTCATCCGTGTCTTAATGAACATTTTTATTTCAGTACTTAAAGCTGCAAGTGGGCATCTAATTAGCAAGGCTGTACTATGCCTTACTGTTTCATTGTGTAGAACTTTTCATGATGCAGAATACAGGGCTTAAATTACTTGTACTGAGTCTGCAGTTTTTTTGTTTAAAATGATTTCTATTTGCAAGTCAGAAGGGGAACTTCTGGCTGTAGAATTGCTGTACACTTTTCAGGAAATAGGCTATTTACTGGGGATTTCCTTGGTGAAGCGGATTGCTTGGCACAGGCTCAATGTTTGCAAGTTTTGAGCCAAATTTTCAGTGGCCCATCTTCCATTCCTGGGCCCTGTCTCCATTTTTTATCATTTTTCTTAGCACAAATATTTATACTCAGATCACACTGGAACATTAATTTACTGTAAAAACAAATGTCATCACTGGTGAATCACTTTATATTTGCACTAATGCTGAATTATCCTTTGTCTCTTACTAAACACTCTCCAGTTGAAAAGGTGTGTTAAAATGTAGAGGTTTGGGTTGTGGGTTTTTTGTGTCTTATTTTGGAAGCTATGTTTTATTTATTATGTTCAGTTGGTTCTCTGTAGCTTAGCTGTTCAATGACAGCAATCAGTGTATGAGCTGATGCTTTCAGCTGTTGCCATAGTCTTGTGTTTTCTGATGTTCCCCAGTGTCTGTCCCAGAATAGAATGAGGATCCTCTGAAGAGGATGGAGCCTCAGGTGGTCACCCCATGTGACCAAAGCAGAAGCTGTGGAAAAAGCAACTATCCTTAATTTTGAAAGGAAAAACCCAGCAGCTAAAGCAAAAAAAAAAATCCAGCTTGGAAAGCACCGAACAATTTCTCACATAAATCTTTAGCACTTTTCTTGTTTACAGGCAGCTCCAAACTCTTTGGTCTCAAAATGGTTTGTACAGTCACAATATGAGAATCGTTATTAAAAGTGTTTGATAGTGATAATGTGGAAGAAGGTGAACAGAGAAGGTTTGAGAAGCTAGCTTTATTCCAAGAAAAAAGGCAATATGAAAGAGGGTGCCAGGATACTTGTGGAAAGAAGAGGGGCTGATGTTGCAGCCAGGATGCATTTCATTGGATTGAAGTGAAGAAATACTTGGACTTTGCACACATTGTATAGCCGTGAAAAGCCAGACATACATTAGGAGTTTGAAATTCTTTGCTAATAAAATATTGCTATTATGGTAATGCAGGCTTACAAAATAAGCGTGGACACTTCAGGATCTGGGCTGAGGGCCAGCAGACAGTGAACTCTGCTTCTTGTGTGAATCACAATGCTGTTGTTTTTCTCAGTGACATGTTGTTTTCCTGGTAGTTGTAAAAGGCCGCTCTATATGAGGTTGACTTGAATGAATAAATAAAGCTTGCTGTGGCAAATGTGACCAAAAAAAAAAAAAAAAGCCACAACTTGGTCACTGATCCAAACCGCTCTAGAAGATGTGCCAGGAAAGCCTCAGCTGGTGGATTCTTATCTTACGGCTGCGTGATATGTACAGGAGAAAGAGCACTATTCTCATATGTCAGGATAACGTGGTAAAAGAAAATGTAAGGCACTATACTTCAAAATAGTAAAGGATTCATTTTGTTGGTCGTATCCTTCCTTTTTTGAACATTCGCTTGAGCATATTTTGCATGCATGTGTTTTGGCATTCCTTTGTCACGTAATTCTGGTAGAAGCATCCCCTCCTTTTTATAGTTTCTGTTTCTGGATGGAGTTTTCTTCCCTAAAGCTCAGGCTGCGTCTCCTTCTTTGGATTGTTTCAGTATCCCACACTGTAATGTGGTGATTTTATCTATTTATGTATTTATTTCAAACAGTGAGCATTAGGTTGTGCTTTAACTCTTTGGGAGTGAAAAATCACGCAGAGTGAAAAAACAGAGAGAAGTAGAAACTTGTACTTCGACTGCATTATACTCCTCATTCAGCTGGATAGAAGTATGGGCAAAGCATTGGAAACTGATGCTGTGCTGAGCAGTTATGAGAACTGCATCACATAATGCAGCATCATTGATAATATGTAGCTGATTCAGGGTATTGAAAAGTTACCAATTCTTACTCATCGGACAATGTCCTCTGTTGGAATCAACATTACGCCTTTAAGTTATTTTAATGAAAGTTTTTGTCTATATATGCTTTGAACGTATAAAGGAAACTGTCACAGGCTGCTATAAACATCTCAGGGATTTTATAGAGAAATTCTAATAAATCTTTTATAACAGTTATCTTACAAAAAACCACCAAAACAACAACAACCACAAAAAAACCCCACAGCAGTTGCCTTTCTTTCAAGCAACTCTGCATCTCTTTACCCTCCTTTTCTCATAACCAGTGGGTGACAGGGTAGTGTATGATTTGATGCTGATGGGCCTTGAGACTTAGAACAGAAATGTCTCCATTCTAGTTTGCAGTTTGAAAACCCGTCAGTGTATATCTCTGTTTCTTGGAAAAACTTCTCATTAGCACTACACACTTGCTGTGATGAGGAAAACATGACCAAGAAAGACACTCTTGATAATTACAGAAATGAGTTATTCATCACAGCAAAGAGACGCAGGGGAAAAAAATCACTAATGGGTGCTGAAAATTGTTGTTAAGACCTGTACTTCTAAGCCCCTCCTCTGTTGTAGCAATTGCTGTGTGCATCAGTCACCAGCACCTGTTAGCGGTTCTTTGCACTTAAGTTTTCCCACTGTGAAGGTAATAACTTCTTGGGGTTTGGATTGGTTTGGTTTTAGTTTTGCTTTGCTGCTTTTTTCCTTTTTGGACGTACTTTCCCTGCCACTGATGATGTGAGGGGTGTAAGTCAGGTGCACTTGGGTACCCAGGAGTGGTTTTCCCAAGAACAGCAACACAAGGAAAAGGCTCCCTAAGGTCTCCCCAGGCCTGGGCCAGGTGCTGGTGTGCCCACTGCAGCCCTGCACCTCCATACAGATACCCCCCTCCTGTCCAGGCATCCCACGGTTTTATACTTTGTTCAAGAGAATCAGCCTCAATCTGGCAGTAACGAGGTGAAGTTCAGAGGCGAACAGGCACCCTGCTAGCTGTCACTCAGCTTGTTTAGCAGAGCATAATGTCTGCTTTTTGTCATACATTTGTCTATGCCTCAAGAGGAAGACAGGTGTAAGTGGGACATGAGCAAATACAAGCTGAGCTGATCAGGAATAAAGGTGAGAAATGCGATTTCTCTCCTGCCTGATTACTTTAAGCATTTATTTTCATAAACCTATGCGTTGATTTATGCTTGGTATTTTAGCATGAGGTTTATGACAATGGTTTGTAGGTTCTGATCTTGCTGCTTTGAAAGCCAGGGTTGGTATTTAGCGGAAATTTAACCTGATCAGCTAAGTCTGACAGCCACAATGAGCTGGCCTTCAAAAATGCGTCACCCAACTGACTTATTAATGCATGAACTGACATACCATGTATATAATGTAGCACTGGACACTGCTGTCGTCCCTGGAAATTATCTAGAGCTAAAATGTATCTTAATGCAAACTTTCATAAGAGTAAACTTCAAAGCCACCATTAGAAATGAAATTTCATTTTAATTTTAAGGTCCAAGAAGGTGACAATGTGTGAGATTCTCAGCTGAATTACATTAAAATCATTACATCAGCTGAAAATGAGGCTCAGGGCCATACAAGGTGATATGTGTAAATAGATGAAGCCACAGCCATGTCCCATGCTCTTGCCTGACACAAACCTGCTGACTGAATCTCACTCAGGCACTGCGAATATGCCTTCATGGAAGGGCACAGAGAAATTTCCTGTCTGTCAGCCATAATTGGTAATTGGCTTGGTAATTCACAGAAAGTCCAGCCCAAGAGCTGCAGAAGCATTTTGATCTAGCGCTGTGCCCACAGTGGTAAATCCCACCCAGTGACAGATAAGCATCATGTTCTAACACTTCTGCTCTGCAGATTCCAGGTGGCAACTGCCTTATACCCAACTGACTACAACATATTTGTGCCCGTTCAGCCCTGCTCATACAAACATACCCTACTTTTGTCACACCCCTCTTGTCATATAATTGGGGATTAGACCAATCCTTCTATTTGTGTACATTCACATTTTTTCTTATGTGCCAAAACAAAGGCTTTGTGTACACCTTTTTGTTGCTGAAATCAGTGTTAACCATTCATGAGACATCTTTTGTCTAAGGGGTCTAAGGTATGCTACAAACAACTACCAATGAATCTTTACTGTGGGGAGCTGGAATTGATTAGATTATTTTTAAGCGGCTAGGTTTGCTGGCCACAGGATGTTGAATTAGTTACTTAAAATAGGGTGCAAAGACTCAGGAGTGCACTTGTAGTTACTGTATTCTTTGCCTCTCAATAACAATAATTTAGTACTCTTCCTTCATAGACTGAGAAGGATTCAAAAAACATAAGGAATACCACTAACTTTAATTTTCAAATAAGACAATTGGTTCTCTGCTTAGTGATTTTTGTCATCCTTAATTAAAGGGAGAGCCAGGTAAACAATCCAGCTGCCAGGACATCCAGTCCTGTGACCCATTCAACTCACTTATTGGTACAAAACCCGCAAAGAAACCCATAACAGTATTGTCTCTCTGACCTTTCATCACTCCTTTGTAGGTACATGTGGGAGGACTCTTTTTCATGCAGATTTCCAGTAGAGATAATGTATAGTTTGTACAAGTGAAGTAATTTCAAATGCCTCTTAGCTTTTACTGAACTGAAAAGAGATTTCATAAAAAAACAACTTTTGTAAAGCTTATTCATAATTAATCATAGCCCTATGCAAGTGAGTTGCAATTTCTTATAGATAGTTAACGTAGGCATATGATCTCCTGTGGAAAGCCTGATTAGTCTGCATTTAACAAGCCTAATGCAATTTCATCCGCTAAGGTCAGTGCCAGAGTGCCAAAATATTTCAATTTTTTTTTTCTGAATCTTCTTAAGTCCTTCCTTGCCATCATTATGTGATACTAAATACATTTTAGTTGATGTAGAAAACAAGCTTTGTTATTCTTTTTATTTTTTCTGCAGCTGAGAAAGGAGTTTTTCCCCAATTACTGGATGTTAAATCTGAATTAAGAATAGAATTCTTTCCTCTTTTTTTTTTTCATTTGTCTGATTACTGTAGCACGTAGGGACACTAGGATTGATTGCTCTCTTTATATGAAGGGTAGATTTGATATTTTTCCTGTATTATCTTTCCATGGTGTATGCTTCTCTTGAGAAGAATATTACACAGTTTAATTTTAGATTAGGTACAGATTAAGTAGGTTTTTCATTTTTTACTTTTGAATTATATGGTTTACCTCATGAAGCTTTTGTTGTGTAAACCTTTCTGCTTTTACATTTATTTTATACAGTGAAGACTTTCAGTGATGGGATTTTGTTTGTCTAGTTGGAAATATTTCAAGAATAGGATTGTAGAAATGAGGCATGGAATGGACCTGACTTACCACTTAAAATCCATCCAAGATAAGGTACACAGTATTCTTGGCACGTGACTTTGAAATTCATGTGTTGTAAACAAAACAATTGCAGTCTTTCCTTGTGGGATATTTTCATTATTTTTCATCTCTCGCTTTTCTCTGGATGCTTTCTTGGTTTTTATAGTTTTGAGGTCAAATTTGGATATTGTATTCCAGCTGGAGAAATACCAGTATTGAAGAGAGGGGAATAGGTACCATGACTGCTTGCACGTAACATTCTTCTCATCTCTTAAAATTATTTTAGTAATTACACTGAGTTACATTATTGGCTCATATAGCGATCCGCTACACCTCCTGCTTACTGAGTTCCTCTGTTTGTGTGAGTGCACTTGCTAGCAGTTTTCCAGGCTCATCATGTATGTGTCTAATTTGAACTTTGTCCTATTTTTTAAAAATTCTAGTTTGCCAGGAACACTTTAAATTTAAATGCTGTCTTCCCAAGTACATCTCCTCCCCCTTTGGTAATGTCCCCAAGTTTCTCATGTGTAATTTATATAATTGTTGATGGTGTTAATGAAATACTAAATAGTCTGGGTAGGATACAGTGAGGACCCCATATAATCCCTGGAGACAAGCTTGCTAAAACAGTAGCAAGCCACTGTAACTATGGCTGCATTATGATTTTCCAGCCCATTGTGGGTCCTGCTTATGCTGATGTGCCATGGAGGAAACTTTCTTCAGCTTCATTTGAGACAGGCCAAATAGCTTGAGCATAGTTAAGATATGTCACTCCTACTGCTGTATCCTAGTTGCTAGGCCAGTTATCCCATCAAAAATAGAAGTTAGACTGATTTGACACGATCTGTTCTTGACAAGTTCATGTTGTCTATTTCTCATTGTTTAATTGTGCTCTAGGAGCTTGCAAATTGATTGGTTTTCTTCCTGAGATTTCCCGAGCATTACAGTTAGTGTCCTTGTATGTAATACAGCAAGTCCCTCCTGCTTCCACCTTCTAAAATGCTGCATTTATCTTTCTCTGGTAATCTAGCATCTCCCCTTCTATGCTCTTTGCTGGTTACAAAACAGAACGTTATGGAATTGGCACAAATGGAATATTGGAAGACTAATTACATATCTATTCTCATCTGAGAATCTATTCAGCTTCTCATCTGAATACTGCAGCTATTAGAGGATTAATTAGCTTTAACAAACATAAAATGTTTACAGCTTACTGATTTTTCAGCTTTACATCATGCACAATACTATTATCCTAAATTTGGTACAATTTTTTTTTTTCCTCACAAACTTCAACAACAACAAATCCTTGTTATAATACAGTTAGTTTCCAGGATAACTTTTGCTGGTTTTGCACCAACATAGTAACTGCTCTGCTAAGCTGCCTCCTTCCAGCCCAGTTCCAAATATACACTTCAGCCTGTTCAACAGCTCTTAAAAGAAGCATGTCTGCAGTCCATCTTAACAGCTGTTGCTCAAATATGCCCAAGTCCAAATGGTTAACAATAAAAACTGATGCTGATTTATCTGCATTTCTCAGATCTAAAGATGCACAAAGAATAGAAAAAAACAGGGGAGTATCTGAAATGTCAGAATCAAGGGGTTTATTTCATGTTTGCATTGTCTGTGCAAAGCCTACATTGCTGTATTCCACACGCTTCCTCAGATCCTTATTTATAACAAATATGTGTAACCATTTAAATTTTTTGTTGTTTCATTTAAGTCAAAGAGTTTATTCCCAAGCTTAGCCTTAAGCATACTTGCAATCAGTTGCAGGAATGTTCTTCCAGGAAATCTGCTGCATTTCTTTTGAGTGTTACCACAAATTCAATTGATGGCATTTGAAAGAGCCAAAACCCCTTGAGTCTTTTTGCACCCGTTCATGGTATCCTGTTTCATTAACTGGTAGGTCCTCTTGTTGCCTCATGTAACTCTCACCTGCACTCTTTAATCCTCAAAAATACCAATATTTATTTTAGGACTACAGATTATGATAAATGACCCTCTGACTGCATTAGTTCTAGTAAAAACATTAAGATAAGATGTTCTCTGGGTGCAAGCTGCTTGGGTTACATTTGTAGAAAGAATTCATCTGTGTCATTTAATGTCAACTCTATTTTAGAACTGAATTTGTAGACAGTTGCTGTCAGCCTTCTTCCTAGCACCTTACAAGCCTGCTGTGAAAAAGTCTATCCTGAATAAAGACAAGTATAATTCATCATTTAGAACTTGTATTTTTAAAGAGTCTGTCAGCCAAGGAGACAAGGCATCTTGTTTTCAGAGCTGAATAACAAAGCACAACAATGAAGCATCTGACTCAGAAATATTAGTGAGTTACTCTGAGCTTTTCTGTCTTGGGTTTGGAATTGGCTTTGCTGAATTTGATCTCTTTTTGAAATTGGTAGGTGGATTTCTGTTGACTTCAAGGGAAACTTGCCCAGATCTCTTATGAACAGGTCTTGTTAAAAGTCACAAATATAGGGGGATTGTTGTAGGCTAAAGATCACCTAAATGCCATCAGTCTACTATAAGTGGGGCTGCTAGTGTGTTTTAATCACAGACAGTCTCTGTTCTGTTGATGAGCATTTTCCTATGCAAGGATAACGACCAGAACCATAAATAACATGTGTGATTACTTGTGTGTGGAGATTTTATAGCATAATTCCAATTTCTAGAGAGCAAATCATCGCGATTAAGGAAGCTTGCTAGGGTACTAATTTGTTTTTCAGTCTTAACAGAAAAATATAGATTATTGATCAGATTGCTCTGAAAAGAATGATGAGCATGCTAGGAAACAAAAATACCACTGTGTGTTATTCCCCAACACATTTATGGGTAGGTCTTTCACGAAATGTTCAAGGTAGCCTGTAGAAGCAGAACTTGCAGAGCTATTACTTTATGTATATTGTGTGTAAAGAGAGGAATTCTGCACTTGGTGTTAAAGATAAGTTTTTGTCTTTTAAAGTGTAAATTCTTTTTCCCTGACCTTTTGGAGCATTGCTTTAATTCACACTCAATCAATTCTGAACAAGTCTTTCCCTATGTTTAGACCTAGATTTTTTTCTTTGTATGATAAAGGTTTTTATAACTATATAGTTAAAATTTTCTTCTCTTTTTTTTTTTTTCCAACTTAGAACAGAAGCAAAGCATGCAACATTTTAGTTCATTGCTCTTCCTTGATATATATTCTTGTGGTAGAATTATAATTGAAAATAATACTGCTACAATATGAAGTAGTGTCTCCATCCACATACCAGCAGCTACTATTGTCTTGATCCCAGTTTAACAATTTAACCAGAAGCTGTCCAGGCCATTGAATAGGGACGATGCATTATTGTGTGTGATGGGTTGGTGTCAGGGTCTAGCTGGTTTTGTTAAAATTGTATGTCTGCATATTGATTTGTGTGTGTGTGTGTGTGTATACACACATATAATTGCATTATTCAAAAAAAACTGCATAGTGCTTGCCATAATCTCGTTTAGATTAACTAATTGTACTTTAGTAGTGTTTTACATGTGAAGTGCTTGTGGTGGTGACAATATAGGTGGAGAAAAAGGTGCGATGCAATAGCTACTGAAAAGTAGTTTGTATTCCCATCGTCACTCAGAAGTATAACTTGAGATGGACATAATAACAATTGTATAAATATCTAGCAATAAATTAGTCACAGTTTGAGCACTTGAAATAAACATCAGCTTTTTGTTGTTTTACTTTTTCCCTACAGACTTTGATTGTTGTAAGGGAGGACAGGCTACAGACCTATCTTCTATTCACAGCTGGTCTGTGGCAAGAAGTGCAGCAGCGTTGCAGGCTAGGGAGTATGAAAAGGGGAGTATAAAAAGTCATAGAGCTGGGAAAGATAAGAAGTGCCTTTGAAGCTGATCTTATTTGCCTTCTAAGGATCATGGTGCTTTTAGAAGTCTCTGATTGTAAGATTTCTGTCATGTAGATATGAAGTTGAATATATGAAATCTTTTTCTCAACTACTCATAACAGCACAAAGGTTCAATGAATTCTCCACATAATACAGAGGGGGAAAAAAATCTGCATTCAGAATTGGAGCTGGGGTAGTTGAAAACAGGGCTAATCATATTTGCATTAAAGGAATGTTCTTTTTTTTTTTTATTATTCCTATCTGACTTGGTAAACTCTTCTTTCTGAACTGTGAGGTTTGTTTCTAGAATGGTTGCTGTTTGGCCTCGAGTATTGTTCGTTTTCTAATCTTCCAAAGCAAAACTGATATTCTCTGCATTTAATATATGGATTACAAACTCATGCAGTTTGCTTTGTTGATCTCTGGATTTTAATAGTAAAGCTAAAAACCGCATACTTTTGTCTTAAAACATATCAAGGAAAAGTGTTTTTTCTTTTTGGTGTGAAAGTATTTTTGTTCTTTAAAATGTATTGCTACAATACATGTTTTGTAATAAACAGCAAATGGTAGACATTGCTAAATGTGACTTGAGTTGCTCTTGGTTGCTTACCTGGGAAATTAAATTAGTAAAAGCAAATTGTTTGGTATGTTTGTTTTTTTTTACAGTTCATATTCTGGGTAACACCAAAGGAGAAGCCTTTGCTCCTAGGTTGCCTTCACATCTGACAAGACTCCAGTGAGAGCTGATTCCAAAAGTAAGTACGATTTCTGCCTCTTCTGGTCTCTGTGCGATATGCAGGGGAGAGGAAATCCCCAGAAGCAATTCCAGTCCTTATTGACATCTATTCAGCATTCACTGCCATCACTAAATGTCATGAGAAAATTATTTGCTTTTGATAGTTTGATGAGCTTCCTGCTGACTTTGCATGTTGAAATGACTTGGTGAAAAATGGGATCAGTGGTGGGAATTGATGCAAAAGGAGGGGCCAAACTACGTGGCCTGCAGCAAGCGGGTGCAGCGACTGGACTGGAGAGGCCAGCAACCAGATAGGCTTGGGCTGCTGTGGAACTGCAGCCTCAGTGACTACCCCTGGTATTTGCCTGTCTGAAATTTGGTTTCCAAAGTGAATCAACAGCTTTACTCCTCGTCACTTAGATTCAGAGGCCTCTACATGTTTTGGCCCATTAGGCTCGATTAAAGTTGAGCTGGAAAGCTGTAAAAGGATTGAGAGCAGAAGTCTGTCTCTAAGCTGCAAGTGCTATGCTTTGGTTTTCTTCCTGTTTTGCTCCCATTTACAAATTTCCAGAGGACTAGAAGCAATGTCAGTTTTATTTTGTTTCTAGATGAGAATTTTTTTGTCTTCAGCTAGCTAAGAAATATTGCACAAGTTTTATTAGTGAATATACTAGCACCAGAGCATCTTGCATAGAAATGCACTTTGACAAAGTTAATACTGCAAGACTTGCCAAAGAATTTGGTATTCCTTAAAATTTGCCAGTTCATGTGCCTGATAACCAACCATCTTCAGGGGTCTTTCCTCAGAGTTGCTTTTTTTGGCCATCATCCATCACTGCTTGTGATGAAATAGTAGTGGGATTCAATGATGTATCCTAAATCCCTAATTTGCCTAACCATTCAGTACTGCCTCTGTACACGTTCATCTAGATGTAACTTTTGGTGCAGTAAGACTGTAGTATGGAAACGTAGATAATGATTATTGATATTTCCAGTTCTTTCCTAATGTTCCATTCAGTTTTTAATCCTCAACAATTTTCTCTAGCTGCTCTCACTTACACCCATGCAATTCACAGATGTCTGTAATAATCCTAAGAAATTATTGATTTGCTTTTGCAGCTTCCTTTCTCACTTGTTAACTGTCACTGCAAGGACATTTTACTTGGAAACATAGGAAAGTGAAATATCTGACTTTGCTGTTATTGATATCTGATTTTTGGATGCCTAGTAGGACTGGCTGCAGTACGAAGCATATTTTTCCTTCATATTAGTCTAATGAATTAGACACTACTATTTAGCATATTAAAAGAAGAAACGTAGAAATTTAGATTGGTTCAAATTCATACAGCTATTTCCAAATAAAAAAAATTGTCTGGCAGCCATTTTGCACACAACCAAAAGAAAAGATGATATTGTTTCACAGTGAGGTGGTTTTACATCCTGTGTTGGATAGCCTATTTGTCATCTGACGTATTTCTACAAGCCTTTTCTTTCTGAGCAGAACTGGGTTGAGGGGTAATGGATCCAGTCTTCTGTGGGTGTCATAAAGAACAGAAGGAGAAGACCTTGGCTTATAGTCTTAGCAGAGAGGCCAAGGAGTAATTCTGCATAGACTAGGATACACTTTCAAATTCTCAGATCAGCAGGAGGGCAGCATGTGTAAGGGAAAGTTGTCCTGAGGATGCCTGTGCCATGTCTATCATTTAGATAAACAGGCTGCTGTATTCAGCCATCAATATGTCATTTCCATACATATTAAAATTCACCTTGAAATGTAACAAAGAGTTATTCTTATCAGCTCTGGAAAAGCCCACAGGTAAAAAAAAAAAAAAAAAAAAGAAAAAAGAAAAGTGCAAGAACATATTATATGTTATGCTTTTATTAAGAGGTGACATAGAACCATTTCTGATTGTTTTATGTACTGCATTTAATGAAAATTTCTAGCTAATGCAAAGTAATCTCTGACAAAAATCCTTATGATAATTTTTGGTGTTCATTGCTCCACAGAGGCGTTCCACAAGCTCATCAAAAGGATTTTGTACAGAGCTGATAAGAACCTAGTTTGTAAATGGTCTCTTACTGAAAACAACATTATACTTAGCTCTTATTCATTATGAATTTCCCATAAACAACAGTATCTGTGCTTTTAATATTCGGCTCTGTGAAGGGAGCCATAAAACTAGTTGCACAATGATGGTGTGTGGATACATTAACCCTTTTTTCTTCTGAAGCTCCTAGTGCCAGCACAATTGGAAGATACTGCCAATTATTATAAATGATGTTTGCAATTTGAAGGAGCTGTGTTTTGCCAAGTTGTGTGAGCATGTACCGAAAACATAATGTGCTGGTTCAACCAAGCGCTGCTCAGTGTATAATTTTAGCCTGGTGAATCATTATATTGTGCTAAAAGCTTGCTACAACCTTATTGCTACAAAGCATTAACACAGTGTCTGTAGGCCTCCATCTCCATTAAGTCGAATTCCATTATAAATGCATCTCTAATGACATGTATTTTGATGTGGACTAGTAAATGATTTTTCCCCACCAAGCATTTCACTTCTACATGTAGGGCACTCTATGGTAAATAAAGGTTATGTGAATTAGTGCGATGTGGGAGATACTTAAAAATCTATAACTGAATCTTCCCTGTTACTCCCAGCCCCAGTGCTTTGACTGGAAACCTTACAGATTAATTCATTGAACTCAGAACCATATGGCAGTGATAAAGAATAGCATATACCCTGCAAGTTGCTCACACAGCAGTAATTGGAAATGAGAGATAATGCCAAAGTCATAAATCTCAAAAGCATAAACATCAGCTAAGCTACGTAAAATTACTGACTGTGTCTGTATTTCTATTGTTTTCTCTTGTATAATTTTTTCCTTTGAAAAGAAAACCCAAATGGAAAGGTGTAAAATATGTTAAACCTATTACTGTTTGTTCAGGTAAATATGTAAAATCTGCATGAAAACAGATGTTCACAGAAACTTTCTGCAAAGCGTTCTATTTAACAATAGGTGCTGCAGAGTGAAATAAGTACAGTGCTTGATATTTCCCATGATAAAATATACAGGTGAGAGAACTGCCAGTGCTACATGCAGTTGTTATAATTTTTAGTGTCAGTGTATTAGAAAACTATTCCAAACACCCACAGGAAGCAGCATATCGGTAGTGAGTTACTGAAAGTTGCACAGCACTGCTCATAATGGGTGCTCTCAGAGCAAACTACCATTATTCCTGCCATACTTATTCCTCCCAGAGCTTCATTAAATCATGGTAGAAGTGTTTTTCTGCAAAAAAAATGGGATGCTATACATTCATTCATTGGAGCAGGGAAAGAAAGAACCTTCCTTCAGGAAGATATGAGACAATGATAGCTAATTTACGGGTACCACCTAGGGGTCCTGCACAGGAAATGAGGTAATGCACCATATCCATATTCACACTGTAGAGATATTTTAAAGTAGTGAAGGTGCAGCTAGTTTGTTTATAAGCTGAAGTAAACAACATGGATTAGTAGCCAGCAGCAAGTGCTCTGCTTCTCCCGTTGCCCAAACCTTTAAAGATGTTAGTAAGGAAGCAATCAAGGATCCCTGAAATACTGGCCAGCACATAGTTTGTTGAGGCAACAAAGTCATGGCTACAGGCAATGCATTACTGTAATAATTATAATGGGCTTTCATTGTTATGGCTCTGAAATGCTGCACAGCATGAAGCAGTCCTTAAGAAACGTACCTGCTGGGAAACAACTTAAATGCAACCTATTTGGCATCTGCCTATATTTCTGTACTTGGAAATTACTGAGAACTTGGAAGAACCCTAAATTTTCCTGCAAGCCCAGATTAAGTTAATAAACTAGCTCTTGTTTGGTTTAAAATCTTTAGCTGATTGCTTTTGTTCAAGGCAAGAAGTAAAATTTAAGCCATACAAAAAGGGAAATATGTTAGCCATAGTTGTTGCTTGACTGTCTTATTTCTGAAATACTTTAAATTCTGTTGATTAGTTAGTCATCAGAAGAAAAGAAACCAACATAAAACCACATTAAGGTTTCCCTGTTACAGCAAATTTTGCTAGGGCTTGAGCCTCATTACTCTCTTCCTAATAATCTCGGATAAAGCTGTGATTTAGAACCTGCAGTTTACTCTCAAAAAATATTTTTTCCTGCATCTAATAACAGAATAATAGAGAGGAAGGCTTCTTTCTCCTCAAGAGACTACCTAGTTCAGCACCTTACACTGAGGAAGACCGGGTAGGCCTGCAAATTTCTTGATGGATGTTTTTTCTGAACTATTTGCAAATATCAAATAAACACTGTACTAAGAAATCTGTTTAACATTTTTATGTAAGTAGGGGGTGTTTCTGTAAGGAGCCTCTTCTCTTTCCTCACTCCTCTTTCCCCTTTGTAATGTCCAGTGGGGGGTTCTGCAAAGCTTGCACTCTTTTGTCAGACCAAGACTGCATCAATACCTGCTCTGTTCAAGTGATTCAGTGAGAACAAGTCAACATTTTCACAATCTGTAACCTTAATGTTTCTTGCTGGAAATAGAGATCTTTTCTTTGCGGCCTCCTTTTTCCTCCCCTTCCCAACTGCAAGGTACGTGTGGCCACTGAGAATAATTAATGTCGTCACCTTTATGGCAATTTTTCACTTATTGGAAAATGAAGGTTGGGGCTCTTTAAATTAAAAAATCCAGCTGCATTTGCCAAGTAGTATTTTCATTTCTGCTTATCTCTCCTGAGTGCTGTGTGTTATCTGCATCCTTTCGACTGTGAAGAACTCCGGGTTGAACCCAGTATTCCATTTGAATGTATTGACAAGAAAGGCACGTTCCCTCTCCTATCTTGCATATAATATTCCCACTGTTACCTACCAGGACTGCTTTTATTTTTTTCTGCAGTGTTACATAGTTGACTTGACTGTGATTGACATCAGCACTCTGGCAGTTTTGAGCAGTGCTGCAGTGTAGGCTGACAAGTTCTCCTCCTGCACATTTAAAAAAAATATATTCTGTCCTTTAATCCAGTAGATTTACCTTGTACGCTCCACATCCCAAGTTATCCTTTGGAAAACTCGGGCATCAAAGATGCATCTAGTGGTGCGTGCTAGTCTTCCAAGAAAACTACTTGTAAATACTAATGCTGGAGTGGTTAGTTTTAAGCTGATTTGTAAAATAAATGCGACTCTCTTTGTTGCTATTCAAGCCAAAGGTATATGTGAATCAGAGGTCAGCTGAGCTGCTCTGAAGAGCCAATTGTGGCCGAGGAATGACATTTTTCACATGCAAAGCACTTGTTTGTAGACCAACTATAGGAGTGACTAAGTCTCGCTGTTGTAAAATATGTTAATGATTGTGTCAACTCAATTTGAAAGGTTAGGAGATTATCAAAATTGTCATCTTTATCATAATATTAGGTAGAGGAGGCAAAGATTATGTTGACTTTGAAACTGAGTTCTGTTTTCATTTACAAAGATGATCTATTTAAGCTCAGTCACATTTGGTTAACAAAGTACCCCAGTTGTATCTCAGTTTCTGCTCAAGTATGCTTGGCATTTTGCCTTCTTTAGGAAATTGTCTTATTAGTAGCAAAAGTACCAAGCAGGTGTCCTTTTTCCTTTCCTTTTGTTTCTTATTTTCTAAGGTACACAACTTCTGCTTCACTGGAATTAGAGGAAAAAAAAAAAGGTCTAATAGGTTTTTAAAATTCTTCTGTGGAGGTTTATAAACTATTGCTAATGTGAGTATATTCCATTAGCAACCACTTGACTAATTTTGCTGCTTAACTTGCTATGAAAATTGGTCCTAATATGTTTAATCTTGTTGCTTTCTTTCTATTGAAATACACAGCTGCTCAAATGTTATAAGGCGTAGTGTATCAGGAAGTGACTTTGTGTTACACTGTTTGTTAGAGAAATATCCTCTTTAGTGTCTGTCTACATTAGTAAAACATAATTTATCTTGATTAGAGTACTAGTGTTTCTTGCCCAAGGGATAAAGCTTCTTGGATCATTGTACACCAGAAAAATCCCTATCCTTTCACAATTTCAGCTATGTAAACATACCTTCTCTGAGTTTCCAATATCTAAATATTTTTAAAGAAGTTCTGTGATTTCAATAAACAAAGAAAAGAAATATGTGAATTGTGCTGCCTTAAAGACTCTGGCACCAGACTGAGACCTCCAAAGAATTGTTCTAGTCTGATGGACTCAGTTTTTCTGTATTGACTATTTATTTTAAATGCTTTTTTTTGGCTCACATTACTGATACCTTTGCTGCCCTGGCTATTCTGTTTTTATTCTCTCTATAGTCAGTGCATGCTGGAGAAATACACATCTTTTTGTGTCACATCATCCCTAAGAGAAAAGCCTGGTTTTGTGAAGAAGTCCTTCAAGGTCAGAAAAAAAAAACTGGTTTAGGAACACAGCCTACTTATGGTACTGTTCTAGATTCAGGTACATTGACGCATACAGCAAAACTAAATTATTATAATGTGCACTAAGCAAAGAAAGCCAATGAATGGCCTGGTTACAATCCAGTACCAAAACATAATTGTTTGAACTAGTCACTTGGGTAAAAACATGGAATCCCTACCTCATTTTCAAAAAGCATTGGACTAAGCTTTTAGAGGTGTTCTGCTCAAACATGTTGTCACTGAGAAATCCAGATTTGGATAAACAAAATATTTCAGAAACTCCTTCTTTTTTGGGTTTGGTTTTTTGTTGTTGTTGTTTGGGTTTTTTTGTTTGTTTGTTTTCCCCTGTATTATTCACTGGAATATGACTGGAACAATATGACTTTCTTTCCTTCAACAATGAATGAATACATAAGCAAGTTATTTTTACAATTCTTTTGAGCTGTTAGAAAAGTCAAGGCAAGTTGTATGTTGTCACTGAAAAGCAGGGACAGATGCTAAAAGAGGGAGTTTTGTGTTTCTCAAAGGGATTTTACCTTTTTGTCCTCTTTATAAATCTTTTTTCTTGTCCTTTTTATTTTTTATAAAATCATTCAACAGTTTCTATAGCAAAACACTGAAAAAGAAAATGTGCTGAGTAAGAATCCCTGTACACTTCTGAGTTAGCTGTTGCATTCCTCTTAGTGTCTCGACAATACTTTAGAAGTTTGGGGCCACATGATGTAGTTTTGTAAAAAAGCTGGGGTATTTTTCTTTCAAGAAGTCTTTCGCAGTTCTCCTTCAGTTTCTTTAATCTGGGAGTGACTTGTCAGTTTTGATTTTTTGCCATAGAAAGCAGTTATTTCTATTTTAAATAAATAAATGCCAAAACCATTTGATTGAAATATTTGGCAAAAGAAGGAATTTAAACTAGCGCCTTCAGAAACTTATATAATGGGCTGATGTTTTCTTTCTTCCCTTGATTCTTACTGCATTAAAAGCAATGTGGAAAACATGCAAACATGACAAAACCTTCAGAATGGAAAAGAGAAGAGAATAAAAGCTGCTCAAAACCTGTGGGGAAATTCAGAGATATTCTGTTTATTTGTCCTCTAAGACAAATGACCTTTTTAATTCCAACCCAGTAAGAAAAAGAGCAGTTTTGAAGAAAATGCGTGAGACAGGATGATTTTAAGAGAGAATCCTAGGATTTATTTGGTCATGAAAGTTCAGATTGATTTCAGTATCTCTGATTCTACAAAGGCTCTGTAAAAACTTAGGGATGAAACTGCTTGTTTTTAGAACAGGACAGCATCAATTAGAAACATGCTTTTTATTTGGAAGGTGTTTTAGTTGGGTGCTACTAGTATAATGGAAACAGGCTTAAGAGCTTTTCTATGTTGGATGTCAAAGCTGAAATCCAAAGTTTGATGCTGAGTAAGAAACTTCACAGCTGCAAAGAGGAGATAATAGTGCTTCCTCTTGTGGCAGAGTGTAGTAAAGACTCTTGGTGCAGTCCTTGGATAACAAAGTGATGGCCACTGAGCGAAAGCTTTGTCAGAAAGTATCCTGTCTTAAAGCAGTTTTTGGTTAGTACGTAATTTGTCATTATGTCTTGTGTCAGCACATGGTATTTTACACTGAACAGAGAGACGAAACCAAATTGTTAATTGATGCCTGGCTCACTGAGCTCCGCCTATTGTGTACACGTAGTGAGCAAAGTACCATTATGTCACTTGAAGACTGGATCGTTACACTCCAGAGGGTGAAGTCAAGATTATACAGACATCTTTAATCATGGCCTTTCCTAACTTTGCTTTACTTGTAAATGCAATGATTACTATAATAATTTTTCAGCCTTAATAATCTTCTTAGCACACTCTTTTGATTTTATATCCCATCTCTTCTTTACATGTAATATAGGAAGGTACATGTTCCAGATTTCCCAGTCTAATTAAATGAGAAGGAATAAGGGATCTGGGAACCATGACCCACAGTACACAACAATTATTGTAGAAGACTCAAAATGTGTGTGCATATTTTATGTTTTGTGATTCAGGTATGTGTTTGTACGTGTAAGTGATCCAGAAAGTACCTCTTTAATATGTATTATTTCAGTCTTTGTAATTAGTCATCTGTCTTCTCCTTTCCCTCTTCTTCCCCTTCGCCCAACAATTTTTGATCACTACGGAATGAAAAATGCCACTGAACCATGTGAAAACTCTTGAAGCTATCAATGCAAATTCCTCACGTTTTTCAGGGGATGAGTTTTTGGCATGCACCATCAGTTTATGCAGTGTCTCCATTTTCCAAAATGCTGTAGTTTGTTTAATGGTTTATGTTGTTTGGCACTGTCCACCAAAAAAGGAAACAGTCCTTACTGATGCAGTGTTATTCTTCCAGCAATTTAACACAGAGGCTTTTAACAGTAAGCCAATTGCTATACAAAGTTTGCTATGGGAACAGCTCATCTGAACAGCTTGAAGACAGGGATGCTGTCATGCTAAAGCAGTGTAAATTGAATGTAAGATTGTGAGCTTAGACTTACTATTTCCTTAAGCTTCTGGTATCTGGATTCTAGTATATTGACTGCTAACAGGAAATTCCTTCATATGCAGTTATGTGTAGGTAGGAGTAAGGGGACTCAGTCACCTGTGTGATGTTCTGAGAAGGCAATTTCTTTGGGCGAGAAGTAATAGTTGATACTTTCTTTGAAGCTGTGATGTGCTGCGATGAAGTTATGTTTGTGGTGTTCTTAGCTCTGTATTCTCTGAAGTAGCTGTTGTGGTTTGGGCTGGACTGGCCACTGAAATGAACAAAGGTACTCTCCCCTACCTCTCTCTCCAAGGAGAGGATGTAGATGCAGAAGAGGTTGGAGGCTTTCTTCACTGGCTATTGCTGTCGGTCTGTTGGGGACCACCACTGGAAAGAAACTTCTTTTAGGAAAGAAACTTCTTTTAAGAAAGAAGAGGAAAATAGTTGTAAATTATGTCCCTTAAAAATCCTGAGTGAAGCAACAGATGAGAGAAGCTTTCTAGCTTTTACTGCATAGTGTTGCTGTCCGAGCATTTTCCAGATCAGATGACTTATTAAGTTCTGTGAATCTATTGAAAGATATAGTTGCCAGTGATGTAGAAGCAGCCTGCAGGTTTTGTTATATGCACATATATTTATACAAGGAAGTTGAGAAATCTAAATCTCTCCATTAGAACCGATCAGTATGTGCACAGTCTGACATTACATAAAGTGGTTGGTGCTGTCTGATTTAGATTGGCTCTGTATCCACTCCTCCCCTTCCTCACTTACTGAGCAGCTACCATATTTTCTCAGCAATACTTCACTAAGAGCCATGACTATTCCTGAACAATGTGGCAAAGCTTGAAACGGTAATTGAGCAGTGGAGCCGAGACAGTTTTTAGTGCAGTGCTACTTAGAACGGCCCCGGTGCGTGGCATTGCTGCATTAGGCAGCAGGGTCATTTCAACGTCACTGTCAGTATTTAATGCAGTACTGCAATGCCAAATCATCAAACTTTTCTTTTGGACCAGACCTTTCTTTTGTAAGAGCTGTTATTTAGAGTGGATCAGAGTTTTAATTTCACTTTATGCATTTTAGCTTCTGCTCTGGTTGATGCCAATCCTTTCTTGAGGCACTCTATCCATTAACTACTCATTTTTCTGGGAATGGTATAATGCCTTTCCAGATTAATATTACAAAATCAATCTTTTTCCTCATATTTAAATGTTGCTTGCACATAAGTAATCATCCAGCCTTCTTTCTACTAAACAAACAGTATTGTCTTTAAATGAGTAGCAGGCCTGAAGTCAGTCATCTTGAAGTTACTGTCCATTGCTGACAGTGCAGCTGAGTGGCTGTTATCCTGCTGAAGTGAAACATGAAGAGGAAAGCAGCAGATCAATGCTGCTTTCTGATCTTACTAAAGAAAATTTTAGGCTGGAAAAGAAAGTTAAACTCCTTTGATCGGTGCCATATGCTTGAGTTCATAATAGGCTTTTGTGTTCCCTCTTAGCTGGATCAGATTGGAAGTGGGATAATTATCAGTGAGGGTTGGAAATAAAATACTCAGTTTGCTATGTCAAAATATCTTCATTTTTATGTCAGTCGTGCTGTCTTTCTGGTATAGTGAAAACCAACTCCAGGTTTAACAGCAACAGCACAATAATCAGATGCCAACCCTTGCCTTGCACTTGATTGTGGAATCACCTGCCCGTTTTGCCTTGTGGGCAGGGCAGTAGAGCATATGTTTCTAACTACGGCTGGTATGTTGGTATTAAGGCTGAAAGTTTTGTATTGGTAAAAAATATAAGCAGCACTCTCAACCCCCCCTAAATCAGAGAATAATCAGGGTGTAAGGAATCCTTTCTTATTTATCTCAATTTTTTCCCATTCAGATTCAAATATGAATCATCTATACCACAGAGTTTGATCAGAATTGTTATTTCAATGTTAACTTTGAATGCTCAGCTGCAGTAGCTTTAATTGACTTGGACAGATGAATGGTTTGGAGAGAGATCAGTGAGTCTGCCTGGTATGTCAGACGAAAGATGAGTTTATTGACATTATCTATACCAATGTAACAATATTTACAAGCAAATAGTGCTACTGCATGTCCTACTATGTGCCTATGCTTCACACCTACAGTGAATTTAAAAAAAAAAACCACCACAAAACAACAGTGATTTTACTGGTTATGCAACAGTAAAAATTCTGCATTAGAATATTTACAACAGAAATAATAGCAAACATTTGATCTTGTAGCTATGGTCATCCACTCCTTGTGACTTCTTCAAGAGTCTATCTGGTTGAGTTTGTCTCTGGTAATATGTGCCAACATTGTGCGCATCTGTGTCTAATTAAAGAGCTTCTGATTGCTTAAGAAATGTTATGACCTAAAGGCTCTTATAAAACCAAGAATCTTTAAGAAACATAAGGAAAGCACTAAGGACTCTATTGAGATTTTGGTTTTTGTACTGTATTTTATTATACCATTTTAAGGAAAGCTCCAGCAGTCGTAGGTGTTGGGAAAAGATGATAAGAGATTGTTGCTATAGATGACTTGTATTGCCATGGAAATACTGTTCTTCAGAAGCAATAAGCCTCCTTCCTATTGTGCATTATGGACTGCTAATACAGCATATTGGAAAAGAAAAAAGAAAAAGGAAAAAAAGTAAATGAACTTACTTGAGAAATAGGCAATAATAAATGTTTTTTTTAGGATAATGAAACAAGATATTGGGGTTGGATAACAAAATTGCACTTGTTTTACAATGGGCAGTAACACAATTATCAGATGATTAGTCTTTGAACATTTTCCAAAATTCAGTTGGTACAGAAGGATAGAATTTGTTTTCAGTTTTGGCACACTGCGATTCATTTCATAAAATCAATATGTGAGAAATCTGTTTTCAATACTGTCTGGCTGGGCTTTTTCCCCCTGGATTTCAATTGTGCGTATCTTATGCGATAGGATAATATAATAACTGCTGGTAACTAAAGAATCTGTCATGATTTGTATAGAAATAGGCTATTTGTTCTTCACTCTGGTTTTAATTTGTATAAGAGTAGATAACTGTTGTTCTTCATCAAATGGGTAATAGAATCAATACAAGTGTGAAAGTGTTTGGGAAGTGTTCATTAGTGGAAGCATTCATTATTTTTCATTCCTGGAAATTTCATCTATTAATAACTGAGAATAAAGTTCTTTCCCTGATTTTCTGTCACACTGCTTGGAAAGCCTAAAAGCTGTTTCCAGGCAGCTCTTAAGAGTTTTATTTATTCCTATTTCACTATTTATTTATTTAATCTTAAAATACTGAAAGAAGGATAGAGCAGAGATGTGTTCTATCTTATTCTTTAATGTGCTGAAGCCACTAAGAGTCTGTTGGTTGACTATAGTTGGTTTTGGACTTCACAACATGGGGAAAGAGATTTCAGTCTTCCTGTTTTCTGTGCTCTACGGTATGGGAATAAAAGGATATCAAAGCAAGTATACACAAAAAATTTAGAGTAGAAAAGTGTTCCTATAGCTAACTGGTTGAAAGTGCTGTCATAAGACATTACCTAAGGCAAGTAATTTATCTTTGTTCAAATAAGTATTAGGGAGGCAATTCTGTTGCCCCAACAAGGATAACAAAGAAAAAGGCAAGCCAGTTGCTGCTAAAGGAGTGTCTTCTTTTTATGGAAATCAGTCTGATTTTGACAACTTGTTTTAAAGAATTGTTGTTAAATCAGAGCAGTTCATCATTACCACTGCATGTCTACTGATTGTGTTACATTCCCAACAGGCATGTAAAATTCTTAATGGCACACTAATAATTTCAGCTATTTTAGGAATGAGAAAATCTCCTGCTTCATTGTGATTGGGATAAAAGCTGCAGACTTGATCCTGACCTGGGTTAAAGGAGTCCTTCAGCTATCAATTCCCTCCCTCAAAAAATACACAGTATTTTAGGTATGTCAATTTCCCCCTATATTTCTTTGTTGTCTTGTACAACTGAGGAAAAATGTCAGCTATGGGCATGCAGATAAGATACGCAGAGGCAGGATCCTGAACTTTGAGCATTGTCAAAGAAAGAGAAACCTAAATTAATGCGTTTCTGCAACTCCTCACAGAATGGTCTTTAAAAGGCAAAGTGTTAGGTTGTTTTTTTCTGGTATTTTTGCCAGTTCTGTCAGGTGTGCCCTGTAACCGCAAGAAAACAAGCTAGGTCCTGTTTTGCAGTCATTGTCCTTTATTAGAATTCTGGACATCTAATTCTATGAAGCGTAGACTATATCCACATCCTTTTGTTAAAGCAGGCAGAAAAAACTATGTAGGTTTTGGTTTTTTCAACCAATTTTTCTAAAAGAGCTTTAAAAATGCTTAACTTGTTATAAAAAAAGAAACAAGTCAGATTTGCTGCAAACATTTTTATATACCGTGAAGCGCTATCTTCCTCTGAAGTACTTCGATACCCTGGTTGCCATGGCAAGAGAGAAAAAGAATAAAAAATTCCTGCAGCGAATACCTTTGTAACTCCAAAATCATCACTCAGCAGGGCTATGTGCTTAATAACTCATAAAAAATACTGTGGATTTTTCAGAAGACTGAGAGGGAATTTCTTCACTGATTTGTCTCATTCTGTTCAGATGATTGCACATGCTGCTAAAGAGCAGAGGTGACCAGGAGGGGTAGCTGCATGATGGTGTGATTTTTAGCTTTGACGTGGGCGTGAGCGTGTTCAAACCCTCAGGCAGAGAGAGCTTGGTTCCTTGGCACAGCACGGAGGAGGGTGGGATGGAGCAGTGCAGCTCCAAGCAACGTAAGTGGCGTGGGAGGACAGGGAGACTGCTAGCATCTCTTGTGCCTCCTCCTTGCAGAGGAGGAGGAGGAGAGACTGGGCAGCACGCTTTTCAGCCTGAGGAAGATTTTGTTAGCTGATGCAATTGAAAGCCTCAGCTTTTGTAGCCTTATGTTCAGTGAAGGGTCCCTGAACCCACTTTCCTCATAGCTCCAAAGGTGCCTGAAGATGCTTCTGGTCAGTCACCAACTTTTATGGCCATGAGCTATCCCCTCTGTGCCAGGCCCTGGCTCACACCCCTCCTGGCATGTTCACAGGCTTGAGTATCTCTGTGTTATGCCATGTACAAATACCCAAGATTTCCAAAAGCTCTGGTCTTTATGCTAGAAATGGGGAAAGATTTTTGCTCAGTGAATATAGGGTACAGATCTCCAGTGTCCTGGCTATTTTAAAAACATCCCAAGTCCTCCTAAGCCATAGGAATGTAATTTTTGAAGCTTTTCCAAAGTAGTCTGACCCAGAGGCACTTGGTACCCAATAAATCATGTTAGTACTTAGAGCGTTTTGCAGAGTTCAGGTTGAGACCTGCAGTAGGGTGATGGCATTTTGAGACTTTCAGTGATAGATGAGGGTGCCCACAGTCATAACAACTTGATGCAGCATCCTACTGCTAGCACCATCTGCTGCAATTTTTATATATAGAAGGGGATTTTTCTTAGTCAGCATGTTTCTGTCAGAACTAGCTCTTCATAGACCTAATCTGAATGCCTCCGCAGAGCTTCAAACTTCATCAGCTTTCTAATGGAATAACACAACACAGTCTAATCTCTTCAAAGTGTTTGCCTTTTCTTAGCAAATGGAATCAATTTTTACTCTTCAGTGATTTCTGTGGCTGTGTCTGCACTTATGTCTAAAATGTTTCCTGTCTCTGCACTATAATTTGTATTTCTATCAAGAATGATTTTAGGGTTTGCAAAGCCATCAACTGCTGAAATATGTGGAGAGCTGCCTTTTTTGCTTGAATATTGCTACCATAAAGTGAAATCTGTGATAACGTCACCAAACAGCTACCTACCCTACCTAGCTTTAGCTCAGTCTCAGTATTTTTTTCAGTGAATGCCTCAAAAATGTGTACAAAAGCAATGCTAAATAGCCATGGTAACTGTCTGCAAAATATCAGATAACTTTTCTAAGATTGTTTAAACATCTGTCTACTAGTAATCATGATGGTTAAACATCTTTATAAAGCATTCTGATGATGAAAATAGCTGTTTTTATGGTATTGCTTGCTAGTAGTTAAGAGCACTGTGTGGGTACTGATCCCAGTGCTGCAGCTCTCTGCTCATTGTGCCGGTGAAACTTCTTGGCATCTAAACGTTGCATCATTGACACTGTCCAACACCTCTGTGCTGTCCATCTGTACAGAAAATGGCCTGCTTCTGAACATGGGGACAAACACATGCAGAGGCAACAGCAGTACATACTGCAGGAAAATCTTTTTTTCTGAGCTGACAGAGGTCTTAGGCAATGCAAGCCATCAAACAAGCTAGTCCTGTTCACTGGCAGTATTTCCTCCTGATGTTCTGTCCCCTGCTCAAACATTTTACACGTTGCTGTAGGATCCATGTAGGCTCAGGGTGGGCTGCTGTCCTGGCTGCTTCTTTGCCCAAGTCTATAAGACGTAAGTGGTTGTTCCAGGAGTGCATGACTTTTCCTCACTTTCAGAGGACTTCTTTTCCCCCCCTTATTGTCCCTTAGACCACAAGGAAGGTGTGACATAATAGGGATGTCCCGCAGGGTTGACACCTGCAGGCTACTTCTTCCTCTGATTGTTCCCCCACAGCTGTTCTGCAGACACTTCCTTCCCTCACTGCTCCTGAAGCAGCTCGAGAAACTAAACACGCAAGGAATTGCGTGCTGTGTAAATAAAATATAATTTTACGTATGTATGTTGTGCTTGCACATCTTAGGATTTTAGCCTGGTCTAATTAAGAAAGATTTTACATTTAGTGTTTGTTAGGACCTTGCTGGGTTATTTTGCTCAGATTGGTGCCTCTGTTCGCAAAATGCTTTAAGGCACAGTTTTCCAGTATTGGCCTGAAATGCATCAATACTTTTAATAGGTAAACAGATAACTTAGAAATGCATATTTATTTATGTAGCAGTCACAAAGTATAGAATCGTCTAGGTTGGAAGGGACCCTTAAGATCATAGAGTCCAACCATTAATGTAGCACTGCCAAAACCACCACTAAACCATGTCCCTCAGCACCACGTCTACCCATCTTTTAAAAACTTCCAGGGGTGGTGACTCACCCGTTTCCCTGGGCAGCCTGTTGCAATGCTTGATAACCCTTTCGGTGAAGAAATTTTTCCTAACATCCATCCTAAACCTCCTCTTTATCATTGATAAAGATATTATAAGGAACAGCCCCTAGTACTGAGCCCTGGAGAACACCACTTGTGACTGGCTGCCAACTGGATTTAACTCCATTCACCACAGCTCTTTGGGCCTGGTCACCCAGCCATTTTTTTGCCCAGTACACTCATCCAAGCCATGAACAACCAGTTTCTCCAGGAGAATGCTGTGGGAAATCACGTCAAAGACTTTAGTAAAGCCCGAGTAAACAACATCCACAGCCTTTCCCTCATCCACTAAGCAGGTCACCTTATCATATAAGGACATCACGTTTGTCAAGCAGGACTTGCCTTTCATGAACCCATGCATGTCCTTCATGTGCCATGTAATGGCACTCAAGATGATCTGTTCCGTAATGCCCCCTTCTGAGCTGTTAGTTAGTTCATCATGCAAATATATATATCATTTATTTGCTGAACTGAGAATTTATATGTGTATTAGTTAAAGATCCTCTTGAAAAATAGCTACAGTAGTAATTCTTCATAGCTACATATCATGTCTGACATACAAAATGAAAGAACAAAGTCACCAGCTGAAGCCTTGGGCAGCAGATGAAACGTCTGACTAATAAAGCCTGAAAACCAAGATTGGTGACAGATATTATGATCATCCTGGCGAATGTGAGCTTAAGAGCCCTAAGATTATTTGGCTTGAAGGGTCTCAATGAGAGAGTGAGAATCACTTGCCACCAGAGCAACGTGAGGTAGGTGCTTTTTGGATTGGGGTTGTCAGTCCTTAAGGAGATTGTTGCTTCAGTGTCACCTCTTCCCTGAATAGCACATTTGCAAAAATAGAAATAGCAACTTCTCTTTTCCTGCATCTGCTGTTCACCAAATCCTTTCATGTATACTTTTTGTCTCTCTTTTTTTCTTTTTCTTTTTTTTTTTTTCTTTTTACACCTGTGAATTACCACAGCAAGCTTCAGCCTTGCCTGGCCAAAGTTAGTGCTGCAGTAGGATGCAAGCAAAGCACTCCAAAAGAGAGGACTGTGCAGTGAAGTATATTGATGGCGAGTGTCAGTCCCTGAGAATTTCCTCTTATTTTGAAATTTGAATTCAATGTTAGTCAGTAAATGATATGATAAATGACTGAGAAGCAAGGCTCAGTATCTATTTATTTTCAGAAAAAGTAAGTCTGCAGCTAGGTTTCATATAATGGTGTTATGCACAGAGTGAGTACAAAGGGTTAGAGGGCAGAAGAAGAGAAATTATGGGGTTTTGGGACTATAGGATACTCATGATAAAATGGACCTCAGGCAGTCATGTAGTTCAGCCTCCTACTCACTTATTTATTTTTTTGCTTTGCCAGAAGCGTAGATGGTTCAAATTTTCTGTGCTCCCCTTTATATTTCAACAGAGGAATAATATAACAGTATCAAATGCATAATCTTAATGGTAAGCAACTACATGAAGTTTTATGAGAGCTAAGATAAGCAGTATTTCCTTAAATCTGCATACTCTTTTTGATCTCTGATCATATATGGCACCAAACAATTAACTGAGTAATCAGAAACGATTTCTTTAAGCCTATATGGCAATAGCTACTGCTACTGACAAAAGCAGAATATCTGACTCAAGTGGTCCATTGCACTTCTGATAGGGATTCCATTTTAAGAATTGCAGTAGTTAAGTACTCAAATGACTTCATAAATACAAAGTACATTTTGTTTATCCCTGAAGCAAATTGCATTTCTGATCTAGCCTTCCTATTCACATTGTTAAATTAGGTAAGATATATTTACTGATTTGAGAAGGTTGCAATGAATGTTGGACTTGCACAGAACCCACAGATGATCTGAGAATATCCACGGGTTTCATTGACTTCTGTATTAGCTCTCTCACTTCCAGAGCAGTTATTACATAGCTTGTAATGATGTCTTGTGGGTTCTCCATCAATCCTGGCCTACCTCAGGCAGCTGCAGCAGACAGGAGCCACATCGCAGGAGTGAGTACTGGAGTCAGACGCTGGCTGACACGGGTGATCGAATGATCAAATTGCAGGTGATATATAGTACAAAAGTTACAGCTCTGCCTGCTGTGAAATGTTTTGGGGAAGCTGAAATTCTCTAAACGACCTCAGGAAGGAAATATATCTAAAGCTACAGAACGGATGGAGGCATGATAATATATTGGTTCCATATACCTCTTATCAGTAAATTATAGCTATAAGAAAGTTGCTAGGAAGATAATGCTGGACACTGAAGGATTCCTATTTTTGAAGCAATTTTTAGAAAACTGACAGCTAATGTACCATCTATCTTGATAGAATCTGTTTTGCTAGGTGATACAAAGATAAATCTGCAAGGGGGAAAAAACTCTTATGCTTGTGTATTGTTAGACATCAGCAATGGTCTTTGAATAGTGTGTGACCTAATTTCTGGAGAATGATACATTCTGTAATGCATAGCTTGGGATTTTCTGTTATTTCTGAATTTAATTGTTGGGTTTTTTAAATTTTATATCTATATGTTATTTTATATAATTTCACATCTACTGTCCATGATATGCGCATAAATGAGTTCAGTGCTCTAATTTCAGGCTCTGATGTATGCATATCATCTTCCTATGTAGTTTTTTTTAGATTCAAATTGAGGCTGCTAGAATTGTTACAAATCACATTTAAGTGAAAAGGGGAAAGTTGATCCCTAAAAACTCACCTCCTTAACACATTTTAAACTCTGAAATCCCAATGATTAATATCCATTTACTGAGAAGGCAAGTGATGATGAAAATTGTTAGGCGTTCAAATTTTATAATAACCATACATGTTTATTTGGGGAAGGGCTACAAAATGCAGATGCTTCCCTAAACTTTACACAAAGCTTTCACCTGCATTCTTGACGAGAAACCTGTCCGTGTTCCTGCCTTGAGCAGAGAGCTTCTGGTTTTACTATTTGAGAGCAGACCAAAATCACTCTTATTTCTTTCCCCAGGTTTGGCTTGTGCTCTGGGGTGGAAACTTAAATTAGTTCACAGTAGAGCAGATTTGTTCTTTCTTAGCCGATGTGCCAGTTTGTTGTTCGGGTAACAACTCTTACGAGGAGAAGTAATTTTTATATTGTAGATCTGTATACTATATATATATATATTCATATGAAACCGTGGAGCATTAAAATTGTCATCTTGGTTTTATCCTGTGAACTCCAAAAGAGTCAGATTAAGATCACTGATTTTTTTTTTTTTTTTTTAAATTGGTTATTTGGAAGATAACGTGTCCATTCAGCAGACTGGTCTCCCAAAGCCACCAGGGTGATTGGCAGATCATGCTCTCATGGAACTCATCTGCACTTTAAGAATCTGCTCATGAATGCTTATCTGTCCCCAACAGATATAATGAATCTTTCCCCTGCTATTCAGGATCCTATTATTCATACCCACTTTTTTGTGACTAGTAATATTAAGAGTAACCTTTTCAGTGTAAAATTTCTATACCCACATAATCACAATATAACGAGGAAGCATCAAGCCTATAAAAAGCGGGTGATGGAAAATTTGTATTTTTTTACCTTTTAATTTGCTGTTGAAAATGGACATAGAATGGAATTGTAATTGGTTTCATGACAATTTTGTTAATATGATTTTACTTATGATGACATCAAAAACTCAAAACTTGGCAAGGGGAGGTTTTAAAATTGGTTCTTTGTACTTGCTGGTGGACAGTTTCTCGGCTTGTGGTAGTTGTTATGGATATCATTCATATGCTAGATGGTTAACAGTACTGAATTACTAAAATTTACAGATCCTTCCCATTACACGTTGGTTTGATTTGTGGGGTTTTTTTGTGGATTTCTTGTGTTGCTATTTTTTTAGATGGTTTTGTTTTAATTTCAGCTATTTCTGATAATAAATTCAGAAACAGAAATCCAGGATTTTTCTTCTGGTAATACATTCAAGTGGCCATTTCTTAGAATAATATTAGTGTACTTCATGAAAGGCCTTTATAATGCAGTAAGAAGAGGGTTGTCATTATATTTCTCATGGATTTGCCAGAGAGAAGTATGTGTGTCTGGGCTTCAAAGCCTGTGCTCAGTGACTTTGTTAAATCTGGGAAGCACAGAGCTTCCCAGGCAGGTGCTGCACAGGTAGACAGAGCGACAGGGTGATTTTTGTCTGCTGCAGAGTGTCTTTTTGGGAGTGTGGTGGCATGTTGGGGTGGCTGCAGCTGGACTGTGGGATGCACGCAATGTACAAAATCCTCCCTGTCTGCCTGAGCAAAATATTCGCATGGGGAAAATAGATGTGTCTTGGGCATGTGCTAATCCAAATGATCCCTACACAATTCCAACCCATTTGTGATCACATCTGAGTCCAACTAAGTGTATTTTTATCTCCTAGAAAGAGTGGCAGCTGCCTTTGTCAGACAAAATGCTCTGTTTTTCATTAAAATCGAAAAGGTTTATTCACAGTTGGGTGTTTGGTTTGCTTTCTTTGATATAAATTGCAGTCTAAAAATGAACTTTGGAGAAAGAAATTTCATCTTACTGAAATGCCTCCTGTGGATTTTCTTTCTTTCTTTCTTTTTTTCCTTTCTATTTTTTTTATTGAGAGAGAGGTTGTTGGAATTGATTTGTGTCTATGGAGTTTTACAATGCAAGTAAGTTATCAAAATTTTCAACAAACTCTAGTTGACTGTGCTGCCGACTCACGCTGGTTTCAGTATATTGCGAGATGCTAAAACTTCTGAGCTTTTTTCCATTTGTTCTTATGCATGAAGGCTGTGTTGTACATATTAGACTTGCAGTGTCAAGTGTTAATAAATTGAAACCTTCCATTTTAATGGTACCTTTATAGCTTAGTAGCCTTTACAACTTCTGCTTCTTTTACATGTGTATTATTTTTTACTCTTTAATTATGGTAGTGGGTTTTTTCCATGGGTTCGATTAATTTAAGTACAGGATAGCTCTCTGTTGTGAGCATGACTGTTTTGTGAAACCTCTGTATCATGTTGTACACTTTGGGAGTGTTACCCTTTGGGAGACAGAAATGAATGAAGAAATGCAACATTTTAAGCCGTTGAATGCTATCTTGGGAAAATGGGTTTTCTCACTGTCTTTATCACACACAGATACTATCATGATATATGTGTACAAAAAGACTAGATTAAAGTTCTATAGGAATTTTTTTTTGTTGTTATTTGGGTTGTGTTATGTTCTACCTTCTAACTGTTTGACTTGGCAACTTTAGTAAAGTTTTCCTAATGCGCTTTTTCCTGTTATTCCCTATACTGTATGACTGAATGCCTGCACTTATAAAAACTTGTATTTCCTTCTTTTTTTTTGTTCCCGCTCAAATCTCATTTACTATTTGTTTCAGTTATATCGAGGAAATTCTTTCCATTTTGCAATAAAGTCAGAGGATTAAAGTATGTGCTCTGACAATATTCTTTTATTAACTTGAGTAGCCTCCATAATACTGTATGTCTTATTTTTTGTGTTGCTTATTGCTTGCAAAAGTTTCAGGAATGTTGATTTCTTCTATGTGCTTTGTTCAAGCAGCTATGCAAATAATTCCCCTTCCTGAAATGAAAGCTGCTTTTAAAATTTTTTATTATTTTATTTTTAAAAATCTGTCTCAAAAGGCTTGTTATAAAATCTGCTGGAGCCTGTGTAGAGTGGAAGTAAATTCCTACAGGTCAGTCAGGTCTTTGGGATGGTGGTGATTTATGACAAGGAAGGTAGAGTCCTGTCTGATACAAAATGTTCCAAAACCATCAACTGATTCTACAGAAGTCCAGGATTTTTAGTCTGTGTATGGTCTTAGACCTTAGGGGTGGTTAATTCAGGGGTGTTGAGATACATGTGGTTTCTTTCAGAATTAGAATTTAAATTAGAATTATTCGTTATGAATATACAGGTGTGGTTTGAGATACAAATACCCTAAATAACAATGATGAATGTTTCAAATATATATGTATGTGTCAGTAAACAAGTCCCCATCTCTCTTCTGCTATAGTGTTTCTTAGCAACTGCTGCATTTCTCTTTGAGCTAGTGTTTCCTTGACAATACTCATGGCATATTGTACATGCATATAATGCATTTCATTCAAAGGGCTTTACAGTCCAAGAATGTATTTGTAAAGCATCATTGAAATGCAGCTATTGTTTGGCAAAAAGCAGAATTAAGCAGGCACAGCCCTGTTGCATGATTTGGTAGAAGGAATGGGAGAATAGGAAACAGGAGTTTGGGCTAATTGCGACAGGGATCCCTTTAGATGTAACAAAGAGAAAGTCTGTGGCTAAAATTCACCCTTTCTATCTTCATGTTAGCAAGGTGCTGTTTAGACTGGTGAAGGAAAGCAGAGGAATAGTCTATCTTGTTAGGGGGCATCATTTGAGCAGAACAGTGAAGGTCAGCTAAGTTATCATCTGCTTTATTCCTGGGGAATTTTGTAAACCTTGAGTCTTTCTGTAGTCTAAGCCTCTTCCTGTGCTATATTGAAATTATTAATCTCCTTCCCAACATCCTGTCTTCATCCTGTGTGTCCAATACTCTAGGTTTCTACACTGTTAAATAGCTGGACCTCTCTGTGGCAAGCTGTCTAACTAGCTATGGCTAATTGCATATCTCTCACTGGCCTTGTCAGCTCCTCTGTCACAGGATGCTTACAGAGTAAGCAACTGCTGTATTCCTGGAGTACAGACAAGATGCTACTTTTCTCGAGATCTAAATATATCCACAAAAATCTTGTATTTGGGGATATAACCAGGCAAGTTTCTTTAATTTTCTGTATTTCTGTACTCTAATATTAAGAAATTAATATTCTTGCTGCTACCTGAGGATCTGGTTAAAGCTTTGTAAATACTTCCCAGTTCAGGGAAAGCAGAATTTTTGTTTAGGGTAACTATTGGGCCCAGATAGAGAAATGCTATTGTTTTTCAGCTCCTCTATTATGATTCTTCATTAACATTATCTATGTAGTTTTCCAGACAGTCTGTTCTTAGGAGGCAGTAAAGGACATGAACTCTCAGATGCTTTTAATTGTATGTTTCTTTCCATTTTTCGTGTTTGTAGCTTTTGTTGCTTTCCATTTCCATTTGTCTCATTTAATTTCATGAGCAGAAAGAATTTGGAAGCTTAAGGCTATTGGTCTGGAACTGCTCATCAGCTAGACAAATTTGTTATGGATTGTGATTTAACATTTTGCTTCATATATTTTCTTCAGAGGATGATTGCAGTGTAATGTTATTTTGCATTCCAAGTAGTTGTAGATTCCTTGTCTGTTATCAGACCATAAGACTTTTTTCTGAGCTCTCAAAAAGTCCTTCAGTAGCTCTCAAAATGTCTGTCATTTGGGATGCTAAAAAGCAGGATGAAATTTCAGTGGTAATTTGGTACAGAGAAACCCATGAAATTTGAATAAATCAGCAAATTCCTCTTTCCATCACCAACCCATTTTAATAATATGAGCATTGTTAAAACTTTAGTTTATGAATCTATTACTGATTGCAAGTTAGTTTGGCACACTACTCTAGAAATACTGACTTAAAATCTCTTCAAGAGCTGCAAATAGGTGTGCAATAAAGGTTTTAATGGAAAATTAAGTGACTACAATTGGCTGTTATCTGAATTTCACTGAATTTCACTGAAGTTTTAGAGTTGGAAGGGACCATAGAGATCATCTAGTCTAACTCTCCTGCTGAAGCAGGATTGCCTAGAGCTAGAGCATGTTACTCAGGACTGCATCCAGGTGGGTCTTGAAAATCTCCAGAGAAGGGGACTCCATGACCTCCCTGGGCAGCCTGTTCCAGGGCTCTGTCACCCTCACTGTGAAGAAGGTTTTTCTCATGTTTGAGTGGAACCTCCTATGTTCCAACTTATGCCCGTTACCCCTCATCCTCTCACTGGCAACCACTGAAAAGAGTCTGGCTCCCTCCTCCTTCAAACCACCCTTTAGATACTTGTAAGCATCTGATTAAGCTACGTGAAATGGATTATTAGTTTGAGGTTGCATGTCATATATTTGTATTATTAAAATGTCTTTCCACCTTTGGGAAAACAAAACAACCCACAGCCAAAAGCAACCCTAGTTGACATACTTTGGAATATCAGCTGAGAAGACAAAGCAAGAAAAGCAATTGCTTGGGGAATCACTGCTGGCTCAGATGCATTGGCAGGACAGTTCGAAAAGAACTACCACAGAGGCTTCTGGAGTCTGCTCTGCTGACTCCCGTGCTGAACTGTTTCCACCCTGTGATTAATGGTAAAGTTTATCTTACGGAGCTGTCATTTTGGCATCTTTCACTAGTACAGCAATCACTTCAAGGAAAAAAATAAGGGGGGGGTGGGCACTGCAACACACACTTAGATTGGCCCCTTTATTTTTGTAATCAAGAACAGGATGCACCAGCTTTTAGTTCAAACCGGCCCTTTATGTACACTTGAGAAACGAGTTACAGTCAGAACCTCTTATAATAGGTTCTTGTTGGTGGGAAGACAGACAGACTCAAATTCCCAGATATGAACAATGCTTCAATGTTTTTATATTGTAGTGAGATCCAAAGCAGCAAGGGAAGTACTTTGAAGTTCTTGTTTTAGAGTTCCTAGGTATGCTAAAGGGATGATAACTTTATTTGAGATATGTCTGTGGTGACACAGCGACATCGTTAGATGTGTCAGTTAATATAGCATGTTGGGTGCTTAGCTACTGACTAAAAGTAAGGATGTTGATTTTGAAGTCTCTAGTGTACTCCATCTACATTTTCAGTCCATTCTTTTCAGAACTTGATGTTTTCACTCCATTCTTTTCCTCAGAATCTGTTATCTTTGTTTCATAAAGATATTACTGAATAGCAATGATTCTGGTTTTGGAACATGTTGAATTTAATCAAATTATGGTATCTTCCCTTTTCTGTATGTTTCAGACCAATGCTCATGCAAGGGTTTCTGTATCTTTTTCTTTCTGCTTTCTCACTAATTTTGTATACGTGGTGCACTTGAAATTTGCTACCCTCCAGAGTGAGAAGCTCTAAGTATGGACAGCCACAGGTTGGATAATGCAGGTCTTCCTGCTAAATAAAATTTTCACTTCTAAATAGAGGTTCCACTTTCCACTGAACAAAACCTAAAACTTTCATTCAGTTAAAAGACTGTTGATAGTGAGGTATAGGCCTTATTTGCCCACGTGAATGATTCTGGCTGTGTAAAATTGAAGAGATGTAAAATTCAGTTCCCCAATTAGAATATGCCCTCTCCATTTGCCCAGAATCAATTTTGATTCTGCTATCCAATCCCAGAAATATCTACCAAAAGAAACTACCTATAGGAGCAAATATTCTAGCACAGTTAGACTTCTGCTTTCATTGCTTTTGGTTTTCCAAAAGCAAAATGCTTCTTTGGTACCAATTGAACAGATGAATTGCAAAGAACTTAGTTGTCATTTAGAGCAATTTGTTTCATTAGCTATGTGAAGTATAGGGGGTTTTGCTTCCTTCTGTTGTACACAAGAGTGAAGCTATCATTTGCCACTCACTGCAATGATCTACAACTTGAGTATGAAAAGAAATGCACTCCAATGCATAAAAACAAAAATAAAATCTCAAACTATTACTATTTCAGCTTCTTTTTGCCTTAAACCTTGTTGTATTTTAGTCAACTCAGTCAGTGGGATGATAAAGATTATTTTGCTTACATCATTTATTTGGAGCTCTCCAAGCAGATTCCAATTAGTTTCTAGCTTATCCAAAAGTATGGCCTTTTGGAAAGGATGGTCTCTGGGACAAAATTACAGATCAGAACACCGTGTACATATAAGTGTTATGATTATGAAGTCATACAATAGGTAAAGGGTTGGAACTAATTGTTTGCTGAAGACGTTCTGCCCAAGATGAAACATTTATTCAAAGAAAGTCATAACAAAAATCAGTTGCTCACTTTAGTCAATATGAATGATGCTAGAGACTCTGGAAAAGGAAAAAGCATTAAAATGTCAATAGGGGATGAGGAAGTATGATACAAAGCACCTTTTTGTCAATATGCATGCATTCAACAACTTGATCTGTATCAAGAACAGCAATAGCAAAGACATTATCTTCCCCATTGACAGCTTTAACTGGAATAGAATGAGTCTTAGAGTGAATTTTATATGAGAGGGACATACACTTTGGATGCTGGAGGCAGATTGACAAGAAACTAGCCTCTAATCTTAAGCGTACAAAAAAGGAAATAAAATGGATTTTACAGAGGTTGGCTAAAGTCTTAACATTTCATCAACTGTTTTCACTAGCTGATGTAGAAATCTAAATAAAAGCAGGAAAACTCAAATTAAATTCACTATCCAGATAAGAACTGAAGGTGTTCTAATAACTAGAAAAGAGATAATGCTGAAGCATTCTTGAAGAGCTAAACTGAGTATTAGAAATCAAATTCTCTACATAAAAGGCATACTGAATTTGGATGGCATCTTAGATGGCAACAGTGAGTACAAGAATCAGAAGAAGGAATCATAAAGCAAAACAAAAAGCACAAAAAACCCCGCCACATAATGCTGTCTTTAATGAACCAAAAGTAGCATCTGACTGCTCTAGTAAGAACAGTTGGATTAAAAACATCTGGATAAACGACAGCAGTCCAATAGGATTTATGAAAATGGTGGTGCTTGAACCCTAATTCGGATTCCAAGGTGTATAGCTAAATATTAGACTTACTGTTTTGTATATGTTTTAATATTTTTTTTTGCATTAATTCTTGCTTAGGGAAGATTTAGACTGCTAGAGATATAGCAGCTGAAAGTCTCACTGCCATGTAGATAAGGCTCTTCTTCTGCTTCCGTTACCATGTAACCAGATCTTCAGTGTGACCGAAGAGCAGACAGGGAAATACATCAATATTTGCTAGGTTGTTTGCAGTAAATAACCCTGCCACCTCTGCTAATGACACAACTCTGCAAAAATAGATCAATATTATACTACTATGAAGTTTTCAAAACCTTGATTTGTGAAAGGATGTTATAACACTATAAAATAAAACTGAACTTTTGGGGAAAAAAATGCAGGCTACTATAATAATGAATCTTTGGGATTACATATTTTAAGGACAAAAGATGGCTTAAAATAATAGGATAAAACTTGCTTTTAAATTTGACTTTGAGATTGTAATGTTGGTCCAGAGGGTTAAAGGCCAATATGTAAACAAGGCCTGTGTCTGAAAAGTTGTTAAAACTCTTATGAATCCTTGGTTCAGGTCTGCCTTTGTGAAAGATCGACTCATCGTGGTCTTTGACTGAGGCTGAAGCACCAAATGGCTTTTTCCTTCTACTAACTGTGATCAGGTACTTCATGTAATCAATGGGTCTACATTGAGAGAAGCCAGCACATTGAAATAGCACATTAAAAATAACGGTAAATAAAAAATCACCAGTGTTACGAAATACAAGGGGTTTGAGTTAGTTAATTCCAGATTATGTAAAGAACTAACTCAGTATTACTGACATGTTAGTGACCATTTTTGTGATGGGGGGGAGGTGAGATCCCATCCAACCAGAATGCAAATGCAGTACTCAGATATTTGAAAAGGAGGAAATTATACGAATAAGTCTGCTAGTCTGTTGTATGAGTTATAACTGTGATGCTTGAAAAAACCCAACAAACAAAACCCATGAGATCAAACGTTCCAGCAATCAGTTGGTAATGGCAGGGCCCTGGAGACACTCACTGGCCCTGCCGAACTATGGGGACCCCCAGCCATCACAGTGCACCCCTGCAAGTAAGTGGCTGGAGATTAATCCAACAGTAAATCATAGATGCTCTGGGCTTGTCAAGAGCAAATAAAGTCAGGATTGTCAAATTTTCCTTCACTGAGAGGACGGCTGGCCTGGTGGGGGAGAAAGAGATGGTTGGGTTTCTGCCTGTTCCACACAACGCTGTCACTGCTGGGGAAATGGCCTCCGACCAGCAGCTCATGCGTACATCTCAGTTCCTCTGAAAGCGAGAATTACCTCATGGGCTCCACCTTATATATGTACTCAAAACAGATAAATGGCATTACTAGTGATCGGGCAGATAATGGTTTATAATACTGTTCAGGATAGTGATCTGCAGTTTGAAGAGCAGTGGTATCAGCAAACTTGCCATGAAGTGAGTTAACAAATGGCTGTAAACCACTTTAAAATGGTTATCACTAAAATTCATCAAAGAGGAGTTCATTTTATCTGATTTCCCAGAAGGGATTAATATGTTTCCAGGCCTATTTGTACTCCTCAGCATTTTAGGTAATGTAACTGGGATTAGGTAAACCCTGCAGGTGACTCAAGATGAGGGAGGGGAACTGGCAGGTTGGAGAGCGATACAGCAGAGAAGAGTATGGAAGTTTATAGAGCACAACAAACTAAACGTGAGCCAGTGGTGTGTTGGTATGGAAAAATGACAGAGCCTGTTCTGGGTGGAATTAGCAACGGCAGTGCGTGTAAACCATGGGAAGCAATCATCTCTCTCTAGTCCCTGCCAGGGTCTGCAGGTGGTGAGGCTGGCCCCATTATGGGCACTGCATATAAGGGAAATGTAGAGTGAGAGGAAAGAGTCCAAGGAACTGCAAAAAAATGACAGCTTAAGAAAATGTGATTTGTGAGGAAGGGGTTGAGGAACTGTTTGGCTGAGTTTAGGGACAAAAGCAGAGTTTCAAACATCTGAAAAATATTGTCGTAAGGAGAGGAGCACTCTCACCAGGGGCAGGACGAATGCTAAGTTGCTTAATTGCAGTAAAGGAGATTTAGGTAGTGAATTAAGAATGAAAGTTTTGTAGATAAGAAATAAACTGTAGACCTGTCTCCTTAAGGAAACTGCAAAATAGCTTGTCTTGGAAGCGTTTAAAAATGAATTAGATGGATATATGCAAGGATACTAATTCAAAGCGATGGTTAGCTTAGATCATCTCTTCACCTTTCCCTTCTGCCTGTGTGTTGCTACATTTCCATGATCTTTAGAAGAATTTCACTGCATTATTTATTCTGATAAGAATGGTTCTCTTCCATACGTCCAAATGAAGCTACCTGACATTGCAGTTTGGATTGCTAATCTGCCTGAGACAAAGCATTTAGTTTTATTGTTTGACAACTAAAGTATAGCAGAAAATGTCATGGCATAGCTCTTGTACTCTTATGAATTGTTTATATTTCCCTTAATGTATGTAGTTCTTTGCAAAGCTTCCAACTTTCACTGTATGCTAGTATGCCCTTCACTTTTTGTCACATCTCCCATATCTCAGTAATCTCTCTATTTAAATAACTTCAACTCTTTTCTCTGATACCTAGATAGCTAGAGTAAAGGAGATCTTTATTTTGTTGAGCCCTACAGGGAAGGAACAACTGTTAAGACTAGTAAGACTGAGGGGAGAAAAAGATGGCACTACACTGCAGGTAGATTATAATAACATTTCAGATTGTTACAAAGATTAAATCATGTAATCTTTTAGCTCAAAGTACAAGTGCACATTTCAGTTCCAAATTTGAAGGAGAATTATTTTGTGTCAGAATTAATGAATGTCTTTCTTATCCAAGAGAATGGAATCTGTACATTGTCTTCACTTTCCTCAGAAAGCGTTTTGTCTTTGTTGTTTTAGGTCTGAATTTGGTGTCAGTTCTTGACTTGAAACCAGGACACAGTAAAGAAATGTAGAAATATGCTACTTTGCCATTTGAAAATAAAGTAGTGGAGGTTTATGGCGTCTACTTCTGAAAGCTTGTAGACAACAGGTGGTTTATGATAATTTACAGGAACAATTCAGGAAAGATAAGTTATTACTGTAAGTTTTTTATGACGTTACCCTCTTGACTGCAACCCCAATTTTCTGTCCTGTCATTAATACATATTCTTGCAGGTGGACTCTACTGCAGTTGTTAACTAAATAAATACACAACTTGTTTTATGTTTTCTATCAAATTTAGAGTTTGGTGCCGAGGATTGGATTTGCTTAAGATTTAAACTTTTGCAGCACAGTCCTATTGCAGAGCAAAGGAGGGGGTTTTTACTGAAGTAAAAAAGTGATGTATGTTTATAAAGGAAAATTAAAAAAAAAAAAGTTAACAATAACACATTACGGGAGAGAAGGCATCGGGACCCCTTTCTTTTATCTATTATGTCAAATGTCCAGCCTGCTCTAGATGAACCTGTGGCAGGGGGGGTTGGACTAGATGATCTCTGAAGGTCCCTTCCAACCTGTACAATTCTGTGATTCTGTAAATGTCAGAAAAAGCCTCAGTTGATAGCAGAAAAATTCTATCAATGCCTGTTAATTTGGAATCTCATAGAAATGTCATGCTAGTTAGCTCATGTTGATGGCCGAAGGTAAGGCAGCACTGATACTGATTTAACATTGGATGCATGACAATCAAATGTTAGAGAAGGTGCATTGGTGGTGCCTTTAAAACTAAAATCTACAGGGCTGTGGGAAAATGTTTTAGATGTATATCGTTCACAGGTGATTGTAAAGTGTTATTTTAAGATCTGAAAGTACAGCAATATTTTCTAGAATGGTAATGCATATTAATCTCCATGAATATTTTTTTCAAATTTACTAAGAATTCATAAACTATACTAGAATTTTAGTCCTAGAAGTTTTTGTTGTGTTGCTGTGCTTGGTAAAGCTTTTGGTCTGCACTGCTGCACAGTGATTCAAGAAAACATCAAATGTAGTAGGTTAAAAAAGGTTTTGCTATTATTTCCTTGTGCTACTATCTACCTTCTGTCAGATTGGTTGTCTAGTGTAATCAAGTCAAACTAAAAGTATAATTGATTGCAGCTGGTACTTAAAGTGACTGCTTCACTTTCAGACTGAGGGAGTTCTTGTGGAGACAAAACTTGTCTGATTTTCCCAGCAATATCACTTGGTCTAATTTAAAATAAATACTTTTTGCACAAATTATATGTTGGCAAAAATACAGTAGCAGACTGTTTACTTTAATCTCACTGAGATGAAGGAAATTCCCATTACAGACAGGTTTTTCAAATGCATAATCGTTTCCTTTTGTGGATAACCACACTGAAATCACTAATTCTCAGGGGTCGGAGGACTTGGCATGTTCTCATAGGGAGGCCTCTCTCTCTGAGCCAACATCTTAGGCTAGGCTTGGGAAAACAACACTCTGCATTTTCTATACTCTTTCTTCCATGCTCTGTCCTTCCATAACTATGTCTGTAAGTTTTTTCCAAAGATTAATATTCACAGTACCACATGAGGAATGCAAGACTCACCCATTTTATAATTACAGTAAATATTATGGCTGTATCCGCGAGATTATTCCTTTAAATATTCAATGAAGAGGATGCCTTTGTCACAAAGTGCTGTTGAAGCTTTCTTGCTGAAAACAAACGTACAGTCAGAAGTATGTAGGAGTCAGCCAACTATTAGTTTTGTCACTTTTCCACACAGATTTAATGCCATAATTGTGAGACTACTATTATCCTAATTAGGTTTCCATAATAATGAATGTTGCTCTTATCTTTGGTCTTTAAACATGACTCTGCCATTCATGGACTTTAAAAATAATAAAAATCCTTAAAATACTAAGCACCTGAACATCTGCTACACTGTTGAGATACCGCTTGACTTACAGTAAAGTAGACGGTGATCTTGTATAAATCCAAAAGAGCACCCTGCAAAAGGACTTCAATGACACTGGTAAAATTAGAAATATTATCTTCCCTCGTGGTGTTATGGTAATTGGAGTTAAAAAGCACAGTTTATTTCATTGATTGGGGTATGATGGTATAATACTATTTTGGTAAGCAGAAAAGGTTTGTGTCAGGGCTTTGAAGTAGATTGTTGAGAAATTTTAGAAGTGGGAAAAAATGAAAAAACTGTTGAAATGTTACATAGCAGTTGGCCAAAGGATTTGAAATTATTTTATGTATTGAGAACATTAGGCTGGGGTGCATGGTAGCCATTAACTAAAGCAATTTTGAGCACACTTGGGAAGATGCTTCCATTGTAGCCTACTTCAGTTCACAAAGAACTCTCTAACGGCCGTGGGCCACAGTGGCATTTTCACCCATTTTTGTTTTGCAAGTGAAAGGTGTAGTTGCAAACATATTTTTCTGAAGAACAATGAGAAAGTATAAAGGATCTGTGTAATGCAACCATTTGGTTCAGTGCACCTGCACGATGCACAGAGACTGCATTTCTACAATTGTTAATAGTGTTCTTCATTTGTGCACACTGGTCATTTGAAGTGCTTGTCTAAATTGATTCTTTATTCATAATTTGGTACTAATTATTTGACTAATTTCTTCTTTTATCATGTCTACAAACTGTCACTGATGGATGACATTTTTCCCAAATGTATTTCACAGAGAATTTATCAAATAATTTCATCAGCTCATTATAAGCAATTGTGAATATTGGTTATAGGAAAACTGGCTGAATGTTCTGTCCCAGCTGCATGGTCCTAAATCCTATGCTGTCACAGGAGGTGTTTTATTAACTTCCATCACATTTTATTCCCTTGCATTTATTATTTTTGTTATTTCACTGGAAGAGCTCCTTGCTGAATCGGGTTTGGTGTGAATGTTTGCAAGAAGTGAATCCTGTTTACATGAATTGCGCTGCCAGTAACTTTATTCATTTAGAAATGCTGCCAGTAAATAGACTATTCAGGGAAAATAAACACAGATGCTCATACATACAATGGCAGATTAATGGCAGATTAAAATTTCAACTAGTATTCATATAAAATTGTTTTTAGTATTATTGCAAACCTTTTTGCAATAGTAAAATAAAAGTTATTTTCCTTGTTCATGGTATTATAACTGGGTGCAATGTATGTTGTATGTATGTTCTTGGTCACTGTTAGAGTGCAACTAGCACATCAGGCGTTTATTTTCAGTACAGCTTGCTAGTTTTTTGAGTAAAAGCTGTAATACTGTGAATTGTGTTCTTTGAACTTATAAAAAGTAAGCTTGCTCTTTATGGGTACTTGCATTTGATAAAGTGATGATTATAAAATGGCTGCTATTATCTGATGTGAGCTTTGTGCTGTAACTAAGCAAGCATAGGAAATATGGTCGTAAAGAAATTAGGTGAAAATCATTCCAATATTGCTCTTTGTCTTTTGTACCATGCTACATAAATATTTTCTGTACATAAAGTAACCTTAGTCATCTAAATTTAAGACAAAGGAATAGTGCCTAAAACTGCAGATCACTTGAGGCTTCTTTGGTGCTAATTAACTTACTTAGCTCAGTTGGTTGGCAGTTTTTAATCACTATAAAAGCTCCTGTGGATATTTTAATTTGTTTTCATTTTAAAAGCAGAAACATATGGTTCTTTAAAAGATGTGTGGCTTTTTCTGTACTCATTTGAGAAATCATAATTAATGTTTTCATGTGCAGGCATACATTTATTTTCACTTATTTTCAAACTTAACCCCTTGGAAACATTGACAGAGTTATTGTGATAACTTCATCTCCTGAAGACCTTGCCTTTTTAATCTTAATCTGAAAAAAGAATTATAGGTGGGTGTTTGCAAATTTTTCTACCAAAATGACCCAGATAATAGTACAATCTCTGTAGCTTTCAAAATTTATTGATAAATTGTTTAAAGTATAAGGGCCTATCTCATTTAGACTTCCAGTATTTGTCTTCAATAATTAGAATAACAAAAGCTAGAGGGTAGTTGGCCTGCCTTCAGACATGCTGCTTCAGGTCTTTGCGTCTCTATGCTATCCTTCACATTTTGCCCCATCATCTATATTAGAAATTTCTACCCAATACAACTCTAAACATCTCCTCTAAAATGGTTATAATTCTTTAGTTGAAACAGTTGATGTAGACCAGCCCCAGTCTTATGAGATTGCAAGCCCAGGTATCATATATTTTCTTGTGATTAGGTGAAAAAAAGCCACTAAGAGGCAAGTAAGTGAAATCCTCCTAGGAATGATTTGGCTGTCCATTAGTCAAACTGTTAATGAACTGTTAACAAGTAATTTTAAAAACAATCTTAATTTGCCTGCTTTCATGAAACAGACATATGTAAAAGTAATTATATTACCTGTTCGGCAGGTGGGTCAGAGACTTAACAAACTGGAGTGCTTATTTCCTAGATATTCCACTGTTTTCTCTGATTTCATTTCTAACTTTGTCCTACAAGCAAGAGAGGGAGTCTCAAAGTTATGGATATTTCCCCCTGTGAATTCTATGTAATCAGGTTAATGATAAATGATCAATCATCACTGATGATTCCAGAGTAACATCTTAGAGTTTACTAGTGCTGACAGATAAATAAGATTCAAAATATGGTGTCTATGTCTCATTAACCAAGTGGTATTAATTTATTCAATGATAGTTCCAAGTGCAAAAGCCAGATTTAACAATGTTTTAATACACTTGGACTATGTAAGGTGTGATTTTATCATTTTAAGTGTGTCGTTTTGATTCACTTGAGTCTCACTAGACTTGAAGAAATCTCATGGAAAATTTCTGTGTGGAATGCACTTAATCTCATTTCATGTGTTGCTTGAGGATGAGAGTGTTTGGTGAAATGCTTCATATTCATTAAAAGACATCTGCCCTGCCAAAAGCCCCCAAAACAATGCTGTAAGATAACCTGCAGTATTCTGCTCCAAAATAATTCCTTCGCATGATAGAAATGGTAGGAGAGGAACCTAGAAAAGAACACGTCCATACTAGCATTCCCCTGATTCAATGCTGGTTGCTGTAAAATATGTAAAGAGGCATCTGCAGAGTTGTTTTTCTCAGAGCCCCTGTGATAGCACCGGAGCATACCAAGAAAACCTCTCTTGAAGTTTGGCTGCGGCTGAGCAGAGGCTTTTTACCGCAGCAGCAGTACAGCAACAGATTGTGATGTGTTTTCCACCTCTGCTGGAGGGATTGAGTTTTCTGTGTGCTCTGCCAATATAATCTGGCTTGCTGATATGCTTGTCATTGTCATTTGGAGGAAGGAACATGTGGGGGAGGAAATGTTGTCTTGGTTGTGGTTGCTCTCTGGAGCAAGCACATCTGTACCCAGATACTGGGGAGAAAGGGAAGCAAGGATTTCCACCCATTGTGCTTAGGAAATGTCTTCACTGATTATGAAAGCTCTTAAGTAGAAGTCCTTTCCTGCACTTTCAGTTAAAATCTAGTTTTATTGTGTTTCCATTGGGAATCACCTCATTTAAGTCAGTATCAGCCTAGGATCTCTTTCTGTTATGCTGAAAAGAGCAGAACTCTGCTCTCCACAAGCATTGCATCAGAACATACAGTTATAGCTATGACCAAATGAGGATGTTGTGCCACTTTGTGACAAAATGAGTTTGAATGTGACTGAAGAGAGTGAATATATGTGGATGTACTCTTCATTCATTTGCATTTTACAAAATTGTTTCTTTTTGTATCAGTACTGTGCATAATACTGTCAACATATTAGCTGCATTTGTGCTGGATTTCCTTTTTGTAGCAGTCATCAAAAATGTTTCTGAGTGTTCGCATTTAATCAGTATTACACACCTGGGAATGACTACTAATACGCTAGGATTTCAAATGACCTTTCTGGCTGGTAATTAAAATATTAAAAATTTCACACATCAGTAAAAATACATATTGCCTGGGAAGTTATGGAGTAAATATATCTAAAAGAAAAAAGGGTAAATGTAGCACCCAGGGTATGTTTGTGCAATATTGCCATATGGGGATGGCAGAGGACAAAGAAAGGTGGTTATGCAGAGGATAGCTGCATTGAGGCTGCCTTCTGCAGAGCCTACTAAACCTTTAATTTCATCTTGGAGTACCTCACTAGTGAGGTGTTGCTGCTTCGGAAAACCAGGTAGAATACCTCCAGGAACACGCTATGGGGAGTACCGAGTGGACATCCCCATTTTTTGCCTGTCCACTTCCACTTTTTCTGGGCTGTACCGCAGGCTGCAGCGGCCTCTGTTGGAAAATCGCCATCTCCCCTGCCTGCCTTAAACTGAAGCTTTCCAAATTCTCCCAGTACCTCCCTGCTGCGTCTCCTTCCCTTCCTGGGGCTCACAAGGGGAGATTGTCCTTGTCCTTCCAGCACTTCTAGGCCAGAGCAATTCCCCTGGCTGGCAGGGGCCTTTCACTGCTTCACAGATTAACTATGCAGTGGTTCTTCAGGAGTGAGGAAGCCTTTCCCTGGTTTTGATGCTGCAGTGGTACTGACAACAGTCATGCCAGGCGGGAAACCAAGTATTAAAGGCAGTGCATTTTTGCTTTTTGAATGTAAATTGGTCCTCTCTGCAAAGATGTTTCAAATGTATGGCACAGCTGGGGGAGCTCAATATTCACCATTATCTCCCTGAAGCAATAAAAGTAAGGGCAGAGAATCTGGACTTGGTTCAGGGTAGGATGTCTTGATTTGCCCTGCTTTCTGTGACATTCAAGTGATGTAATTGATACGGCAGCAATAGTATACAAAATGAATGCTCTATTAATAACTTCCCTTTGACAGCCACTTAACCCAGAACCTTAGCTTGGTATTGAAACTTTCACTGATAGTGCTTTGCAGCAATTGTACTGATGGCGTGTCTTGCAAGTTAATGGGATGCTTAGGAACAAACATTTGGCAAGATTGTCAGCTTTTCGAGGTTTATTTCAGGTGCGGTTCGTCTTGCTGTAAGAGACTTGAAAAATCTGCCCCCAGTATATTCTGGTTCTTTTTCATCCTTTCTCTCAGTTCTGTGCATGGAGTGATTTCCCTACCAAATTTGCAAAGGTTCTTATTCTGTGTCTCCTGTAATAGCTCTCTTCAGCTGTAACTGGCTAGTAGAAAGCCAGTTAATTTTATATGCCTATATTATATATATGCAAATACAATAAATTTATATTAGCTATCTATGGGAAAAAATGCATATTGTCCTCTATGATTTCCATTTTCAAGTCTATAATTTGCTATATTTCTCTTTATTGAACAGCAGTGTGTATACTATCTGTACAACAGATGCAGTCTGTACCAAAGTGTTCTAAAAAGCAGTAATATGGATATAAAAATGTTAAAAAACAACAATAAATACTTTTTACCAATCCCAAAATAAAATTAGGGTGAAATTCAGTTTTTGACCTTTGGGAATTTTAGTAATTTGCATCCTGTTAGAATAAAGTTTTGTTATTTATGCTTCTTAATCTGTTGCTCAGACCTTAATTATGCTTGGACATATGTTTTCCTGCGTTTACACAATTGAGGGATGAGTGAAAAATGCATGAGACCAAATATTTAATTACCAAAAAGCATTCAGAGTGTTATACATAAAGCATCCTGAACAATGAGAAGCTGTTTTAGGCTTTAAATGAATTTACTGGGAATCATACTAGCTAAAACAGGAAGATATTAAAGATTTTTAAAATTTGCCACAATATCTGTAAGTCAACCTGTCTTAGGAACAGGGACAGCTAAGTCAGGTTTAGATTTAAAGAGAAGCGACCTAAGCCTACAGCCAGATTTAGATTTAAATAGCATCTGAAGTTAGAAGTGATGAATGCAGTTGTAAAAGGTGTGTGTACCTGCACAGGCACCCTGCTGACCTTGTAATGCATTTTTGCAATAGTTTCACCTTGTGTCCAGCACAGAGAGACATATAGAAAAATTTGAGATCTAAGGGAGTGGAACACCTAAGAAACTTGTTGCATTGTCTTCTCATTTGCCCTGAAGCAAGCATGTCTAATTTCTGTTAATGTTATGGCATTTACATTAATTATGTAAATGTATGTAAAAATACTGGTAATTATTTATCTGGTTAAAAGACCTAGTCTTAGGGAGGGGGTTATAAAATTTTTGAGTTATGTTATTTCTACTTTATAACGCTGTATGCAGTTTTTGCAACAAGCATTTATATGTATGTGTATATATATGTTTTTACCAGTTGTATTCCTCTGTGACGTAGCTGACAGTCTTTTCTGTCATTTGATTCACAGTGCTTTGAAGTCTAAAAAATCTTAGTGTAAATAAAATTACTGTCTTATATAGAGTCTTGTTTCAGTCAAAGAAATATCTGATGAGATTGAAGCTGGAATGAATCGTGTTACATTTTGAGTAACAGACCCGTAGCTTTCTGGTAAATCATATAATTTTGAAATATTTTCTGAGATAAGTTACATACAGCATTTAAAAGACCATCTACCATATGAAGGAAATCTTGTGTATTCAGTTTTCATTTAGTTTATTGATATGACACATTACAGACGTATTTATATACGTCTTAATTTATTTCATATACTCGTTCAGAGTGTGATGAAACACTTTGCCAAGCAGTTTGTTCACAAGGGTAATCCAGCTGATCACTTATGTTTAAAGCTAATTTATCTATTGAAAAGTAGGAAAAGCTACAGCTAAGATCTGCAGAAAAAGAAGTCAATATACTAAGACCAAATCTTACAGAGGCAAGGAGCTCAAAAGATGTAGCTGAAAATACGAGGAATAACACTTTAACTGTGTGTGAGGGAATGTATATTCTAGAAAGGAATGATACCAGTCTAAAATGGGTATACTTCATACATATGAGATAAAGGGAAATGCCAGTTTATGTCTAGTTTGGAACGGGTTGTAATGTAAGGGGGGTTCAGGATTTTCCTGCCATTCAGGACATCTCTTGCTACAATACTTGTGCTGCAGCATGACCTTGGAAAGGTCGCACAGTTGCTATGTTTTTCTTTCTCTAGAATGGAAAAAATATATGACCTTTCCTGTAAATGGTCTCAGATCTTTTCATGGTATACTACATAGTTTTAGAGTCGCATGACTGAAGATGTTCAACATTTTTCAGTCAAAAAGGCCATATTTTTGACAAAATATTTCACTTCTTTTTTTTTCTACTAACTGCTACATTATTTTTTAATAGAATGTTACAGTAAGAAGGATTGAATCAGCCGGGTGTACATGGTTAGCTTTTGCATGTGTCTTGTTCTTGCTCTGCATCCCTCAGGACGAAAGAGAAATTAAAAATGCTGAACATCATTAACTTTTAGCAGCTAAGCTAGAGAAATAACTGATCAGCTGAGACCAGTAGTAAGTGCTGTATACTGGTGTTTAAAGGTGCACACAGTACTTTGTGTGTAATATAAATCAGGAAAAAAGCGCTACTACAAATGATAAAATTTCAAGTTGTTTTGCTGCAGAAAGCCTTGAACTCTCTAGTTAGGCCTTCTCATACTGCACGCAAAACCACATTCTTTGATTTTTCGTTTTAAGGATCTGGCTTGCCTTTGGTGCAAGAAAAGGTTAATAGAAGCTTTCCGTGATGCAGTGGACCAAAACTGAAAAGTTAAATGCAGATCTTCATCTGAAGGATGTAGTAGCTCACTTGAAACAGTGCAGGCAGCCTGATGGTCTGGCTCTGACGCCTCCAATTCTGCAAGTACTTATGTGTGTCTAAACTGCTTTAAAATCAGTGCGACTTAAGCACACACTTAATGTTAATTACGTGCTTAAGCACTTTGCAGAACCTACGCTTTAAGTAATTCAGTAGATCATATATATTGGAAGCAGCACTTACCAATACTGCAAATATTGTACTACAGTTTTATAGTCCTCTGGTCTTTGCAATGCTTTTGTGGCATTGAATTATAACCTAGGTCACAGCCTGCAGTTTTATTCTTATCCTGGAATTCTTCCACCTTTTGTTTGCATTTTCTGTTACATAACTAGTATTTTAGTTCTTAAGTTTCCCAGGCTTTTTTCTCACCTTCTTGCAGTTACACTCAGAAATAAAATAGATGCCTGTGGGGAGAGAAAAAAGGAAGGGGGAGTGCAAGAAGTAAAATGAATCATGCCTGTGCGTGAACAGGGATGTGGTAGCTATTTATACTATAAATACCAGATTAGTAGGATTTAAAACGTTATTGCTCTGTAGGTCTTAAAAGGCATTATAAACTCTTAGGTTAGTTCTGCTTCACTACTTTCAAGGTAGACTTATTCAAGCAGACATTTGCTTTCATTTTTAAGAGGATTTATAACACATAGTGGTTTTCTTGGACTCATAAACTATTTCCCCACCCATTGCCTGCTGTTTGAAAGAGGGGCTGGTTTATGCTTGCCAAGGAGAACTGCCCACTAATAACCTTGCTCCTAATCTCACTGGCTCTCACGTGATTCATTGCCAATTGGTGGACTCTGCTCTTGTGAATACCCAAATGCATTTGACAACCTGTCCATACTGGGCAGTCAGTGCTGGGTATGGATTTGCCACTCCTCAAGGAGGAAGGTACTCTTCTTGTCCTATTACTCCCGAACTGCTTGTATTATGTGGGGAGAAACAGTTATTTCTTGCTAAGTAAAAGAATAACTTTTAAATTCCAAATTTGGCAATACATTCCTAGAAGAACAGAAACAAAAGCATTGTCAAGATGTACTGAAACGTGCCTCTATACTTCTGAGCGAAGGTCTTTTCTGTTAGAGCAAACAACACAATCCTAAAATGCACAATGCCATTCTGAAAGTATTTTCTTATACATAATCCCTTTCCTTGGTCAATGTTACCAACTGGCACACTTCATTTATTAGGTAACTACTAAGTGCAAATTAATCTACAAAGCAGTCTCTGGGGCAGAGCTGTCTCTTCTGATTATTCCTTTCAGAATTCTAGCCCTGTGTGGCAGTTAAAAATGCCAACAAGGCTTTTTCTAGGCTTGTTTAGGACACAGCCAATACTGGTATATTGAAGGCACTATGCTATTTATGTTTGTTTTTTTTTTTTATTATATCCTAGCCTAGGAAGTTTGCAATTTAGTTGATACTAGATGTCTTTTGCAAATGTCTTAAGAAAAAACATCTCTGTCTCTCTCAACATATTGGCATCCTTCACCTGATGTGCCTTATTTTATCTGTTCTACATCAGGAACGTTTTTTTGCCATGATGATTTTCTTGCCTGTGAGGCGAGAGCTAAATGTCAGTCAGTGTGCATGAGAAATTGCTTTTCTCTTGTGTAGATTACCTTGAAAACACTAAAGGTGGCATTGGCAGTGGAATAGACTGATAACAGGGTTGAGGAGGGGATTCTTGTTTCAGCAGTAGTTGAGGAGGATGAGAACTGACTGCAGGCTTTCTCCAGAGAGGAGGCTCAAAAACCAGCCTTGGCTATTTGTGGTGTGTGCTGAAAGTTGTTATAACTGTGGGAGGAAGCGTTTCTTAGTGACAATTATTTGGGAAATGAGTAGGAAAGGAACAAGTATTCTTTACAACTCACGTATGTACAACGCTCAGGCCCTCTTATTTCAGTCATTTATTAAGGTCTGGAACCACAAGCTGCTGCTTGTGTTGGAAGCTAGCTAGACCGAAGGCTGGTGGGCTTGAAGGTAACAATGTCCTCAGACTGGTCTGAGGATGAACGTGGTGTCGATGTCAAAGCCCTTAAACCGTCCACTTGAAACGGATTTGGGGCTGGTGGTAATGCCAAGCGTTTTTAATAGTCCCAATGGAAAGTCTATGAAAATAGAAGAATCAGTAAGTAATGATGTTAAGAAACCTATTGTCCCTGGGGAAAGAGGACATCTTGTATGTAGTTGATGTAGGTGTCAGGTGAAGACATTAATATGTAAAGTGTATGTTAGATCTTAACTTCTGGTATGACAAATCACCGGAATATAGAGTAGCTGGGGGCAACTGAATCTTTTGTCAGGCTAATTAGTGGTTAAACAAAGCAATTGTGTAGGGATTAGCTTTCTGGTAGAACTGATGTGCATCTAATAGGTGTTAAGTGCTTGCCACACAATGTTTTAAAGAATTCATGCAAATGTTTTTGTCTGTGGGATCTAATTATCTTTGCACATAATCTTCTGTAGTCATGGTACGATTCTTGTCACCTGAGAAAAATTGCAATTTATTTTGCTAGAGTGCCATGTTTTCTTTAGGGGAAAAACAAAAACCAAAAAACATTACAGATAGGCTGTGATCTATACGTATTTAATATATAGGAGGCCTAAATATTGCAATTATAAAAAAAATAGCAATAGCTTTTTTCTTTTTTATACTGGATGAGAGTATAATATGGATGATTGGTCAGATCTTTGTGGAGTTCAGTTTTGATTGGAGGTATCTGTAGAGGTCTAGGGTTTGAACGACATAATTCCTCACAGACTGTGTGAGCTCCCTGTGCTGTTTATGGGTGATTTAGAATGGGACTGTAATTATTCTGTACCTCTCAGGGAATGCATACATGAAAATGCTGTGCTGATACCCCACTGAATGGAGTCACACACAGCCAAAATGAATGTGATTGAGGATCAATGCAGAGAATTCTATATAGTACTTTCTTTCTTTTTTCTGCTTCTGTCTTGCTCAGGAGTCAAAAAAGTGCTCTCCTTGAAGCACTGTTGCATGGAGTAGTAACTATCATTCCTCTCCCTTTTTCAGCAAAGTGTCAAGAAAAGCGGATTAATGTTTTCAAATCAAAATTGCTGCTCTACAGAGTTATTTTGCTATGTGAGGTGCATGTTCAAGTGTGCATAATTTCACAGATTAAACCCACAGGCTTTTGCTTTCCCTATACCTAAAGAATATGATCTATAAAGAACCGATTTTGCTTGGCCTGTTTCAAGATGCAAATCCATTTTCACCTTACTTACTAAAATGTATCTTTGAGATCTAGATCATTAAAATTCATCTTCAGACTCAGTATATTTGTAGAGAGATGGAGAGAGACTCTTTATCAGGGAGTGTAGCAATAGGATGAGGTGTAACAGTTTTAAACTGAAAGAGGAGAGATTTAGATTAGATATCAGGAAGAAATTCTTTACTGTGAGGGTGGTGAGGCACTGGAACATGTTGCCCAGAGAAGTTGTGGATGCCCCATCCCTAGAGGTGTTCAACAGGACTGTGTTGGAACTAGGTGATCTTTAAGGTCCCTTCCAACCCAAACCATTCTATGATTCTGTGGTTGTCCCGAGCACTCCTGTGCTGCCCCCAAGTACACACTAGTGGTAACCTAAACCTGACTGGGCTCTGGAGTGGGAATAAAAACACCACACTCATTGAAAATGAACAGACAAAAAAGAACGTTTCCAAAATGCTGTATTTCTCTTCGGATGGGATTTTTGTTTCTTTCCTGCCTGTGAAAATGAAATAGTAATAACACTGGCTTTCTAACCAGGGGCTAGTCAGTGCCAATATTTTTGTCAGTGTAGGTTTCAATTTTTCAATGTCTAATTCTTTCGTGCAGGTACCAAATAAAACACTTGAATCGTGAAAATATGATCTCTACGTAGCCATTGTCATTAATTTTTATAGAAAATGAAAGAAAGATGAAATGTGTACAGTGTCATATCATGGTAACTGATGTCCTTTCTGACATGTTGTATGATGCACTGCTACTGTGCAATGTAATCAAGGTGCAGTAATCTTTGAAACTTTTTTTTTTTTAAACAAAGCTGGGAGGAGATGGATTTTGACTATGTGATTTGACCTAAGAAATAGTTCTGAATTGACAGAATTTCCATGTAAAAAAGAAACTCGTCATTCTTATTGGCTCCAAATCTTAAATGGTTTGATTTTTTCAAAGCCTTGAGCGATCAATGTGATACCAACTGCCAGCAAGGTCAGCAAGGTCGCTTACGGTCTTATGTGTTGCCCAGGGGTAGATAGGCTACTAACCTTGCAGTTGTGCACTGAGTGTGATTCCATTTTCTGGAGTAGAGGGCAGCTGTCAAAATTAATGTTTTTGTTACATGCACAAATGGATAATCTGAATAAGATTATTAGGGGGGTTTGCTGTTGATTTTTCTCCTTCTCCTAAGGAGAAGGAGACAGCTATTAGATGCAGGCAAAAGCATCTTTCTTGCCATTTTCCTTATCTCTCAAAATGTTCTTTTGCACTTCTAATTTGTGAAAACACTTTTGGACTCTGAGAAGGATAAAAATGTGTCCACATAAATCTGAGAAATGGGATGTTAGTCAGTAAAAGACCTAGGGGTATGAAGCAGTGATTAGGACAGCTCATAAAAATGTGTCAGAACAGTTCAGTGCTTCCTAAATTCGATGTGATAATTACAGAGATGGATCTTCAAGGATCCTCTGGGCTTGTACTGAAAGAGATATGAAGATTAGATGGATATCTGTGAGATAGAATATAAAGTCCGGGACTTTATTCAGCATCCAGTGGATGCTGACCTACCACACTTTCTGTCAGTCAACACTGTCAGGTAGGTAGGACAGTGTATGTGCTGCCTGACCAACAGCCAGCGCTTTGCAGCAGTGTCACTGATTGTGGTTTAGTGCCAGTTGCATGTTGACACCTCAATGACTCTTTGACATACAGAGATTCTGCCAATAGGTTTGCTGCCAAACGTATTGATCCAACATCAAGCTCATTGAGGTCATCGAATAAAGCCCTAACCCTGGCAGGGTTTTTTGCTTCGCACACTTTCCACAGCGCTGGTAGGGCAAGAGAGTCTGAGAGTGGGGATTGCAGTGTGCATGACAGCTTCACTCAAACTCTTCTACAAGCAGTACTTGCCTACCTGCATCACAGCAGTCATTCTCCCACTCAAGTTTCTAGTTTTAGGGGTTCATAGCAATGCTAATTGTGATTTATGCAACAGTGAGTTAACATGTATTTAAATTACATTCTCCATTTATAACTCTCCCCCACTCTGTGGGGTTTTGTTAATTTTTATTTGGGGCATATATTTGGTTCTTGCATGTCCACATTTTAGTAATAAGTGAAAATTTTAGTTTGAAAATATAAGGGAAAATTTTAATTGATTTATGTTCTTCTGGTTGCTGTTGGTTGTTTCCATGCTGGTCAATAGGAACTATGTAGATGGCTACATGTCTTACAAAGTAATTTTATACCATACGCTCTGTGCTTGCAGATAAAGTTGTTGTAATCAGTGATAGCAAGTCTATTACTTTGCGCAACATCAATGTTGAGTTATAATTGATGTTTGGCAGTTTGGAAACAGCTCTTATCAAGAAAGTACAAAGATTATGGCACAATCATTGGTCGTTTAAATAGTGCTCACAGAGTTTGTATGGCGCTTCCTATTGGGCTTCCTATTGGGTATCTTTCTTTGACAGCTCTTAACATATGTAAGTTGGCACTTTTGCTACAAAGCAATCTTCAGTTACTCATTTTTTAAAAAATGTGTTCAAAACCATTAAGTGTTTGCCTTCAGCACAATCAGGACCATGTCATTAATTCAGGGGCTTGTTAAAGGAATGCAAGCATTCAAAATAGATAATTCATTCCTAAGAGCTGCTGCAGTTGTATCTGCTACTCCATTCCTTGCACACTTGATAGAAAAGGTATTTAAAATTTTCCTTTTTGCCACCTGTGGCTGCTCATGTCTGTATTTATTTAGTGCATTATCAAAATGAGGTAGTGAATAAGCTCTTTGGTGTCTGTCTGTACTGCTGCCTGTTTTCTTTGTGTCTGGGGTGTTGGGGTTGAACCTCATACTGATTCCTAAGAAACATGTCCTGGAAACCCTAACTGCATTCTGTATCAGTGGGGTTGGCCAAATGTTTATATATGCATACTGAAATATTTAAGGGATGATGTATTATATGGATGAATGGAATGGGATAAGAAAAATTGAAAGATAGGGGAGAAGGTAGTATTACGTACTATTTGCAGAGGGGAAACTGAGACCTATCTCAGAGAGTATTTGACTGAGGTAGGAATTACACCTATGTACCAAAGTTAGTAGTCCAGTACCCGCAGTTCTATCATCTGTTTTAACAGCAATAATAATGGATCATTAATCAAGCCTGGATGTGTTTGATGGCCTAATTTGGGAAGGACCTGTGGCTTATGAGCCATGGCTTTGAGTGTGGCTCTTATGCTCGTCAAATGCTATATAAGGACATGTAATAATGCCAGGTCAGGGATTAGGCAGTGGCTGCTAAAGGCGCCAAAGGTAATCCTGCCTTAGGAACAAGTCACATCCCCTTAATATTTCTGCTCTATGTTGGAATGAAGGAGCTTCAGGAGTTGTGTCTCCTGCATTGATGACACCTGCCACCTTAAGTTGTGAAGACCTAGCCAAGCTAGAAATTAAAACCTCCCAAGACAACACTTCTGTTCTACTTTAAGCTCTTTTCTCTTTCCCTTCCTCTTAGAATCCCTTTCTTTCTTCATTTTATGTTTCCTTGTTTGCACTTCTCATTTATTTCAACTTTCTATGTTTTTGCCTCTTTTGGTGGCTCATTTTATATTTATGATTGGTAACATAAGATCATGCATTTTCCTTTTTCTGATTACTTATGGAATATTTTCAGACTTCAACTACAATAACTTTTTTTAACTAAAAAGTTATTCCAAATTCTAATTGATTCATTTAATAGAAATCTGACCATTCCTGTATATTTTCGTAAATAGCTAGCTTTCACTATAATTATGCATAAAAGCAAATAATATAATTAGTGAGGCAGAATTGTAATTTCTGTCAGTCTAAGATTTGTTTGGGTGTGTTTTTTCTGATAAGCTGTTTAGCTAAGGACTTGGTCTAAATTACAGATATTTGCCACTAGTTACCAAGTTTGGGCTCTATCCTCTTACCAAAGAGCCTATGCTTTACAGTAAACCAAGCATTATTATTTGTTGACTCTTCAGAGACAATTCAGCACCATATACTGCTGCTTCTCTACAGTGCTTCTGGATGTAAAGTTGAAGAAAATTTAATTTCCCTGGCATGTACCTCTGCCATTCAAGACAGACACAATCGGCTGAGCAGCTGACATGCTGCAATCCTACATTTGTACTTTTATTCTCTTAATCTAGAGAGTCTAGGCTTTGAGAAAGTGGCTTGGTTCCCTTTAAAACCTACTAGCTAATTAATCATGGTTGCAGAGTGCTGTTGCAGGCAGCTTCTTATAACATTTGATTAATAATAAGTGCTGATGTGGGGAATGTGTTACAGTGAGCAGGATCACATCTGGCAAGTCATCATGGCTACTCACTGCTCTGCACTGTAAGCAGTTTTTTTTCCCCCAAAATGTGTTAACCTGATTCTGTGCTGCTAAATTCTCAAGTGATAGTTACTAACTTATAGTGTACATCATATGTCCAATGCACAGTTTGAGACTGTGGGAAGCAGACATAACCTGAGACTACTGTGCAGGCATTTAGCTCTCTCAGCTCACCAACAACTTTTTAGGTTTTTAAGCAAAATGTTGTGAATATCAGATGGGCAAATTTGTCAGTGATTGCAAATTTTGCCCATATCTAATCAGCAGTGTGATTATTTTTAAACAAACGCTTCTGAATTTAAAAGAAGATTCTGGATTCTGAATTTTATGTGATTAAATATTTATGGAAAAAGTTAAGCTAAACTAGTTCAATGAACTAGAGTGCCAGAACACTGCTCTCAGGGAAAATGTGGTCCCATTTTTTTCTCAGCTGGGAGAGGCTAGATACTATCACAAGCAAATGATACCTTTGTGGATTCATCTTTTTATTTCACTGGACTTTCAATCAAGCTCTTCTTGAGTGGATCTCCCATGCTTTTAATGTGTGAACCATTTTTCTCTGTATATTATATAACTAAACAAATTCTTGCAGAATGTATATATTCCTCAAAAAAACCCCAAAACCCAATAACCACACCAAAACAAAAAAAAGAAAGTCCGCTTGTTTGTTTGTTTGTTTGTTGAGTCCTTTCTACATCCACACAAAGGCAAAACTAGGAATGGCAAGTGACTGGCATTAAAGAAAAGTAGTTTCATTAATACCTGAAAGGTACTTGTGTAACGCTTATTTTTGTATTGTAATTTTCTATGATATAAGTAAAGAATCTCATGAAGCCCCTAATCAAGGACTAAATACATCATAATTTCAAGCAAAAACACCATGAGACTGTCTTTCAGGTCTTTAAAGATAGAAAGTAGGCCATAGGTCTTTTAGATTTCTTGGTGGAGGTACCTTTGAAACATTAAAGGTTTTAATTTGTATTATGTTATAGATTATTAAGGGGGTTTTGTTGTTTTAAGAAAGCAGATTGTACTTGATACCCTTTTGAGTTAGGGCTGAGACTTAACCTGTGAGACTGCGTAGGTTGATTTTCAGTAGCTAAGTTTTAGCTCAATGAAAACTGGAAGGAAGCGGTCTTGGGCACCACAACAGCAGAATATCTGTTTGCATAATGTGCTGTGACGAGCTTTGAAATCTGTCAGTCTTTATGTTCGTGCATACTAATTGTTAACAATATCGACATTCATGACAGTAAACTTGTTAACCATTTTACCATCTGCGTTTTGTATTATTTTCTTCTATTTTTTTTCCCCTAACATCACTGCAATATGGGAAACTTAACTTGGGGTTACTTGGGGAAGAATAGGCGTGATGTCAATATGAGTGCTAGTGATCAATTGTTAGTCTTGTCATGGTAAGAAATGGGAGTTTTGTCTTCAATTCAGAGCTACTTTCAATACTGACTCAGAATGGACTAACACCAAGATTTATGATCTTAACCGTAAAAGCAATAAAATAGTAATTTATAAAAGCAAAGCTGTCCTCGTAATCATGCTGAATTGTTCCATAACCCATGTCAATGAAAGGAAAACACATGACGGAATAGTACTGCAGCATTGTAAAAATTAGGTCTCCAGCAAGATTAATAGAATGCTTATAGCAAAGTGGTGACTTCCAGATGAGCCAGAACCAAACAGTATTAAAATGTTTCATACCTGTTTTATCTTCACAACACAATCTTGATAGCACTGTGGTTTTAAAATATAATGAACATGAATGCTGCTATCTATTCCAAGTATATAGTCTAAAATAGTGAAGGCTTTCTTACCACCTATACTCCATAAACCAATACTTTTATGAATCAGATAGATAAATCTGTTTATATGACATAACAGGACTCAGACCATATTTTGATACAATAAAAGATAACTCATCTTAGATGGAGACAGTATAAAGTCTAAATATGCAAGATGGGGATTGAAGTATAAGAAGGGGTAAATTGTTCTTTATCTTAATAGGAGAGTGTTGGAAAAGGTACTGTAGTCTTTGTTTCTGGAGTGCCCTGTATGTTCTTCTTGAAACATAGCCCACCAAAAGTAGTTTTTAATATCCTGAATTAGGCTAATAGGAACAGAGCAACAGTATAAAAGTAGTAAATTGCATTAGTGGAACTCATGAAATTACTACAATAAGCCTATGTGCAAGCTATATACATCTCTGCAACTCTATTCAATATCTATTTGTATCTGCAAATATTTCAGAGCTAAGATGCTCGCAGACAGAAAGTGTTGGTCCTTAAAGGTGCAGGATGTAAAATCCCTGTTAGGGCTGAAAAGCATCCCTGGGATCGGGAAGTGTAATCCGATCATGTAATAGGATTGATATAAATATAATCCTATTACTAAACCACGTGCTTGCATGTCAGAATGAGCAGTGAATAAAGGCTAGAAGATGTTTGGGTCATGTTGCTCTTTCAAAACAGATAATGTGCACCATTATAACAAATGCTGATTTAAAAGACAGATTTTGGCAAATTCATGCCAGAAATTAATTTTGCTGTGGGTTCTGAGCTGTCACTATCAGGGATTTTTTTTCCCCCTCTCTTTTTTTCCTCCAGCAGTATTAAAAAGAAAGGCTGAAATGACTTATTTTTTAATAAACCTCATTGCTTATGTTAACAACAAATGATACCATATGTAGTGAACCCCCATAGAGTGTCAGAAGGGGGGAATCTTCTATCTATGAAGAATATGCCATTGTATGCAGCTGATAAGAATAAAGCTAAATGTCTCATATCATGTAATTAGCACAGTTATAGTTTATTAATCCCTTAACAATGTCATAGCCAGCAAGCATTTGTTGAAAGCCAAGTATATATGGTGATTGACCTGGATTGCTGAGTCTCTTGAATTGTAGTTATGAAGGTTAGCAAATTAAGCACCTTTGCCCTTTCCTGACACATTAATCTTGCAAAGAAGACACTGAGAACATTTTATGCAAGTATCATGCCAAAGAAGTGCTGGCAGTAGCTTTTTTTGGCCCTCTTCTTGTCATCAGTCTTGAGGTAAGAGGTACCCGAAAAGGAACTGCACTCTACACTTTTTCTAGTTTTGAAGCGTGAACCAAGATAAAAGTGTTACAGTAGGCCAATAAATTTCCTCTGAAAGTTTCATTTCTCAAAACACACCAGGTATATTCCTTCAGGTACCTGATTTTTTTTCAGAATCAGCGCTAAATGTGTTTTTTTGGATACAATGTAATGTAGGAAGTTTTCTTCTGTCTGTCTATATGTGTAACTATCGGTTATGTTAATCTGATTTTGGTGAACAAACTTCTAAATTATGCCCTCATATGTAAGCATGCATGCAAACATATTTATATGTGCAAATGCTATTTTAATTATAATTAAATAAGTAGGAAGTGAGTCTGAATGATCTGCTCAGCACTTGACGTAGTGTTTCCAGTTCAGTGTCTACAAAGCCTTGTGGGGAATCTTTGTGCTACTGCCACCCACAAGATACCTCATTCCTGTCTTCAGGTGGCAATGTGTATACCAAGTGGTAAACATTCAAATTACCATCTTACCAGCATATTAGTGTCTGCTAAAGCAGGAGCAAAAAGAACTGTAAAATAAGCAAATAAACAAATCAGTGTGCATGCAACTTGAACAGCTAGAAGTGTTTACGCTGTTGACTAGAAAAGTTTTTTCCAGCTTTGGTCTAATAAGTGAGATACTGCAAATACCTGAAGACTGGTAGATGTTGAGGATGTGCATTAGCTATGTTGCTATCTAGAGTTACCTTGATTTCAGTATTTATCGTCTTGGATAAAGTAGAAAGAGACAATCCCTTATTTAAAAAGTTCAATAGTCTAAGTAGGCAAAGGATTTATATTCTCTCTAAAGGCAGCATTGGGAAAAGAGGCAGAGAAAAGCTTGGAATTTAGTCCATGTCTTTTGAATCCCAAACACTTATGATCCCAAGACTCTCAGGTCTCTAGAGTATTTCATTTAGTACGTTCACAGTTTATACTTTCATCCTGAAGCAGCCTATTTTGCATCATTACAATCTGGACATAGAGAAATTAATTTTGTGGATGGGCTATTGGAGGAAATTGTAGTCTGGTATTAGTGTGATTGATGTTAAAATCTAATATTATGTGAATGTGCAGTGTTTAACAAATCTCACACCTTTTCTAAACGTACTCAAGGAATTTGCTGTGGTTTGTCCTCATCATTCTTGAATTATCTCCTGATAAAAATATGTGATTTATCAGTGGTGACAGATGCTGCCTTGGCTTTGCAGTTCCTATTATGTTAATGGATCATAGTTTGCTGGAAAACAGCTTTTCTTAAATGGACTGTCCTTGTTCAACAGCACTGAATTATGGTTTCACTAGCTTTAGTTTCTTCTTATAATTAACTTTCAGATGTACTGTAGGAACATAAGGAGCAAACAAACTCATTTTACAGTCGCCTGTAAATAAAACCATTTCCAAAACATAGCTGACAGTTAATACCAAGCACTAGTGCAATTTTCTGCCACTAGAGAGAGTCATGAAATGAATTACCCATGGACATGTAATATTGATGAATAACTAACACTATCTCACTTCATCCTTTTTGTATACACTGTGTGCAAAGGTGTCTAGACTGATGGTAGGAGAAGGGAACCAAACAGCTTCCAAAGTTTACTGACAAAGTTTACTTTCTTATCTCCTTGAACTATTTTCTTGTGTTTTCTGATTAGTCATGTAGATTGCTTGTTCCTGATTAATACTTTCATGTAGTTTACCAATTTTTGGATGATGTGATCTACTTTAAGATCTGTTCTGATTCATCTTTCAAAAATAATAGTGTTCAACATCTCCATGCTCCTAATCCAAGTGTTTGTAGACACTGCTAGTGGATATCTGCATTATATGGTGTATCACAAAGAAAATCATCAAAATGTTCATTTTTTAAGTAGCAACGAGTGGTACTGGAAAAAGTGTTTCTATAAATTCCTTTTGTAATCAAACAGTATGGACAACAATGATGTAGTACTGAACTATATGCTTTCATTGTATTTACTTGTGTTGCAAAATAATCAGCCTCTATTACTTTAAGAAAAAGTATTTTTGCAGGTCAGAGCTACAAAAAATCTCATTTTTTTTCCCCCCAAGTTTCATTAGCGAATCTGTCCTTGTAAATGTATATAATTGTTAATAATTATATACAAATAATAATTGTTTTCTACCAAGCTAAATAGTTATTTTAACTCCTATTTTTCTACAAAAATCTTTTAAGGTTATTTTGTAACCATAGAGTAATATTTTTGGTCAAATGCTGATGATGTACCTAGTGTATCTGAAATCAAAACCATACATTTTGCAACATACCATCATTTTTTATAGATAAATTTTGACTATAGAAATACTGGAAGCTATCATAATTTTAATTACTGAGAAATAGTATTTACCTTATGTGTAGAGCTCTTGAAATCCATGCCATTATACGTTTTCCTCTCTACTAAAACTGAGATGTCCGTGGGACAAAGAAGGATGGCTTATTCCAGGTTACCCATCAATGCAGTGGCAGAACTAAGAATTGAGCCCTGTGCTCTGGAGATCCATTGTGTGAGTGCTTCCATGGTTTGGGTAGCAGAAATTTATCAGAAAAGGAAATTTGAAAGATGATACATTTTTACAATGTTTAGCACTTTGTTTTCTAGAGCTATGAGTTTTATGATGCTTCCATGAAGTGTAGGGGCAACTGGGGAAACCTTGGGATCAGAGAAGGATGGATGACAGGGCTTCTCACAGTAAACAGTTGCAGAGTTTTTAGAGTGGTTTTTGGAGAAATGCAGAAGAGAAACCACACAAGGACAAATCTTACCTTAAAAAAAACAAATAAGACAACAGGACCTGGGTTTTGTAAAGAAATCTTGGCTCTATCAACAAGACAAGAAAAACACTCTAAACCTTAGGAAGGACACCAAACAACAATAAAAGTATTTCTGACTTAGGATGACTCTTCTAAAAGGAAAAATGATCCCACAAGCATGTGGTATTGTCTGCGATCACACACAATTTCTGTATAATGCCAGTTTTCTTTTTCTAGATGCTATGCTACACACAAATTGGCAGCTATTTTAAACAAAGTTCAAGCAAGTGTGGGGTTAAGAGTAGAAATAAAAGTAGTGAGAAGAGTATCAGTTTCACAGATCAGGAGGAAACAGATCTCAGTTTGATCAATTATAGTGTTAATTTCTCTGCATTAACCAGGCTCAGCTCTTTACAACTGGAGAGGAACATGGTGTAAAACTGCTAACCAGTGCTGGACTGTGGTTACCAGTATAGATTGTTGGCTTTATGCGAGGGTTGGGTTTGAGGTTTTTCTTTTTCTTTCTTTTATTCAGTATTTCCGAGCAGAGAATTATTGGATTAAGGTTTCAGATTTTATTGATGTCAAGATGTTCTTTCGTTCCAACAAGCTTTTACCTTTTAAGAAACCAGCAGGTCTGAAAGCTCTATTCCTTGAACAAATCATGCTGAGGTTTTCCTCTTCTGCCACTGATAGCAGTTGTTTAAAAAATAAATAGAGATAAATAAAAAGCCCTTTGACCAAATCAATACTTAGATAAGAAATATTTATGCACCTCTTAATTTAGTTTACACAGGACCAGATTTATCTTCCCTGAGAAACTGACCCTATGGTCAGAGGAAGAAGGCCTGCAAGCATATGGTGCTATGCTACATGTGTTAGAAACTTCAGGACTTAACTTCATGCTTCAAAATCGTGTCAGTATAATAATTAAAATTTAAAAAAATCGGGCTTACCCAAGTCCTAAGATTGATGATCTTGTTTGAAAAAAGATAAAACAGCAATGCCAGTGCAATCTGTGCTCTAATCTAAATCCTACCAACTGCGGTAAAAGGAATAGGAAAAGGTTTTGCAGAAAAAGGAAGATATTACACCAATATTTAGAAACAGACGATGGGATTAATTTGTTGCAATTTTATTAGACTGTCATACTGTTGATTTTTTTACCTATAAAGATCTGGAGGAAAAGTCAAGTCCTGCTAATGGGAACACAAAATAATCTGATAGCCAGTGCAGTCGTATTTGCTGGGAATTGTTTCTCAAGCCATCTAATCAGCAGCTAATTTTCATAAAACAAGTAGTGATATACTAGAAATGTGAACAGAGAGGAGCAAGGTCCTCCTTATCACTTCCTGCAGTCTGTACTCAAGATACACTTATCTAAGGATCTTGCACGTGGAATCAGATTTGAGTATGGCCTTCACAAAACAGACATTTTCTTCTACTCCCACTTAGAGCAGTTCTTAAAAAATAAGAATAAATCAAACAGGTGCAGATTGCTGATGAAAATTTGTATAAGGACAAAATGTGTTGATTAATCTTAGTTATGTCCTTTTCTTTATGTCTGTAGTGTTTGTACAAATTGCAGTGCTTCTTTTCTATTAATGTGATGTACAGGGAAAAGCTAGTCTCAGCAAAGCTGAGGCTTGACCCTTTGAGTTGCTGAATGTTGAAAACTCCCATTGAAAACTGTACTGAAAACATTTTTGTTTAATCAACCTCAATCATGTGGAGGTCTCAATAACTCTTTCTGTGACTGACATTTTGTGTAATATGTGTTCATGATTGATTTCAACCAGGAGATTGCCTAATTTACTCAGCATCTCTTTTCACTGACAACTGTAGCAAACCCCCAAATCACTCCTCATAAAATGCTCTTTGAATGTGAATTATAAATCATGGGGTTGTGAAACATAGAGAAACAGCTGGTCAAAGACAAATGATTTGGGAACATTAAATATATAAATAAAATCAGTGAAACATTTCAATAATCTTCTCCATATACATTTGTACACACTGGAAGTTTAGAGTTTGTTTTAGACTTATTTTTAAAATTAGTTTGCTTTTAGCTTTCTCTTCTATCTTTTTATAAATATACGCTAGCTGCCTTCCGTCTAGAATGGAATTCTGCATCAAATTGCTGAAGCAGTTTCTCCATTAAATGCATTTAAAATGGTAAATCTAGACTTCCCTGTAGTATCTTCACAATATCACAAAATAGCCATCTTCACAGTATCTCTAGCTTTTGTCCCATTTGTGTTATGATTATAATAGTGAATTTATCTGCATAAGAAGTTTGATGGGTTTTTAGCTTCTTATATCAGCTGTGTTCTGCGCTCTCTGCTCACAGATAGAAACAAGTTGTTAGTACTGAAGTTGCAGGTATGCAGTCAAAAAAACTATCAATTCTCCTTTATCTGTTTATTTTTTTCCCCCACTTAGGAGGTTTGCACCCAGAGATGAATTTTTTAATACTTTGTGGCATGTCAATTTGACTAGATTGTGGGGGGTGGAGTAATTTAAGAAAGTACGTGGTGAAAGTACTTTTTCAAACCTGAGATTGATCTCTACAGGGTGAGATGTTTTCCAGCTTAGATTATAATATAATTAATTTGGTAACAATCTGGGGTGTTTTATGTTACCAGATCTCAGGGTTGTACTCCCAGTTCAGACTTGGTGTGGTGGTTCTTTGCAGCTTTCCACTCAGTTTTGCTTTTCTGTCATTCTCTCATAGATTCATAAGCATTTAAAAAACAATAGCTAGTGAAATTCCCCAAGAACTTTTAATAGAAGTCATAGATACTTGACAACTGAAAAAAAGGATTTTTCCTTGTTCTCCTAGTTAAATCAGTATTTGCTGAAGACACAAAATATAAGTACTGTTTGCTACATTTTGGAGTTTTTTTTAAACATCTCAACAAAAGATGCTTTAAATTCTTTGTTTTATTTCATTCTCTTTCTACTGAGTATTTCCAATGGGGATTGCATGCCTGCTTACAGAATTATGTTATACATGTAAATGACAACCTGAACTATTTGTAGAAGATGTACTAGAAAAATCAGATATAACAGGTAACATTGTTGTACCAAGGAAAAGCTGATTTCCTGTCTTGACAGAGGAGCTTACACCTCATAAGAATGTTGTCTGCTGGTAGCTTGAGTGTTACAACATATGCGATACTGATGATGAAAACAAAACCTGTATGGAATACATCTTAGTTTGATGACATAGTTAGGCATTCTCCATTTTTTTGAGACAATAAATGAAGAAAATGTTTTTTAATATCTAAATTTATTTTACAGTATTTTTTCTGTCTTTCAGTGATGCTTTTTGCATACCTGAACCTTAATTGTTGCATTACATGCTCATTACTGCGATGGTTGTGGTGTTGTGTATGGTGATGTGTTAACCAAGCTGTGTTTGGTTCCACTTTGCTCTAGAACAAGGGTTTTGGAGATCTCTTTTCAGTAAGGAACTCGGATCAATGTGCTGAATAGCCACTCTCCTGTCATTAGAGGAGTTGCCTGCACTTTGTTGGGATGGCTTTGCAGGGCTCACCCAACTTTATTTTGCTTATCTGGATCTTGCCACAGCCGTCACTCTCAAGGCAGTTTAAGACACATATTGGGAGGATTGCTAAGGTGCCAATAAGCCTTACAGTTAGTGCTGTTAAAATTCTCCTACTACTAAAAAAAGTTATTTCTTTCTCCCTGTCCTGCAGCATTTAAAGCACCGAGGAGAACAGAATCTGTCACGTGGCAAATAAGCTATTTAAGAAAGAAAAGAAAACAAACTCTCCAAGTGCATAACCTTAAAGAAATTTTAATTAATGTCAGTAGGGAAATCTCTGTGGGGAAAAAAATAGAACTGTAAAGTGTTCTGGTTTCACAAAGTCTCTCTGCCTCTCCCCTCCGCAGCTGGTTTCCTCCACAGATAAAAACCACAGTTTCCAAGTGTAGAGAGATAAATATTGGCAGCTCTCAGGTTTGCTTTTCATCCCATGCCTGATGGGAAAATGCCAGTCAGTTTTTAAGCTTTTCCAAGTGAGCCTTTAGGGGCTTATTCACCAGACTTTGAATTTCTGGTAAACTGTTCCCTGCAGCTTTGGTCATGAGACACAAAATTCATTTGTATCCCATTTGCAGTTTTGATTTGTTGCCTAATTTTATTATTAGTTGATTTTTAGGGATTTTTTTTTTTGTTTGGTGTTGGTTTTGTTGTTGTTTTTTTTTTAACTCTCCTGAGGTTTACTCGCATTGTTTTTAAGGCATACCCTCTAACATGGTTTTAGTTACTGACAAACCTTATCTTTCTGTTTCCATTTCCTTTAATATCCATGAAGGTTTCTAAGACGTTTGCTAATGAGAGGTGATTTTTGCTGTATTTGACGGACCATGCAAAATTATTCCAATGAATCACCATTGCTGCCATGCTAAAAAGGTGCATTACTTATTACTAATATGACTATAATGGAGGACTGATGGAAGGATATTGTACAAATAAACCTCAGAAAGACTCTAGCTTGGAAGAAGTTTCAGCCAGTGTTTGATGTATTTGTTTATAGCAACAAATTTAGGTAATCTAAGTGGTGTTGATTTTCAAGAGAGTCCCATATTAGGTCCCCAATTTAGGAGGACCTATACTTATACAAAGAGATTTATTCTTTTCTAGTCTTGCAGAGACTATAAGATAAGAAAGATAGATCTGTTTGTTTTGAAGGGGGATTATTTTTTTACATTTATGAATTTGATTATAGATAATATCACTAATGTAGTACTGTGAACTACTCCTCTAAAGTTACGTAACAAAAATAATAAAAAATATTGTTTTTCATGTCAGAATGAAGAAGCTTCCTTAATATAAGCACAGGATTATTAATTTTATATCACATTCCTGTGGACTGTTAGGAAGCTGGTGCTGTAAATAGGGCTGATGCTGTGTATATGATGGGAAACAACTGTATATGAACAAATAGCAAGATCGGCACTCAATACTGCACTCCTGTTTGCTCTTAACTTTCCCCTTTTTACTCTTTCCTTTTTTGTTATCAATTTTTCCCTTTCCCTTTTACTTTAATACATGTTTTCAGCAGGTGACAGACTTGCAGCTGAAATAAATATGTGTGTGGTGAAGAGCCATTAATCTGGTCCCTTTCTTCTTCATAGCATCAGATCATAATTCCCCTCCTCCTGTTAGGCAAAAAAGCCAGATGCAGGAACAAAATTACACCTTTACTTACAAGTGACTCTCCTTCAAGGAATGATCTCCTAGCCCATACAGGTGGCTCCTTCACATGCTGCTTAGATCCAGTTCCCTTATATTAAGTGGATCTGAAGCCTTTGATCCATCTCCCTAGTGGGTACTATATAATACTTCTGATTTCATTATCATCACAATTTAATTTAAGTGAAATAATTTACATTTAAGTATTTAAATTCCAAATTTATAAAATGGGAGACCTGTAGGCCCGCCAGAGTGCTGATTTTGTCATCTGAAATTGAGGCATATATTTTATGTCTCGGGGCACAAGGTTATGTAAAGTGTGCAAAGCTTAAGGATTCATCTGGAGGACTGTATAGGTTAGAGTAAATGAAAAGCTGGCCCCATCTTGCCCATACCTTCTGCTGGGAGCAGTTCTGCAGTGAATTATCCTTTAAGGGAACTGGTATTATTCCCTGTGAAGTAGCAGGAATTTTTGTGAGCAGACAGATATTAGAGGAAATATGCTTTTGAGCTTAGTGACTAAGTGGGAACTTCATTACTCCTCACAGAAGGTATTTTATCCATCGTTACAACAAGGCTGTGCTGCTATTAAAAATGAACTATCTTGCAGGAACCTGAGTATCTTCACTTCTGAAAGTCTCAACATTTTTGCCGTATTAAAAATGCTATAGGGATAAGGTGCGTTCCAGGTAACCTTGCAACACTGTACAAGAAGAGAATGGGGACACTGGCTTCATAGCAGTGAATTCTGCACATCATGATTTCACAGTTTTGCAGTATGGTTAATACCAAAAGGCATTGATGTGGTGCTATAGTTGCCAGAAGATATACTAATAGGTGCTATGTAATTTCCTAAGACAGATAATACATTAACACATTTTTTAAGACATTATATTTCCCTTATACCTGCTGTTTTTCCCCTTTGATCAAAGGGAGATTAAAATTGCTTGAGAACATTGTAATCTCAGTACCCTGCTAATTTGTCTTGAAAACATGTTTCAGTTTTGTGTCTCCTACACATCTCCTAAAGATATCATAAAATGGATGACTGTAGTGAGGCTAAAAGATGACTTTTTTCATTGGATGGTAACTCCTTCTTGGAAGAAAAGAAGTACTCTGCAATAATCGAATGAGAGCAATCATGGATTAACTGAATTTAATCTGATAAAGACAACTCAATACCTAATTAGTCTCCTGTCTTTGTTGGATGTTTTGAAGCTTGAGGTTCATCATTAATGAAAGTAATTAAGTGAACAAGTATTTTATCACCAACAGCATTCTAAGAGAAGGGGACAGGTTGGCAGTGAAGGGAGAGGACAAAGGCATGGGTGGGTCAATAACATGCAGGTCTGTCTTTCCTAATGACAAGTATTGTGCTTCCAATTATAATTGCTTTGATAGCACCCAGGGAATCTCGGTTGAAGTGTGCAGAGATAAATTGAGATGCAGGATTTACGAAATAATCTCGTAAAGGTGACTGCTGTTGTTTGAATTGCCACTTTTTTGTTGCTTAGAGAACTTATTAATCAGTCATGTAACTTATTAGAGTTTGTCCGAAGGACAGACTGAGTAAGCTCTGCTTAGCAACTCATAATATAGTTCTGATTTTCTCTTGACAGCCAAGGTTAAATTGCAGATATGTACTGCAACTCATTAATATCTGCAAAGGATTAGCCTTTACATTGTCATTCTTCCTTCATTATATTAAAGGTCATTTGCCAATTGTTACTCTTACAAAATGAAGAGGATCTACACATTACTTAAAAAAACACTTGCTCAAGAGAATATGCTGATAAGGACAAAATATTTGCCACAGGCTAATAGTAAGGTATTGTACTGACCTGTGTTGCATTTGGTAGTCAAAACACTTAGCAGGTAGAATTAAAGTAAGCAAAGGTATTTTGATATATATTACATTTTGAACATGGAACAGCTATTAGAAATTCTAGATTACATAGACTTGAAAACAAAGGATTATCTTGGGAAGATCCATATGACAAGAGTAAAATTTAATATTTAGTGCCCACTAAGCTTCGATCATGCAGAAGTACCAGGAAATTGACAGTATATTGGATGAGCTTTAGTTTTGCAGAAACTTACTGCATAGAAACACAAATAACTCCCAAATAGCACCTAGTAATTTATGTCCCAGCAAAAGGATTAATTTGCATTGGAGGGATGGTGGAAATAAATGAAGCTGAATGCTGTTGCCTTACTGTTAATGTATGTGTTGAAAGTCAGTGAGAGTTTCTCATGAAGGTCTGATTATAAATGTTCATGTAGGAACTTAAGAGCAGGAAACATTTCTAAAAATTCCGATCCTTGTTTAGATACCTGTTAGCATGAAAAAGCACTTGGGGAAATGGATTGTTTGTAGTCTAACGATGTATATTTGAAGCTGTGACTTCTCATCAGATCTGTTTGGGGAAGAGAATAGAAAATCAAAAAGAATAAAGACAGTAGTTTCATGGGATAGGAGCTGTGGAGCTCAATGCAAGACAGAAAATAGTGAGCAAAGGCGATACTTTCAGAATCCAGACATAATTGGGATATAATTTGCAACTGGGAGATAAACACTTGAGTCATTCCCAGCTAGCTGGAAACTCCCTGTGGTAGTGTGACTCAGAAATGAAGGCATTTGCAAGTATTTCCATGGCAATATACTCCTCCACAATTTTTATTCATGTCTTGCAGCAGTGCATAGCGTTCCTCAGAAAGGCAGAGGCTGTGGCAAAGAACAGGTAATTTTGTCAGTTCTGTTACTAGTGTCTGCAATAACAGAAGCATTTGGTGTCAAAGAAAGGCTTTTTTTTCCTCCTTTTTTGGGGTACAAGCTCTTAAATTGGTAGAAAGGCCTGGGCTTGGAAGCAAGGTGACTTTTCAGATAGCAGCTATAATGGCATTTTTTAAAAAGCCAGAGGAAGAGTTAGGAAGGAGATGTAAATAATTGGCAAGTTGAGAAGAGCAAATGATTACCGAGTTCATCTATTTTAGCTGACATAGAGACTCCTGCCTGTTTTGGACCATGAAGGTGCTTCCTTCAGAGGAAGGCCTAGGATGGAAGGAAAAGAAATAAAACAAGAAAAGGAAAGGATCAGTTTACAGCTGACTTAAAGATGTTGCAGCAATTTGAGAGTTATAGTTCACTGATCCTTAAACTATTTTTGACACTTCAGTGGTGTATTGATTCAAAAGGTTGTTACATGGGAAGGAAGATTTATAAACCTACAGAATGGTTGGTAAATTGCTGAATAAAATAATTGCCATGGATTCATGGGCTTTTGAGGACTTCTAGCTATGTTGCAAAATGAGATTCTTTTACCAGAAAATTCTTCTTTAAAAGTTCTAGTTGCTATTGCCAAAATCTCTGGTCTGTCACAGCAATTAGACACCTGTATAATGGCACTGGTAGGTGATCATTGAACTGAACTGTAGTTATCCTGGACTTCAAAACTCCTGACGTGCCCGTGCTATCTGGGAGAAAATAGGACTAAAGCAAAGACATGCCAAGAGGTTTTGAAAGGTTTTGAAACCGTTCCAGTAGGTGTGCTTTTGTATGTGCTGTTTCAGAAGCAGAGAATATTCTGAGTCATTCTTGTTACCCTGATGATGTAATTTAGAAACCAAATGTGCCTTTCTCTACCTCCCTTTTACCACTCCTTTAGCAGACAATTCATCACTAGATGAAAAACATGTATTTTTCTCTTGTTCTGAAAAATTTTGGTGTCTTTGATAGCAGAGGGGGAGAGCAAGGGGGTCTCTAAAATCTCGTGAGCCATGAAGAATAAAAGCAAGGAGCAGAAATGCTTTCAGTACATAGGCATCTTTATAGTGTGGGGTTTGCAAAGGAAGGGGAAAAGGTACCAGGATACCTCTGTTGAATTCACTGCAGGGATGAATGAGGGGCACTGAGCTCAGATTTGGCGTGTTTAGATTCTGTCAAGTTATTCTGACAAATCTAGCCTAGGTTGTCTCAAATGGTCTCTTCAGAAAACATTACACAGATAACATGTGGGACTTTTTTAAAGGTCCCAGCTGTACTTTACAGATGGAAGTGTGGTTGGGTATATCAGCTCGATAAAGAATGATGATTTACTGCTTTGGGTGACACTGTGCACTGAAGGCTGTTGGCTGCCTTCAGAAAGGCTTTTGCAATTCCTTACTCTGTAATCTGTTCAGCGCTTCAGGTAATAGATAAATGGGGAATTTATAGTAATTATAGTGACAAGAAACTCATTCATGCTAACTGTAGCTATGACTACTAGCAGTTATCGCCAATGCTTGGTCTGGAGAAAGTGAGCCTGCATTTAGCTAGTGCCACATGGCTCAGTTTGAGTAAATTGGGTGTTACAGAGGTAAAATATTAAACACATATTTCTTAGGACACCAACTGCCAAGTGAAGACTAGATACATATGCATACATGAAATATACATAGAAAAGTTATATTAATACAAAATATATAGATTTTTTGTAACTGTTTATTATACTTGTCTGTATACTATTCTATATTGTTGTTAGTAAATCGTATTTTGAATGTGCACATAGAAAAGATAATATATTTGATGCGTCTCTAGATTTCAGAATCTAAAAATCAGAACTTTCCATTATAAAGTCTAACACATCCTAGAATAAGGCTGATGATATTAAGATTTTTATGTGGAGACTTAGCAGTCACAACTAGAAAGAGTCAATTTCAGCAATGAGCAGAAGGGATATCACTGACAATTAGGTGTCTGGTGGTTTCAATTTTAATGCAAGAAGGGGGAGATGATTCTGCTATTGGCATAATAAAAGCATGTGAACTCATTAGTTTAAAATGTTTGTAAATTTAATAGCTTGAGTGTCCTCATAAAACATTAGTGGAGGCAGACTAGGTTTTTTCCCCACAAATTTGCTCAAATTTACCTTGGTTACATTGTAACAACATTGTAACAGTAACATTATCACAATAAAGGTAAGTGCATGCAGACTTACCAGCACCGTGAAATGGTTAAACTGGTAGGTTAGAAACGTACAATTTGGATACTTCAGGGAAGAGCATTTTGAAATGAGAGAGAGGAGGAGGCAGTGGTTCTCTAAGATGTTTCATGCATGTTAGAAAATTTTATTTGTTTTCTGTTATGTTATCTTTGGGAATTCCTAATATATTTATCTTCTAAAATTCAAGGTTTTCTTCATATCCTTTCTGACATTTGACTCTATTTTTGTAGTCTTGCACATTTTTAAATGTGTGGTTCTTGACCTGCATGCACTTTGTGGAAAAGTAGAAAATCACACATTTAAACTCATGAATCTTTGATAAATAGTTGAAAGTAGCGACTAAATATATTTTGTTTAAACATTTTAGAATTATTTCTAAGTATAATTATTTTCTTTAATGGTTATGAAAGAGGATATGGATTTGACCTTTTGTAAACACTTTCCCACCACTCCAAACTAATGAGTATTTGATATGCAAATTCTCAGTACAGAAGGAACTGTGGATGATTTTCTTATAAAACCTTGCTGCATGCTGAGAAAGTCTTAGGCTTTTTCAATTCCCAGAATAGGTTATATCAGGGCAATAACTTGTTATATTTTGTCTGATGGTTGAGCCTTTTCATTTAATCGCAATGCAGCAGAATAGTATCAGAGAAAACAATAAAAATAAACGAGCAACAGGATAAATAAGAACAAATCCACTCCATTTCTGGTTTAGCATCCAGTCAACTTCTAGAATTGTTTGTAACTGACTAGTATCTCTCTAAATCTACCGTTAGGGCAGAAAGTGCAAAGATGCAGTAATCTAATAGCCTGCAAGCTTGCAGTGCTCCATGTTTATAACTTTTTTGTTAAAAAATTTATTTGATTTTTAAATAAAAGGAAGAAAAAAGTATGGCCATGCAGTTACAATGGCAACAATATACTTCCCCTGGTAGATGCCCTGTACCTCAGTTAACCTCACTTTTGCCTCTGTTTCCATTCTTATAAAATGGTGATAAGGTTTCTTCCATAAAACCTACTGTGAGAACACAGACGTTTTTGAGCAATTCGCAAAAGCATATGCCAAAAAATACTGAAGTATCTTAGACATAGCTTAGCAGACAATAAAGTACAGATTCTTGCAAAAAAAATTCTAAGTGCAATAGTGAGATTTTTTTAATATTATAATAATTAGCTATTTATAGAGAAATGTAATCCCTGTGAAGGGAAATGGTTTTATATAAGAAAATAAGATTTGGTATCTTGTTTTCTATGTCTACACTGTCACAGTGACTGAATAAAATATAGAACTCATAGTAAGAATAACTGAGTCCCAAATTTATAATGTCTTTTTAGTGCACATACTTGTGGTAAATTTTGTGTGGGTGGATTTTGTAGCCCCTCTGCTGAAATGAGTTTCTTGTGATGACTCAGGCAATAGCAACAGTGTTTTTTAAAAATTAGTAGAATTGTCTTCATGGTCACCCCAGATGCTACCTATGTCTTCAAAAGGGAAGAATTAGTTTGCATTTGATAATGACTGGTCACCATATTAGGCAGAAATATGTTTTTTACTTGAATGTAGGTTTTTGTTTCCTGAACTGTACGTTAGAAAATACAGCTTATCTAAAGGATGCTGAAAAGGAAAAAGTCTTCCTTTAAACCCTTTGGCTTCAGTAAGCTTTGGATTAAACCTGTGGGTAAGTGCAAAGGAAACGTATATGCTGAGAGAGTCTGTGATGAATTAGGTAGCTGAAGACCATCACATGTCCAGATGACTGACATGTTGTGGTGCTTAGCAAAAGAAGACACCTCTTTGAAATGAACTTATGTGACCTGAGAAATTTATTTATGGGAAGAACAAATGAATGTGAAGAATGAGGTTATTCTGATGCTGTCAGGGAAGCTAGAGCAGCCATGAACCTGAAAGTAATGATGAACATAACTCAGAAGGTTTTGTACAGATAAGCATTCAACTGACTAGAAAGCAATAAGAGCAGAGGTGCACTGAAATTTAATGGAACCTATTTCAAAGTTCAGAAATGCATTCAGGTTGTGCTGGAGTTGCTAGAGTTCAAGACTGGTTAATATGAAAGAGTTGTTTCATCCTTCCTGATAAGGAAGGCATCCGATTTCCAATGCAGTGCCACTCTAAAAACTTGAAGGATTTAACTATGTGTTAAAGGGGATATAAAGGGGAAATCAGGGGGAATAGCATGCATGCCTAAGTGCTCTGTTGAATGTGCTTGATGGTAGGTCAATATACTTGTAGGGGCCCATCCTCATACAAATATTTCTACCCTGTGCAGTTTGCCATGGGGAATTTGTTAAGATTTCCGTCTGTAGAGTGTTGTGATACAACTTACGGATTCTTTGCTCCCCAATTTGAATCCATAACCATGCACCAGCTGACTAAAACTGGGTAAGATAAATGCAGAGTTAATGTTAATTAGCTGCGACAAGCTTTAGTCTTAATGTGATCTTGTGCTAATATAGGTGACTGGGCTTTCTCTGGAGGAAACAATTGGCTGGTCACCACGTTCTGTATACTCTAACAAGAGGAATTTGCAGTAAGCATTTGTGCTGTTGTCTTGGTTACTGCCATGTTCTTGCCACAACCATAGAGCTATCGTGATCTCATCTGCACATATGGATTGTGATCGGAAAAGCTCTGAAAGACCCTTCTTTATTCTTATTACTGCAGTTTTAGGTTGTACTGTGAACTTTTCATAGTCAAATTTCAGTGTTAACATCAGAAAGTTGGCGCTGTCATTTTGTTCTTTCTAGGCAGGCTTATGCCCTTTAGTAAATTATTAAATCTGTCTTTTAGTTCAAAGGGAAATTGTATTTACTTAATATTCTCATTAATAGATCCTTCTGTCTATTAGGGAAGATATTATTTTCTTTCCAGGCAAATGTCTCTGTCTAAGACAATTATCTGGTTTCTGTTATCACGGTATCTGAACTGCCCATATCATAACTGCAGTTATCTTCATCGTGCTTACGTTGTTTGCCTTTTCCCTGAGTTACAGAAAAATGTATAACCCGTGGCAGCAGCAGGGTGTTGACTCCAGAGCCCCAGAATGCCAGTGTGTGACTCTAATGAGATGTTTCCTCCTTTAGAAAACTGACAATACAATGCTCAGTCATCCTTGCCCATACCCTTTTCTGCAAGGAGCTTGTTGGCATAGTGGGGTATGTCATATTCATTTCTAATTAATACTACTGGTGCACACCTGATTATTTTTTAAAATTTTTTTTTTCATACTCTCTGATACAGAAGTAAAAGCATTAATTCAGTCCTGAGGGAGACCTGCATGAAGATGACAATGATAGTAACATAACTGAGGGTGCTGAATGAACAGCAGACTCGTCTGTAGAAGTGTATTTTTGTCCTCGGTATCTTTATTGATGAACTAATCAGATTGGGCAGCCTCCAAATTCCCAGAACAGACAAAGAAACTTTGAAAAGAATGAAACACTGCCTGTAAGCTCAGAGGAATGCACACTGATTAAATCAGGTTAAGACAAAGACTTCTGCACAGCCATTTCATCTGTTCCCAATTATGGTAGGTACTTAGAACAAGCGGACCTCCCAAAAATTGCAAGGAAACCTTGCATATAGGTCGTATACACTCCTTTTTTACCCTTTCCCTCTTACGTTTCCTTGAACAAATAGCTTTGTGTTTTGAAGAGTCACTTCATATTTCAATAGAAATCAATAAGAGAGATCAAAGTCCAATTACTTACTGAGATAACATTGGTGATAACTGGATGGTTGTGACCTAAGGTCTCCATTATATATGGGGTCATGAGTAGGCATATGATGGTTGCATTATTATTTTAATGAGTGGAAGTGTTCGGAGTACCCTGAGAGAGACAATTTATACTTGGCAGCTGAAAGTACTGAAAATTTCATGGGGAACCATTCCTAGATCTCCAAGCCAATTTTATGGACGCAAGGTTCTCAACTGTGCTTTAACTCATCAAGCCAACTTTTACTTTACTAAGTCAGTCCTTTTTCATAAAAAAAATGTAATTATGCTTATCGATCTACTCATTAAGATGAACTTACTTTTTCTAGCAGCGGGACAATTTCTCCCCAGACACACACTAATTGCTCACTCAAGAAAGCCTTTTACAGTCTAAAGATCTGTTTATCGTCCTTTCATCTGAAGATTCCTCTAGCTTTTTTGGTTTGCTACATTATGATCTTTAGGCAATGACTAGAGGTGAAATAAGCGGTACAATCAAAACAATAATCGTGGTCATTTGTCCTTTGCTGTGGCTGTGTCCAAACACATAACCTAGAATGACATTAAAAGCCTAGCTTTAATGTTGATGCATAGTGAAGGATGTGCATAGTTAGCTAATTATGTTAAATGGAATTACTCTCTATAGATTGTCTGTGCGTTCCATGTCTTTAGAGGGAAAGAAAATGTTGTCTCTCTTTGTAAGCACATCCTTTTGATGATATCTGTTGAGTGTGTTGCAGATAAAAATGTTCTGTAATAAAGAAACCTTTAATAATTTTTAATCTTTGATGAGATGTACTGATAATCAATAAGGATAATATTTTCTCTAGAACATGTAGAGAAGATATGCCTTGACTTTTGTAAGAATAAGTAAAAAAAAAAAAAATAGGCTTGTATCTTGCACTTTTGTCGGGGCTGAGTGGTGCTGTATGGAATCTTCCACTTCAAAATATTTTTCATTTGACTTGATAGTCATAAAAATGCTTGACTGAAGGTTGTGGACGGTGTATCTTCTGTGTTCCCAGAGCTATGGAAGAAATATTAGAGAAGTATTTCCTTTGAATATGCATTTAAGTTTTAAAATGAGGTTGATTTGGTAAAGGACATAACCCTTTGAGGTTTGTTTAGCACAAATATTTGTACAATGAAGCATAAATGTGGTTATAATTTTTTTTAAAACATTCTTATTGGCCACATTACAGAAAAAGAGTTGGAATTCAATGACTAAAAGATGAATGAAAATAAATACACTTTCATAAATATTCCTATGCACTATAGTTAGTTAGAGGATATGTAAATATTAACAGGACCAAAACTGTGTGTATGTGGGGATGACCCACAGATACTTCTGTCTATAGATGCATGTCCTAGTTTATATTTGTGTCTGTAAATCTTATTAAATCTATTTTCCTAGAATTATTAATTAATAAAATTATATTATTTCTACATATAGGAGAATTTTGGGAGTGTGCTACTCGCTAGCCTCTGGATGATATCCAGCTTTTAATTACCATGACATCTAGGCTTACTGTGAGGTGGGTTAGACAACACGGTACTTAAGAAAATCTGCAGCCATATGGTCTTCTTCATAGGTCAGCATTCCCAATATTGCTGTTTCTTGTGGAGTACCGGATGATGTAAATACTGGTGGGAAATTACAGGGCTTGACATAGATTAGGGCACAATTGGCAGAAAAAGGTGATTAAGGACAGCTTAAAAACCAAATGTGACTTTACTTGGGAAAGTATCCAATTTAGACAAAACTGGGTAAGAGGAAAGACAGAGGTAACCACGCTGCAGTCTAACCAGGACACTGTTTCCTCTAAGGCTCTTGACCTACAGTTGTGAAATTGTTCAATGACTTTGATAGCCAGGAGACACTGTATTTATCATTCATTATCTTCTCAAATTACAATTTCCTTGAATATGGGAATTGGTTTTCTGCTTCTTAATGCTGAGGTAGTTTTTCCCTAGCTATGATGAAAGTGTGATAATTCTATCACACTTGTGATGTACACTGGAGTGCAGTATGGTATAGTTGCAGACAGAGGAAGGTAAATTAGGGAACGGAATACAAGTATAAATTCTTTGTAGGTTACCTTTTTGGAATAGCATGCATTGCCAGAAACATGGTGCGTGATTCACTTTGCTGGATTTAATCGTGACTAAATTCAAGTGCTACTGCAAGTTTTAGAGTCCTGGATTCGTGCAGCCTTTTCTGATATCATAAATAACATCTGTTGGTACTTTTTGGAACAGTAAATATGCAGGTGTGAAGCCTTGGGCATTCAAAATCTGTTGTAGGCCCTTTGATTTTGAATTTAAAAATATAAATTTACTACTTATCTATCAATCTAGATATCTTATATTTTATCTTATGTAGATTTTTTTTCCATGTACAATTAACAGTATGTAGATGCATTTTTAATGAAGTGTTATATGAATGAAACCCCTGAAAAACATAAAGAAATAATTCCTTGTCAAGTATATCTTGTTGGAACACACTGCCTACACTGAAATCCAGAGCTCAACATGTATGAACAAGATTTTTACTTATTTTCATAACGCATTTGACAGCTATAAAATAGCATATCGTGGAAAGACATTTAATAGCAGTCATGAAAAGCTGGCAGTGGCCTGGCATCAAATTATTCTTTAGTAGTCAATACTGGAACATTTGGAGAAAAGCTGGGTGTAACACCTCTCTATCAAAAGACTATTTGTGCATCTTCATCTGTACGTTCTGTTCTTTCCAATGACAGTTTAGTATCTGCACAAAGATGTTGCCTTTATTATTAGGCATTGCTTAAGATAAAACCCTACCTGCTAACATGCCTGAAATATCCTAGGGTTTACAGATCTGTTCTATCACTAGTAAAAATAATTTAAAAAAAAAAGTTCAGCAAAGGAATTGGTGTTTTTCCTATTTCAAGTGGAAAAGAAAAAAGAGATTATAGGTGGTGTGTGTTTTCTCCAAGGTCTTCTCTCAGGCTGGCCATCTATATTTTCTTTGTCCTGTGTTAGTTGAGTAAATTTTTTTCCCCTAATGCTGTTTGGGTGGATTTGTTTAATGATGTTATACCTCTTTCTTCTTGTCCACAAAGACAGCAGGAGGTGGTATGCAAAGCAAACTGAATCAGATCTTTAAGCTGTTTTTCTTACTTTTGAGTGACTTCATTTTGGGTAGAAACCAACAGTTAACTATTTTAATGATTTGCAAATAGATCTAGCCGGGTAGTGTCAAAGATTGTCACAATAAATTACTTAGCAGCTAACAGAAAAAATAATTAATTTTTAAACCAATACCTAAGCTTAGTTGTCAAGTCCTATTCCCAGACTTAGGTGAGTAATGAATTTATATGAAAAATGGAATATTCTGAGGAAAAATTAAATTTCTGTTATTGATGAATTCAGTAGCCTTTGCTACTGAATAGAGGAATTTGTAAATTAGTTTTTCACCTGGGTTTAGTTCATGAAGGGATCTTCCTCATCTGTGGGCAGTGCTCTGAGAAACCATGTGCCTTGATGGGTTTGATTTTGTAGTCTAAGTAATACATTTAATAGAAAATTACTCTGTATTATAATGATATCAGTCAGCTCATTATAGATGAGAGTGCAGATTGGAGTCATTAGAGAAACGTATGGGGTTCTGCGAAGCTTTAATGAAAAAGGGGTATCAATTGAAAAGTTGTTTGTAGAAGTATACTTTATACTTTTTAATAGGATTATTTTTGTATGTTTCCATTTGCACCTTTTCATTATATTTTTTTTCTAATTATTAATTCAAGATGGTGTCTAGTTCTAGAACATCTGAACAACTAGATCATTGAGAACAGTTTAAATCATCTGGATGATTTAAAAACAAAGGGCAAGTAAATGCCACATACTTTTATAAAAATTAAAGTAGTGGTTTATACCAAATTCCTGTGAGAAGACGTAAGTGTTTGAAACCTGGAACAGATTTCTAATTCCCACTTTGACTTTGCACCTTCTGTAAAGCCGCTCATCCGATCCATTTATATTTGTTTCCTTGCCACAGAGTTTATATATTCATGTGTGTGTGAAAGATGTGATTGCTTTGCACAACTGTACAATAAAGGGGTGTTGGATATCAGAAGCATATGTCCTGAGAAAATGTTTTCTAATATGCCTATTGGACAGCAGGGTTATGTGTTCAGAAAATCAGTACTCTTTTTGTCACAAGGCTAATACATCTTCAATGAATGAACATTTCTTAGAAAATTTTGTGGTTTAAAATCTTGTATGCCTTGGTGATAATGCTTCTGGATTGAATGTGAACACAAAAGGAAATGATAGGCTGTTATCCATAATTCTTGATCTTCTGAGCCACACAACTGAACAATAAAAAATTGTGGACAAGACCTTAAAAATAAATTATTCCTGTAACAATAACAGGGGTCTTGTATCTCTTTTTACAAATATTTTTTTTTACTTGTTCATTAAGGCTGGGATGGACAGAGGTGACAGATGTTCAAAGTGTGGTTATCCAATTCAAAATCCCTTTTCCTCCTCGTTGCCACATCCTGTGACAGTGAATTTCAGGGTCTAGATATGTTAAATGAAATACCTCTTTTGTTTGTTTTTAACCCACTACCTGATAATTTAATCTGATGGACTGACTTGTATTTTCATATACAAAATACCACTGATGACCTTATTCTTCCTGTTGCTTATGGTTTTATAGACTCCTGTAAAATCATCCCTTGATCATACCATGTATCTCTAAACCAGATGGTGCAATCTTAGTCTACTTAGTTTTCCTTATATAAGAGATATTCTGTACCTTCCTCTGATTCCAAAAAATGTTTGGAGAAATATTTTCTTTTCCTTACTAATTCAGTGCATGTAAAACTACTGTCAGAGCAGAGAGATGATCCAATGTTATGTCTGCTAATATTCTTGCATTCTGCCCTGCCCTTTTGGCCTGCTTTCCTCTTGCAAAGTGCTGGTTCATAGAGATGTGGACAATATCAGTGTTATGTATTTTTTCCATGCCACTTAATGAATGAGTCAATCTCACACACACATATGCACATGCATTTTGGCAGTTTTTTGTGATATGGTTGCTTCAATGCAGAAATTATACTTCAGTTTCAAACCAAAAAATATTGCTGGCAACCATTTTATTTCATTAAATATGTTGTTCAGTGCTGAAGTGACTAGCTATTTGTCTGTTAAAATTTTCTTTCATTCATCAGTTCTTTGTCTGCTTGATTATTATCTAGGTTCCTACTATAACTTTTATCTAGATGCCATTGCACGCAATTACATTTCCAGAATGGGGAATATTTTTCTGTTACTTGTAATGGTGAATTTTCACTGGATATTATAAATAGACCTTTTGACCTAAATTATTCTTCTCGCTGTACATTGACCTTCTGTGATTTGTTTTGCTGAGTAGATTTAGTTTGAAAGCATGGGAAAAAATCCTTGTTTTTCTGAGACTACTCTTTCATTTTGATTCTTTTGTTGTTCAGATCAAAAGATTTATTAATGGGGATCATACTATAAGAAATTATCACTACATGTTTGAAAAGGGTTCTCTGCAGAATCATACTTATCATTTAAGTAGAGCTATTTCATTAGACGTTAGCGAATCTTTTAATAAGGTCAAGTATGCATTTTTTTATATTATTCAAATAATGTTTATATTTTAATTCTCTTTCTTCTGTCTGTTCTTATGCTGTTTTATATTAGTGCTTTGGGTTTTCCTACTGTATACTCCCCGGTCTCCTTCGTATTATCTTTTTGCTCTGCTCATTCATTATCAACGATATCCACACTCTGAATTTCCCAAGTAAACTTCTCTATAGGACGTAGTTTTGTATCAACTGAGATTTTAACATAAATCCTGATAATGAAACCGTACTTTCTCATTGTGTGTAATGCATGGTGTAGGTGTGGAGGGTATAGTAAGCTACGTTGTTGATAAGTTGTGTAATTGAAGAATGAGTGGCACATCTCACAGCACATACTTCTAAATTTGGGTTTTATTTTATGAAAATATTTAGGAAGTCATAGTAGATTTTGCATTTGCCCTTGGTGTTACAGAGAGGCTGATATATATTAGCTATAGAATGACAAGGGGAAATTTTGAACTGTTCATTTCATAGAAAGCTGTCCAAGAACTAAAGACCTTAGTGAAACTGAGAATTTCCTTTGCAAATTCATTATATATTCCTGCTACTTGTTTGCAGTTTCCACAGCTCTCATTGATTTTGCTTCCTGGTGAGAACTCATACTTACCGTACAAGGAATTTAGTAGTGGTATTATCTGTGAAACCTTAGGGGCTCAGAAGGACTTACTCCAAGAACCATATGCAAATCCTAATGCTGCAATTTGAGCTAAACAAAGTTTTCTAGTAGAATTATCACACAGCACAAACACAGAGGAGGAAAGAATGAGATATTTTAATGTGCATTTTGACCTCTGGGAACTGAGAAGAGCTAATGTACGACAATCTTTTAAGTCCACCAGTGATAAGTAGTTACGAATGGGGTGTAAAACACAGCATCTGTTTAACATAGCAGAACACTGCCAAACTGTTGAGGACAAATAACTTCCCTTGCTCTAGTCTGGAATATATTGAACAGCTTGAGCCAAAGAACAATCAGTTTATTGGCAGGGGGTGGAAAAACGTACTTGGCTTTCCCCTTATATAAATAAATAGCTGAGAGGAATACAGTGACATGGATAAAGAAAAAAAAAAAAAACAAACAAAACCAAACCCAAAGAAGAAAACCCTTATTAAAACATGCATTGTTTTATATCCATTGGTATAGAGAGTAGCTTAATCTCTCTAATACCTAACACAGTCTAAAAATGAGACAGATTCTGAATATGTAAAAAAAAAGCTCAACCAAACCCCAACCAAACATCTTGAAATAGGTTAGTTTAGTTGCAGTTGCTACCCACACTTGGATGCAGTGGAGAAATGGGAAATGATGTACACATGGCCACCCAGTGAAGATGCTAGAAAATTGCCAACTCTGACATCAAGTGAGAGGAAGATGATGATTAACACCACATGTCACATTAAAATGGTAGTTTTGCAGTCAGGATGAATCACAGGGAAACAGTGTGTAACTTGCCTTTTACCCACTGAGTGAAAAAAATGAAAGGAGTAAGAGAAAATGAAGGCAAGAGCTGGTGAATATTGCAAGGACAAGGAATAGCCGCTAAACTTTTGAGGAGTGAAAAGGACAGAGCAGTTCTCCTAGGTTTTCTTTCTTGCTGACATTGAGCGAAGACTTCTAGTGTTCATTTAATTTAGTCTTGAAACTTATCGATTTTCCCTGAAATAAATAATGGTCTTGTAATATATTCATCATAAATGCTCTACTTTGTAAGGAGGTTATTGTACTGGGAAAGGTTTTATGAGAGAGTATAGTAATTTTATTCTTCACAAATATGGCGGCATTTTTTCTCCAAATAGAAACCTTTATACATTGCAAAAGCAAAGTTAATAGTTGTCCATACACGTCTGAGAGAGTTACCTGTAAAGCCCTCCTCTCCCTTTTATACAGTCCTTCTCCCCTTTGACTGAATTATTCATTGATCTTTCTATGTATGGAATGTTTTTCTATACATATCTCTGGGTTATTTTTTGCAGGTTCTTGGATCATAGCATAAATCATGTTGAAAGGGACCTCAGAAGGTCTCTAGATCAACCACCTGCTCAACACAGCATGAGCTCTGAGATCAAACCACGGTGCTCAGAGCTTTATCTGGTCTGGTCTTAAAGACATCCAAGGATGTTGATTGCAAAACCTCTCTGGGCAGCCTGTTCTGCTGCTTGGCTGTTTTCATGATAAAAATACTTTCTTTATACCCAGTCTGAACCTCTTCTTTTGTTTTTTCATCTTACCCATTGTCTCCCACCAAGTACCACTGTAAAGAGCCTGGCTCTATCCTACTGATAACCTTCTCTCCTGTGTTAAGCAATTGACTTTTCTACTGTTTGTCACTTTTAGTAAGCAGGAGTCTTAAAAACAGCTTTACTGCCTTATGCTTCCTTCTTTTAATCTTTTTTGAAGTATCTGGCACTTTGTAGGCACTACAAAGAAACTGAAACATTGCAGCCTGAGCAAAGGTATTGCAATGGTTTCTAGACAGCTCTTCTACCTGTGCTGTCTTCCTTTCTGAGCAGTGACTTGAGTTGGTTACATTGATGCTCGTGCAGTGGTGCCTCATATTAACTTAAAGCTTAAAGAAAAGCATTTGAGTGCCTGTCAGGCCTACCTCAGGCATATTTTCAATTGGACAGTTGCTATTATTTACTTTTGTGCTACCTGATGAACCTGCCCTAAGCTTGTGATGAACTTTGTGTAATAATAGTGCAAACAAGCTCTAAACACACAAAAAAAGCATTAACTGATAGTGAGGACATTTATGTTTTGCTATGTTTCCACACAAATGAGGGAAATAGTCATAGAAATGTCTTGCCCAAGGTCACGCAGGTGGGAATTGAACCTAGCTCTTCAGACAGTGCCACTTTCCATGTGTGTATCACGACTGAAATCAAGAAACCATGAAACTGGAGGCCCGGATATCTCTTAGGGGTGTTTGTTAAAATAATGAAACAAAAGAGTGGCTCACAAGATTAGTAATGGCATAAAGAATCTTTTTTTCCTCTGGTTATTATGACAAAAAATTGTTACTATCTGACAGCTGTTTGGCTCTCTGTGTTCAATAAAGTGATGGTTCTGGCTGATGACTTGTGGGCAACTGTCCACACCCTGCAGCTGGCACTCCCTGACAATTAATCAGTAAGGCCAAGTTTTGAATGGGTGTAGATGTGCAGTGCTACCCTTGTGCTTAAATCTGTCCCCTTGTGGCCGTGATTTATGTAATTTGGCTGTCAGGGCTGTGGAGGCAGCTTGCACTGTTACTACCCATTGCTGTACTTGTCTCTACTTTAATGGAGTGGTTCAATTTCCGTAGCTGTATTAGTCTGGCATCTTTCTCAAGCACAATAAAAATTCCTTGAAGATGCCACACATACACTTTTACTTAATTACTAAAACAGTATTTCTCAATTAAAAAAAAAAAAAAGGATTATTATTTTAACTGACTTCTCATATAGAGTGTGATTTGACATAGTGGGCAGGCAGTAATTAGTCACAAAAGTCAAAGGGGCTTTTTTTTTATGGCCTGATATCTGCCGTCTACTGCTCTAAATCTTGGCAACATAATTTAGTGCAATGCAGAGATGTCTATACTTGCTTTGCCATTTTGGCAAAGTGCCTCCCAAAAGGATTAATGAACCTGGACGGAGGAGTACATTAAGGCTGGTCTGTTACTTTACTGGCTGGCAAGCTTAGGCTAGTTTGGGTATCTCTACATAACATTACATTATGTGGTACAGACAGACCACGATACCTCTAAAGAATAACTTTATGTCAGTTCAGATTCTTGGTCCTCTTGTGGTTTGGCTTGGTTTGGTGTTCTGCGAGTTAGTCAGTGTATGACAACCTTCTTGTACTTTGGAAATCTGAATGTTTAGGTCTTGCTTGCAACTCTAGCATCAGATCTTCTTCATGTGACCAGCCAAGTAGGGAAGAAAAATCAGCTGCAGAAAGCTCTTTTTCTTGCATGTTTTGAATGTGTTTGGTCTTCCTGCCCTTGAAAGCTTTTATTTCAGGTATTTGCCTTACAATTCCAATATGTATGAAGTAAACCGAGGGGAAAAACCTTCAGTCATAGCACCCTAAAATTACCTCAGCCCTTCTCCAAACCAGCCTGTGTAGCATCTAGAAGAAGTCCTAGGAAACCCAGAGAAAGTGTTGCATATAGTGCACACCACTGTTAAACCTGAACAGTGCAACAGGTAAGCATTGGCAATAAACACCTCTCGCTTGTCATACTATAAAGACAACTTTCCTGAAAAGAGGAAATGTGGTTTCAAAAAGTAGTTCTTAGAGTTTTGAAATAGGGACTTGTCTATCCCACATAGGTATCTTGGACTACTAAATATTGTGGAGCCTCTTATGTTTTAAATCACCATGACTAGAAAAAGCTCGACATTTTCCAATTAAATATATTATAAAAAGTGACGATTCTTTTAAACAAAGAAAATTTCTGAAAAAAAAAATACTAATGATGGTGAAGAATGCTAGTCTGTGAAACTAATGTTAATAAAGCATAAGATCAATACTGCATAAGGTGATGGACATTTAAGATCCATTTGGTAGCTTTTATACCCTTGGCCGTTTTTAATCCTAGAGTCTGAATATCTCCCCATACTATGCATTTATAGCATAGTATATATCTATCTAAATTCTCCTGGAAGTGTTAAGTGGACATATTTTTTCCTTCACAGCAATTCTGAACATGTAGACTGTGGTAGTGTTGAGGCCTGTCAAACTGCTACACGGTCTGCCTGGGGTAGGTGAAGTGAATCCACTCCATGGTATATTAGGCTTGTGAGCTATTTTTAAAATGGAAGCTGTTCTATAAATGTTTTAGGCATAATTAGAATATATTGGGAGAGAACTCCCTATGGAAATAAGCACAGAGCCTGATTGGCTGGTGCAGGCTTTCCAAGGTGCTACCTGCCACAGACATATAAAAGGTATAAAGAGCTCAGCTAGCTTTCAGGGTAGGTGAAATAAGCAGCTGCTTATACTAGTAAGGTGATATGGCTTGCAAAGAAAGAAAGAAAGGAAATTTGCCCTGCTGACGTATTTGCTGGCAATGAATATTTGCTGCAAAAATTGTCAAAATGTTAAAGCTAATGTTTCTAACCCTTTAAAGACACTTGGGAAACTAATAGGGGAGGGAAGGAGAAAACACCTAGAAATAAGTCTTCCTAGCAGCACCTGTTTCTACCCACTTTTGCAGAATTTGTGGAAAAAAAGAAGAGTGGGCTTAAATAGCTGAATGCAAGTTTATATATGTGCCCTGGTTTGAGGTAGAACAGAACCAACTTTCTGTTCCGTAATTTTCTTCTTAGCTAGGCCTCTCCTAACTGTCTGAAATTAACAGCATATCGTGCAGAAGACTGTCTGTTCTCAGACTGGTAAGACCTGTGTTTATAGTAAATGCCAAGGATCGGTATGCAGAGAGGCTCCTGCTTATACTTACTGCTATAACAACCACGGTCAGCTACCTTTGTTATTTGCCCCACTGAAGGGCTGGAACCAGAAAAGCGTAGAGGGGTCACACCTGCAGAGAGGAGCAGACAGGACGGGTGACCCAAAACTGACCAAGAGGGCATTGCATCCCATCCGCGTCATGCTCAGTATAAAAGCTGAGGGATCAAAGGGTCAGCCCTCTTTCTTCAGTGGCCAACATCTGAGGAGGACCCTGTCTGTTCATCTGCCTTTAATTCTGATCTGTGCATTCCTGACTCTAGATCTGGAACCCAGTTCCCATCCATCACTGAGTCTAGTCTGGGACTTCCCCAGTGCTTGCTGGTGATGTTATCCTAGGAGCCTGACACAGTTTTGTATATATTTCATTATTTTCTTTTTATTTTATTATTAATATTTCATTAAAGTAGTTTAGTTCTTTCTAAACTCATAAATCGCTTTATCCCTTTCCTTCGTCTCCTTGCAGTGAGAAGTGGGGGAGAGCATCTGTTGTGTGTCATTGGCAATCTGGCCTAAACCATGACACTATGACTTGTTAGCTTTATCAAACCAACCAGACATGGATGAAAGATGCCCAATGGAAACAGTATTTATTGCACAGCTAGAAAGAAATTGTAGGTAGAAAGAGTAGTGCCTTAGCCTTTTTCCAGATAACAGTAGTCTGTTTTAGCTAAATGGAATGCACATTTGTTTGATACAAAATAAGGAAAAACAGGACTTAATTTAATTTGATTTATCTGGTGTAAGAATCTTCTCTACAATTTTATCTCGGGACTCTAGCATCTTCCTCAGGTAGAAATGGAGTGGAGTGTAAATGAGTAATTGTAGTGATCTAAAATGTTGGCTCTCAACTGTCATAAGACTGCACTTCTGTTGAACAGTTTTTGACATGGTGCTAGTTAAGAGTTTGGAAGAAAGCCATTTTGGGGGCTATTATAATACCTTTGTGCAGTGGTTCTTTGGCTAAGAAGATGAGATATGAATTCAAAATAATCTTTCAGCCACCTATGTTGGTTTTTTGGGTTTTTTAAAGCAAGCGTCTGTACACATACACTGTGTTTGTATTTAAGTAGATCTATAAATTCTCTGCTTATTCTATGACATTGTTTAGGAAACGTCATCTGTCTTATTCATCTGATAGAAAGCTGAGCAAATGTTTAGGTGTGGAGAACAGTTAATCACCTTTTCATGTTTACCATGATCTATGGTTGATCATGCCGCAGACTTTTCCTGTCCCTTTGAGATGGCTTTTAGTTTCTTTATCCTTAAAATGTGGCCATATTTCAAATTAATAGCTTTGACTGGTATTTGAATTGCTTTGGAGGAAGTATGAAGATGGAAGGAACTAGAGAAGTGCAAACTGTTATTACTATTTTGCTTCAGCTAAAATTAAATTTTGCTCTCTCTAGAAAGAAAATCTGCCAAAGTTAATATTTAATCCAGTGGACTATCAGTAATTTATTCAAGAAATGCATATGAACTTCAAAAACCTTGCAGTAGAAACATTCAGGTGTTGAAGTCTGTGTAATTTAGCCTTTATAAATCTTTACATTTTAAAGGAACCAAGAGATTCATCATTAATTTTGGGATGATGTACAGAACATTTTCTTCCCCTTTCCATCTGTCTTGGAAGATTATCTTTTGCCTTGCCTTTTTCTTTTTCCTTCAGAGCAAAACCGCTAAGTAATCCTGAAGACAGGAACTGTATTTATAGTCCCCCAGTTAGTTCACTGAGAGAAGCATTAATGCAAATCAGTTTATGCCTTTTAAAGAGTGCTGCAATCATGTGGTGCCTTTCTCAGACATGAAAGACAAAGTATATAAAATTTAGAGGCTCGTAGTATAGGTATATCCTCTTAAACAGAAAACTTTGCTGTTATGAAATGAGAAGTGTGCAATAAGAAAAAACAAAAGTGGTGGATTTATGTTAGCTGGTAAGTGTGTATTTGAGGGGGGCAGGGGAGAAGCTAATAAAAATCTGTTAGACTATTCCCAACTCCTGACAATCACATCATTTGTGTAAAATCTATGCTGCTATTTGTTAATAAGGTTGCTATGACAACTGAAAACCTACATCTCTTCAAGGTAAAATCAGAAGTGCAGTGAGTGTGGATATGCAAAAACTGACTTTACACATACACAAATGGATGCTTTATCTCTTCTGCCTCTTCTCACAATAATGACTAAAGCTTTTCTCCTCATTTTCTTTTCCATTCTGGCACTGGGAAGGGTAATTGTGAGTACTAAGTGGTAAAATGTGAAACCCACTGGGGAACTGAGAGACTGCTACCTGCTGGACTGCCAGCGAGTTATTCGACAGATGGTATCAGGTCTCAAAAGAGCCTAATTGGCTTATCATAGCCAATGCATGTGTTACAAGTGCTTAGATAAAGCCAGCAAATACCATTAGCTTGATGACTTGATTTGGTAGCTGTGCTTTTAAAGAAAAATATAGGCAAGACAGCACAACCCCATTTGAAAGTGCTGCTTTCGAGCCTCTTGGAACCTGCAGTCTTTTGCTGGAGTCCTGGTACAAATTACTAAAAACATCTATGATTGATCTTACAGGCTGGCACAACCTGTGTGTTTGCATGGGAAACTCTGTGCTGTCCCTACTATAGGCATTAGCCTGCTGCATCACTGGTAAATCATCCTAGGTGACTTCATAGGAGCCGTCTCAAAAGATCCCTCTGAGGTAAATGTCTCTCTTATGGGTTTTTGTAAAGAGCATCCATTTGAAGATCTTGGCGTATGTAACATTTAAGTACAACTCCTCTGGTCCTCTGACTGTCACATGTACAAGGAAAAACTGGACTGCTGAGCTGGCTAAAGAAGTGACAGGTGAAAAGCAGCTTCTAGCAAGGTCTGGACTGAGGAATCGATAGGATGAGCTTGCTCTAGTTCAGCAGGAAATTTAGCTCAATGTGTTGGAATAAAAATATCTGGTTGAAAAATAAAGGATTTGTTTTGCTCTTATCCAGTCATTTCCCATTTCAAAAGATGTTCTGAAGTTAAGCATCTGTGAGGACTCTCTCTGAGAGTCAGAGGACTTCAGAAATCCAAAGGACAGTGTGTGACTGATCTGAAAGTGGTTTTGGCCAGGGCATAATGCAGCTGTATCAAGAATTAAGTCATCCTACAGTTCCAGTCTGCTGTACCAACTGGCAGAGCCAAATGATTCAGTATATATAAGGAGTTTTGTTTTGTTTTTTTTTTTTTTTTATTGCCATTAAAAAATATATTGGCCACAGTGCTATCATGAAGCTTCCTGTAGGACCACAATGTTGCCTCAAAAACAAGAGCAGAGCTATCAGATCCTCAGGCTGGTATGTGCTAGACGTCTTCTTTGTTATCTACCTGAATGAAGATGGGAAGGAGATGCTGATAGATGGCCCATCTATGTGAACACAGAACAGGACCTGTGTTGGCATATAGCATTGGTTCATCATCCTTCCTCGCTAAATGCCCATATATATATATATATATATGAAATATATGTTCATATATCAATATACGAAATAGCCTAATTAATGTTCAATCACTTCGACTTTTTTTTTTTTTAAACTAAATTCAAATGCAGAGGCATGTGTCTCATGGGAGTTGTCAGGGATGATCAGCTACTGTTTCTAAAGTATTGTCATGATCTGTAAAATATTCATGATTCATATACTGTAGTTTAAGGAAAGTCATGGAATTCAAGAAATTGTAATTTTGTGAGAGGTGGTATAGTTTCCTTAATGAGCTATATCTGCCAGTTTTAATGAGCACAAGGACTTTTCTCAGTTCCTTTCTTAAAGGACTTATCAACAAAATAAGTCCAAGGCTGTTGGTAGGGTTTTCTGAGTTTTTCAGTTTTATAGCAAGGCTGCTATTGAATATCCAGTGTTAAGAAAAATAACTAAAACTGTCTGTAGTTAAAATGTGTTTTTTTTCATTTTCCTTTTTTTTCTTATGTCCATATTCTCATGGTTTTCTAGATAGCAGAGATGATTCTCTAGATCCTAGATGAAGCCGTTTAGCGTCTGTCTGTGAAACAGCACTGACTTAGCTTATCAGTAGCTTATCAGTGCTTTTCGGTACTCCTTCTGGATGTTCCACCCACTATGATTTGTCAGACGGTGATTCTGGCAAATTTTTCATGCAGATGCTTAGTTAAGCTGGTAAGGGAAGCTTGCCTTAGCTGTACAAATAAGCCATTTATTTATGCATTGTGTAGTCTCCACGCTTTCAAAATCTTCATTGTCCTGTATTGAAACTGCTTTTTTCTGCCTCAAGAGCTGCAGAATCTGCGTGTCCTCAGTGGGCAGCCTAACTTAAAGACAATAACAAAAACAAACAAACAAAGACCCTCAGAGAAGCTAATTGTCTCTGTGTCTTTGACATATAAGAATCCATCCAGGAAAAAAGTAAAACACAAACAAAAAAATCCCCAATGCTCTTGTCAGTTTTTTTCAAACTTGCAAATGCAAGAGGATAAAACCCCAAATTTGAAAGAATCAATGGGCTTGTCATGTGCGGACCATATAGGGAGAAGAATTCTGAATCCAAAAACAGAATTAAAAGAACTTTTTCCCTTACAGTTATTGCAAGATTTGAAGGCAAGACACCTTCAAATGAGTCTGGGCACAGAGATGCCACATCAGATGGCAGAAGGAAATTATTCTGTGGAGAATGACTTTCAGAGATTCATAAGATTCATGTAGTTACTGTTAGCATACTGCAAACAGGGACTTAGAAGCTTTTTTTTGTTGATTTATACAATGAGATTACAGAAAACTGGAGATTATAGAAAGGGAGTAGACCCAGGATCCCACAGAGTATTGTTTGTTGAGCATGATACCAAAACAGAACTGCCTACAAATCCTTATTCAGTTCCATGTATGGTTAGGCACAGATTCGCACACCTTTGCAACATTTGCTGACTGCTTGTGAAAAAGCTTTGTGACTTGTGACTCTCCAGGACCTGGTCAGCAGTCCACATGACAAGTAATATTCTGATTTTTGCCATGCTTGGATTTTGGTCTATGTTTCAGTTTACAAGTTATTTTCAATTTGAACTTTGTTTTTCCAGTTGTTAGAAAGTTACAAAAATATGAGTATGTATCAATTAGCTGCACTGTTCTTAAATTAATTCTTGTATGAAACCATGGAATTTTCAGGTAAAAACTTGTGTAGGTCCACTCTTCTGGAAAGAAACAGGTATGTCAAAAGGTTTCTCTGAACTATTTATATGTAAGGAGAGCAAGCAGTCTAAAGAAGCCAATAAAGTGGCACCCTGTGTCTCAAAATTAGCAAGCAACTTGAGCTTGATTAAATTTGATATTGGATTCAGCAAGTCAGAGAGTTCTTACCTAGAACAATCTATAAAATTAATCAGCCACAAAATACCACATGCAGATTGGCAAACTCTCTATCCAAGAAGTTTTAGAAAATAAGCACAACTGGCACTTCACATCCCCAGCACATATGAGAACAATGTGCTTCACAGCAGTTTGTCACAAACCAGTATGCATATTAGCAATCATTACTCATTAAGGCTGCCACATGTGCAACAAATGCATATGATGCTATTCCTGGGGGTTCTGCTTGATTGTGTGGATTGGTTATGGTGTCTGTTGTCACATAGAGTCCCCTCTGTAAGTAAATGCTTGCTTCTGGCTTCACAGATGCTATTTGGAGTGCATCAGGGTAGAAGCCTGTGCAAGAAGTTTGTTGTGATAGCTTGAAGGCATCAGCGTGGCAATTGTCCATTGTACTGCCACTGGAGAACCCTAAGGAAAATAATGTGATATTTCATTTGGATTTTAAGCTCTGTGGTAAAACCTCAACAGCTATGGCAGGATGGGCTAGATGAGTTCCTCCATAACTCTGCATCCCAGAAGAGGTCTGGCTGGGAACAAAGTTCCTAGTCTGTCATCATATCAAAAGAAGTTTCTTTAGTTGCAAAAAGCCAGATGTCTTCAAAGCACTGTTGTTAGGTATCTCGTTAGTGCTTCCCACACTGCTGTTCATAAACCTTCTTCTGATGTTCTGTACAGGCTCTACAGAATGAGGGAGTAGTACTCTTTGCAATTTTCAGCTCTAGGTAAAAAATCTGCACACCATAGTATTAAAACTCTCCATCCCAGGTTGCTCCAGGCCAGCAGCCTAGGAGCTTGTTTCCCAACCTCTCATTTATTCACCATGAACCTGTATCAATGTTAGACAGCCTGGGGAAGATAGTTTGTAGACTTTTATATTGGATAGAGCTTTCTGTTGCCATACTGTGATGCTGAAGGAATGGGGACAAATTTTTTTGTCCAGGTCTTATGATAGGTTCAGGGAGGATTATTTCATGCTGAACTTCTGGAGCAACTATGTCTGCAAACCAACAAAGTCCAATGTTGCATTTATTGGCCTACTCCCCCGGTACAGAGGGAAATTCTGACCCAGAGTTGTCAAAATCTTTTTTATAACCTTTTTGGCAGTTACCAACATCCTTACACATTTCTGCAATCCCCAAAAGGGCTTTCCGGGACTGTTTGTGCAGTAGATGCTTCTTCTGAATTGCTGCATGTGGTGGCTGCAGTCAGCAGGATCTCCCTTAATCAGTCTGTACACCCAGCCCTCTGGAGAGGGATCCACAGGGGATGTGACCCTGTGAGACTGAAGAGTGGGGTGGATAGAGGTTTATAGTTTACTGCAATTAAGAATGATATTTACTGTTGTTCAAACAAGTTTATAATAAAATATTCTGCAATATTTTATTATAATATTTGAAATATCCTGCAATACTGAGAAGGTAGTAATGAACATTGGTTTTTTTGTGAAGCCTCCTTTCTCATTGTTCCAGTCTAGTCTTTTTGCTCAGATAATTCTTAGTCAAGGTCAGATTGTTCATTACTAGAAAGCAACAGTTCCTTCTCCCCAGAGTTTATTTTCAAGGCCTCAGAGATACTGCATTGTAAGACAGTAGATCATTAGAATTGATTTTAGAAAATTGTTGTTCAAGATCATTGTTTATTATGTTCCAAGGTTGCTAGACCATACTTTTTCATAATTGCAATCTCCACTTCACCAACATATTTTGAATGTTTGGGTGATTTGAATTGAAGCAGATTTTGGCTTTGTGTGTTGTTCTTTTTTCCTTTTCCTCTCTTCCCTTTCCACCACCCCGCCCCTGGTTAATTGAGAAGTAGATAACTAAGTCTTATGCTGAATGCCCTTTAAGTACAGAGTGCAATCATTTGTCTAAATCATGCTGCATGTTTTGACTTTAAACAGTTTGGCCCTCATAGTTAATTTATAAGTTCTCATTTGTGCTCAGGCTTCAAATGAGTGTTAGCAGATGTTGGCAAGAGGAAGGAGCTAACCACTGTGAAAGTTTGTGGCCCATACTTGGTGACTTCCCGCAAGATATATCATTACACTCAAGAATTCTTGATTAAAAATCACTCCTCCTCTTTTTGGTTCGGTCAGCAGAACATTGAATCTAATTTTATACCAGAGCTGACCTAATTTTAGGAAACTAAGTTCCTGTGGGGCCTGTATTACTCCCTAGCCTATTTTCTATGAGCCCCTCTTACAAGGGAATATCTGAGGCTTCTCTTGGAGTCTAAAAACCTTAACCAAAGGCAACACGTACAGCTATTTTCATGTATGCTCTTCTTGCTTGCATGAGATGTACCCTGCTGTAACCTTTCCTTTAAGATTTTATCTAGGCAGCAATTATTGTGATTTATTGCTGCCTGTGGTCACAGTAAGGGATGGAGCACAAAGGGAAATCAAATTATTTGAATTTCTTTCAATCAAATACATTTCCCAATCATGCTTATTTTGAATGCTAGTATTCAAGCCTGCTTGAATATCTCCCGTTATCGTGTGAAAGTTTAGGCCTATAAATAATAAATTAAATATATCATAGCAAACTGAACAAATGGTTTCTAGGGAAGGCAAGTAATTTCATTCACTCACTCACATCCTTATTTATTGCACAAACATTTATACAAATGGAGGGGGGGTGTTTATCTTCAACCTTTTTTTTTGGCTCACAGACAATCCCTTCTTCTCTTAAAAGGGTGATGATTCTTACAGCAACAGTTGGAAAACAGAGAGAGCTGAAAGAAAGTGCTCTTTTCAAGGGAAGCTAATCACAACACCATGCTTGCTTCCCTTTGACACATCGAAATGCCATTGTTCGGCTATTGCTTACACACTTTTCCTGTTTTAATGTACCTGAGCTGTCGCTGTTGAATAGTATCCATTGTCTGTGATAAGCTGTGAACAGGGGGATGATGAAGTGGTGGCTTCCTGGAAAGGAGCAGAATTAATCTTCAGAATTCCCCATCCCTTATAAAAGGCCTTCTGACAATTTGAAAACTGACAAGTGTGAGCTTTGTTAAAATTCATGCGACTTGGAAAAAAGCCCTGTTGGATTGTCCATTTAAGCACATTTTTAGGCTGGAAGCTTTTACTAGCTAGTTACAAATATATTGATTTTTTTAAAAGAAATTATTGACCTTTAAAACCCTGGAGTCAGCTGCTGCCTGGCTTATTGGAGATGTTTGGTTATATATATTCACAGAGGCCTATGTAAGAGCTGGCAGTTTTGAGTTAGACCCTAAGCAATGATCAGAAGTAAGGGGGTGGGTGATGAAAGCACTGTATTTTCATGAAATATAATTACACAAGACTGACTGCAGAAGGCTGAGATAGCACTTACAGGACATTGGTCTACATTTCCTCACTTCTGTCCTCTCCCTCGGAAAATTCTCATGCCATTTGAAAAACTTGGTTTATTCTACTCTTTTGTGCCTGTCCCACATGTGCTGTCATAACAGTTAGTGGTAACTTTGTTTAGTAATATTAGCAGCTTAGTACTCTCAGAAATGTGTGTGAATGTCAGTTTCTAAATGGGAGCTGAATGTATGTACCGCTAATTATCGTATTTACCAGAGGAGGACTGGACTATTTCTCTTGTTGTATTTACATTTTCACCTCAGAAAATAAATTGTTTCCTAAATTGAGGCAGAGGAACATTTTTCCGGCTGTCAAAACATACCAAGAAGCAGTATATGTATAGGATATTAGTTACTGTGAGTTAACACTACAGATCTGAGGATAAAAACCACAGCTGTTATTTAGCAACTATAGATTGATGATTGATTAAATAATACACAACGGGTTGTTTTTCTCTTGTTTTTTTCTTCTGATTTTCCTTCTGTAAAATGCTTAGTTAATATCACAGAATTTCCCATCCCCAGCAGGTTAAATGGTGTAGAAGGCTTGGCTCTGGCATATCCAAGAAATTCAGTGAAAAAAGGTTGTCATGATTTAACATGGCTCTGCGTCACACTAGGTGAAAATCAAATCCCTACTTAGTTCTAAAACTTTCAATTTTTATACTAATGTTATATTGGCATCCACAGTTCTTCCCTTCATTGTTTCTTTCCTCAGCAGATGACACATCTACATCAGACTACAGACTACTCTACTGTTTCAATATTTTTAAGGACATGTTTGCATTATCATTTCAGTGGTTGTTCCTAGGTCTTTTCTTTCTTTTGTGCATCACAAAACCCATTGCCCTTTACCTGCCTGAGCTGTGTTCATTTTATTCATTAGCAGAAGCAATGCTGCAAACAGATTTTTCAGGTGGCAGTAGGGAGCACAGAGAACCGAGGGGACTGAGGAGTTTTCTCTGTCAGTTAATCCTACCGTAATGCTGCACAGGGATATTTGTCTCTCCTGGTCCTGTTCTGTCCTACTGCATAAAAGCCATCCTTTCATTTTTTGAATCCTTTATGGTATGTATGCATTTGGCTCCAGAGATCTTTATACGCTCCCTTTGCAAGACAGTGCACAAAGAGTTAACATTTACATTTACCTTTTGAGGTATAGCACTGATAAACTTTTGATTATTGTTAAACCTAGAAGTTTTTCCTCTTTCCCCATTATGGTATCTAGGAACAATATGCTGAAGGAACAGTACATTATTCAGACAGGGAAAAAAAAGGTAATAATGTGGTGTTGTTGCAATTCTCTTGAGACTTCTCCAATTATTAATAACATAGGTCTTTTTAATAGCAAGCGGTAGAAATGCCTGTCATCTGTGTTAAATTCTAGCTCATGTTCTCTAATCACTTTTTCTTTCTTTTTTAAGTTTCTCTTAGCTTTCTGTGAGAACTTGATTTTGAGATTAAATTGCAATGCTTAGGGTGAATGTGTTGCAAGGTAGGAAGCTTTAGGTTAGCTGGTTTGAGTTACGTGCAGGGAACAGAAGGAAATGATCCCATTCTGTTGTGATCGGCAGTTGTAAGGTCCTGCACTTGCAGCCTGTGTTATCATTTTCAAGATCTAAAACTATTTTTATAACAATAGACTTATCTATACAAGGCATTAGGCTTGACACAGGTAAAATTGGATGAAATTGCAGGACTACTGTGGTGTGCTGGTAGTAAGACTCAATTATTCAGTGGTCCCATTTGGCTTTAATATTTATGGATCTTTCTGTTAGGTTTTTTTTCTTTTTTTCATCAAATATCAAACTTCATTGCAAGCACAAATATCCAACTTAATTATTTTGAACTCCTGAGGTTTCAAACCCATTAAACAGCAGAAAGGCTCAGTAATTGTTTTATTACTAATATTGAAAGTGTAATAATACTAGTGGCAACAGAGGACAGTGAGGAAAACAATGAGAAAAATGTAAAGGGATAAATAGCATCATTAAAGCTGTTTCACAAAAGATAAACACAACTGTCAGGTTAATATTTCAGACCATAGATAACAGTTTTAATTAACTCTTCCATTTCCCTGGTGAAGAAACTCGTTGTAGAATTATTTGGCTTTCTTAGTAGTGCAAGGCTTTCTGTATTGTTTCCTTTCCTTTCAAATCAGTTACCAGCTATAATGAAGTTAACAACTATAACGTAGCAGATACTTTCTGCAGTTCCTGGTAACATAGAGGTTGTCTTTTCTTTTTAGCCTAATATTTTTGTCAGTTCCAAATTCTCTTCTGTCTTGGCCTCCAAGGGCAGTAGATGGGGTTATGCATGGTTCTTGGTGCCTCTTGACGTGACATGGCATTGCTCTGCTGCACACCATTGTAGTGGTGTCCCCAAGAAGGAAGTCTGATCTGCGTCCTAGCATGGCAGGATCTTATGTTTTACAACCTGTACTGTGTCCTGGATTTTTCTGGGATAATTTCTAGTTTATTATGAATTCAGTATAGTAGAAATGATATAGCGGTGATGGTAAAGTTGTGAGGATGTGGGTGTAAGCAAGGCAGAGTTTGTAGGTGCTCTAGGAACTGAAGAAAGGCTAGTCTGCTCAAAGCTTCCATGCTCTTTCCTATTTATGTGAGAATGCCTAATTAAATTTATTATTTCTGCCTACAACCTTGCCTCAAAGATGACCAGATGTGACTTGTGAAGCTGCAGCTGTATTTATGTTTTGGGGGTAGTATTTTGCTTCTTTAGGATCTGGAACTGTTATGGTGTCATACACATGTATGTAAACATACACATGTATCTACACACAGCACACAGGTTCATCTGGTTTTTGAATGGTTTATCTTTTTAAATATCATGACAGGACTTATAATGTTTAGAACCTAGAAAAAAAACAGAGTATTTTCATTGTAAAAGATGGAAAGAAGTCTGTAACAGAGTTATGTATCTCATTTGCTGTTTCCACCACACACTTTGTTTGTGCCCTTGTACATCTTGATGGTCTTGTCCTATAAAACTCCAGTATCTCTGCAGCATGCAAATTCGTCCTTTGCTACATGGTTTCGAGTAGCGTGAGTCTACAGGCTCCAAGATTCCTTAGAAATCAACAATCTTAGTAATTTTATTAGTAAAACCTTCTCCTGCATGGCTTTTAGTCTGGTTGCTTTAGGTATTGTACTCTATGTGGATCATGGTATTGTACTCTATGTAACCTACAAATCACTTGGATGATGCACACTTTGTTAAATGTTACCCAACATTGCTGGTGCCCTCAGGAATAAGAACATTTTTCTTAAGCACGCATCGTTAACATGACAAGGTTGGGAGAGATACAAGGGAGAAATAGGAAGGAAAAGCTTCATAGAACTTGTTGAGTATAGCCAAGATCAGTTTCAGATGTATCATCCACTGGCACTGCTCTAGAGAATGTACTCTGCTCTCAGAAGGGTTTCCCTTTGAACTGTTAGCTTATTCACACAGATTGTCTTCAACACAGCATTCCTAAACTAGCCAATAACTCAATAATGAAATTGCCTCAAAAACTAAAGAGAATACATGCCTAGCATACTTAGTTTCCTCATAATTTTGGAAATTTGAATTACAATCAAAGGAAAACAAGCAAGCAAGCTGATACCAAGTGAAAAGACTTTTCACATGTTAATGAAATGAATGAGAAGAAGAAAAGTATTTATTTTTCTTTTGTTTCATTTGTTGAAAGACATCAGCTTTCACAAGTCCAAATTATATGACAAAGCTTAAAAGTATGGAAAAAGCTACTTTGTGGTGAACACAATATTGTTTTTATTTTGCTTGAGCAAGAAAGAACTAAAATGGTGCCTTGGAAACGGCACCATCTGTGTTTTATCTGGGAGAAAATGCAAAGCATTGTTTGGAATAAATAAAGAAATAATATAGCTTTTAATGGAAAGGGAATTAATCCTAACAAAATAATTAAATAGAAATTGAAAATTGCTGATGTTAGTTTAAAGAAGAGTCTATTAAGACTTAGTTTTGATTAAAATGGCTATATAACCTTGTTATTTATGTTAGCTTCTGACACTGCATTTACACATGTATCCTGAGATACGCTACACATTTCTTACATACACTCTTATGGTTTGGTTAGTTCTGCTCTTCCCTGGTATAGGTGGTCAACAGTTCAAGTTCTATTGGACCGAAAATGCTACAAGAGTGTGGTCGAGTTTGTTAAGGAATACCTAAGTTGAAGGCAAAGAAAGCAATAGTACCTCTCCAACAGATTTGTTCATACCAAATTTATAGGATGTTTGAAACCAAGACTTCTTTACTCTGAGGAAAGAAAAATTATTCATCAAAAGGTAATGTCTAATCATAAGGGTTGGATGCCGGATTTGCATAGCATACATGCTTTACTTTCATCCCTATAAACATCCTCAATAGACTAAGATTTGATTGTAATTGGTGAGACTGTATTACAAGAAGTTCCTGGAAAGCAGTGTAGCAAGTGTACAAAATGTGCCTGTTCTAAAACTAGTGCCTGTGTACAGTTCAACTTAGAATTGAATAGAGCTACAGCTGCCTCACTTGGTGACATAGTGAACCGTGAAAGTAACTAAGTGGGCTTGTTGCAATGGAGAATGAAGTTTTACCCGTGTTTGCAGGTCTGCGTGCAGGAGAGTATGGTTTGTCAAGTAGTTAAATGAATTTGATACCTTTCTAGAGGTTGTTATCAAGAGCTGGTATGTTCCTGATGTGTAAAACCTTGTTGATTTGTTTAGAGCTTTTCATCTTTGGATGGGGTTTTACTTTCAAATGAAATCTACAGAAATAAGTGAGAACTGAAGTGAAGAACCTTCTATTTAAGTTGATTTTTTGAGCTGAAGAACTTGGCTGAACCTTCATCTTTTCTGAATAAAATCAGTTACAAGACTAAATCCACTTAACTAACCACAGCAAAACTTATTCCTCTTCAGATTGTGGAGGTGAACTGTGAAGTGGGATGTGAAACTCGGAGCTGAGGGCATTCTCGGGCACCCATCAAAGCAACTGCCTGAGTCCACTTAGCTGTTTTGTGCGTGGTTTGATCTTTTTAGGTTCAATCAGAGCTCCAGAGTTGAGCATCTCTGTGTCTTAGGGACGTTTCCTACTGATTCTGGTATAGAAGATATGTGTCTTGAACAAGAGGCAGATATGCCTCTTGAACATGTAGTTACATTGACAGTGGATTCTTTGGAGTAAGGTAGGTAGGACAGTAGGTAGTATTGCCCTGCTCACCAGTAAATGAGTGACCCAAGAACCTGATCATAGCTAAATAGCATTGAAAGTGCTTATTTGTTTATTTTGGTAAAAGTATTACACCAAAAATGAAGCTTTGCAGAAAGGCCACACAACCCATACAAGTCCTATCACCTGGACCGTAGCCAGACCATTTTTTTGACAGTGATATTAAGTGCGATACTTTTTCTTAATAATTCATGTTGCAACAAAGAAGCCTCAAATTAAAGCATGTGTTTCTGCTTTACAAACCGCTCCTTACACATGTGCTGACTTTGCAGCTGCTTCCTGCCTCCTTTGACTTCTGTAATTAGGACAACCGGCGAGCCCAGCTAATGATATTAAACTGACTGGTCCACAAGTCTAGAATGTCATTTATCTCAAGGGTTTAATTTGCTGAGTATGGGGCAGTACAATACAAGGTTTGCATGTGTGATGGATGTAACTTGATTTTTTTAGCTCTTGTTGCCAAGTTACAATAAACTGTTATCACAGTAGATCGTCTGCATTTAAATGGATGTGGAAGATTCCACCTGAAATGAGCTGTACTGATGAAAGCTGTAATATACTGATATCTCTGCAGACAGGAAAATACAACAGAAAACCCCAACTTGGGAACAGGATAATTTTGTATTCTAGGCATTACCCAGACAGGCTCAAAAATAGCTGTTCAGACCCTAAAGACTATGACATGTGCTACAGTAGCAAGTGACTAAGAGCTTGCATACAATAATGCTGGTAAATGCTTTCCACTTTTATCAAGTGGAAAAATGTGCCATATTCTGATGGAAAATGAGGTAGAATCCATGCTGACACATCAAGCTGTTGTCCTACCTCTTCATGAAGATCTGTACCAAAGATCTGTACGTTCTCTGAAATAAGAATCTGTTTTCCCCTAATCCATCTAAAAGGTTGCATGGACGGGCAGGAGCTAAGGGCAGTGTTTATTACTGCCATGTTTGAGTTCATTCCAAAAATATTCATGCTTGGTCAACAGACTGAGGGTCTTGGTGACTACCTGGAAGCTGAATGGTGTCCAGTGTTAACTGCTTATACCTGTTTGGTCATCTCCATAGATATGATCAATGTGGGACCTGTCATCGTCTTTGAGTAGAGATTCCTTTTCACAGCAATAATGTCAGGACAGGTCTTTGTGGGTTTAAAAGTCACCTCTTAATAAACTGATTGCCAGTACACAGGAGATCAGAACAAATAGAATGTGTAAGATATTGCAGAAAACTACTGTATAATGTGTAAGAAACATAGGTATATCCAGTTAAAATTGCAACACTTTCCACTGTACAGAGAACATGTAAGCCAAACCAAATGTCTTCACTGCAGTTAGACCGTTAAAGATCTGAAGGTAAGACTGTGTGATTCTGCAATGTGCACTACCTAGTCTGATACTCTGTTTATAGATTTAGAAAAGCATGATGGTGGGTTAATTTTAAAGGTGTCACCTTCTGAAGTAAGCCATTTGGTAAAAAGCATTGGGTTGACAGAAATGAAGCTGCAGACATTCAGTGAAATCTCATCATTAAAATCACAACTAAAAGCTGTCAGTTGGCCCCAGCAGAAACCTGCTTAGATAACTCTGCTTGAAATACTGCACCTCCTCAGAAAATGGAAGAAGGGAATTTTGCCAGGATTTCAGAATTGGGAGCAGCAGCTTCTCACTTTACTTTAAATCCCTGTGCCAGAGCCATGTACTGTCCTTGCAAAAACCCTCCTGCAACACTGAATTTTTGATTCACAGCAGAAAAACCACAGAGAGGAATGCAAGCAGAATTTGTAGTGCAGCACTGCCTGTGCTTCGGCAGACTTGTTCTGGTGGTTTCAGTGAGCACTACTTTTGAAAAGCCTGAGAATGGATTGTATCTATATGATCCTACGAGAATCCCTCGGAGGGAGGGGAAACGACAGGGAAGCGTTTCTGTGGACTGTGGAATTTCAACTCATTAAAGTGATGAAACAACTGCTGTGGGAATGAATCCCCGCAGAGTCCATGACGGACGCCTGATACACTATATTCCCAGTGGCAGAACACAAAAGCATGCCTGATCATTTAGCAATATTGAGAAGCTTCCTGTATTCACAGGAGCAGGTGGCAGTGCTGCCGTAAAAGTTGCATTAAGGGAAGAAAATGCAGTCCCTAGGCTGTATTTTGACCCGCCGTCTCTCCCCCTGGGCGTAGCTGGGTGGCACGCACAGGGTTAACACCAGAAAGGCACACTGGTGGTATGTAATGCCAGGTGTTCAGACACCCACCGAATTAGTTCCAGTGCCAGCTTTTGTACACAGCTTGGCACCCTCAAAGCGTCAGGCGGCTTTAGCGTAAAAAAAGACTTTTAAATCTCTTACCTTGGTCTAGTCCAGTGTAGCTTTTGGGTTGTTCTCCGTCCACTACCAGAAAAAGAGAAATTAATGCCAGATTCCAGTGAGTCATCCTAAATGACAGAGTAGGCTCACTCTTTGCACCGGCTGCTGGCTGCCTCCGCTGTGTGACAGCTGCCGGCTGGCTGGGGAACAAGCGTGTCCCATTCTGCAGCCTGCGGCAGGGGGAGAGGGGAAGGCAGTGCTGGGGAGAGGAGGTGGGAGAGAAAGCCGGAGAGAAGGACCAAAAGAGAGAGGAGAGAGGCAGAGGCAGGAATATACCATGTGGCTGCGTGCTCCCCTTTTCTGCCTGCTGCTCAGCCTCGCAATGCGCTGCCGAAAAGTTACTTTTTAATACGTGATGCACTCTCTGATTTTAGAGCCTCCCCACTCCTGCCCTCTTTTCAGTCTATGCTCAGAGGAACTTCTCAGCATTTCGGCGATTACATTATCATCTCTCTCTTTTGGAGGCTGGCAGGGATGCTGTTCGCAGAATATGTTCAGTAAAGGATGTCTGTCTTGTGGCTGTGTGAATAGCAGCACTTGGCTTCTTGCAGCAATTTTATAGGCTGTTTATCCGAGAGTGGGAAACCAAGGGCGAGGGCGGTAATTCTGGCATCAGAGGAAAAAAAAAATAGAAAAAGATGTTGGGAAGCACAAAATCGTGCACAACATTGTTGGGGAGGAATCTCTTGGTTACTCCAAACAGAAAGGAAAGTTGGGATAATTTCTGAGCCTCTGGTTTATCATCCTTGGATGTGTCTCTGCAGATCAGAAATTGGTTCTAGAGACAGGACCCTTCCTGGGGATCCCCAAAATAAATCTCAAGAGGAAAACGTGGGCTGTTGGAGTGGGAAAGATTGCACTCAACGGCAGAAATTTCTCTGGGGAAGCACTGCTGTTCTCTAATCACCCTGAGTCTCCAAAGTACAGTTTAAACATTTGCCCACTCACAACCCTTGTATTGCGTATGTTTGTTTATACAAATATTTTTTAGGAAACTAGTACAGGACAGCTTCACAGAAGTTTATGCTTACTGGTAAATACTTTAGTGTCACTGGGAAAGAGGAATAAGTATTTAGGTTCCCACTGTTTGCTAACTAATTCTTAGCCTCTGTCAAAGGGTTAGTCTGGCAGGCTTTTGAGGGCTTTTCGAGACTATTAAAATATTTGTAGCAGAATCTTAAGAAAATCAAAAGTACTACTACCTCTGTGTCAAGCTATCTTCAGATGCTCTGAGTATTTGTCACATTTATCTGCGTCTAAAAAGGGCGGTGTTTCACATTTTATATTCCTGCAGCATGAATGTGATTGGATGGCATAATCCTGATTAATTGGCACATAATTACCAAAGAAAACTAGGGAAAGAAATAAGAAATAACAGCATAAAGGTGGAAGAGCTAAAATACATATGCATTCTTGATTAGAAAACTGAATAGTTTCACATCTACTCAATGATTGCACCAGTTAAATATCCATTAGGTGTTCTGCCTGTGTTTCCCTCTGCAGAGTACAGAATGTTTTCTTTTATTCTGGTGTTATTGGATAGGGATATTCCTGTGAGAATGAGACATGAGCTCTTCAGATATTTAACGTTTGATTTAATTATATATATATATATAATTCTGACTTTGCTAAAGGTATTAAGGATTTACCAGCCTCATAATTCATAATGAAGCAGAACAGCATTCCATATCCAAGAGCTTGGGAAATGTTTCTTTAGGCTGATTGCAGATAAAATCATACTTTGTTTTTTTCCCTGTCATTTTTTTTTAACCCATAATTTCCCACACCTTACGCTGTATAGTGGCATGAACAGTATATACCTGTGAACCATGTGCTGCTATAGAGTATAAGTAGCTTTCTTTTTCAGCCGTGAGTGAACAGCCTAAAGAATATCCACAAAAGTGTTTAATCTGAGCTTCCTGTGGACATAAATTCATCAGGATAAATACTTCTTTGGTACCAATGAGTATTGAACACAGAGAAGTGCATCATCAGGAATAATCTGTTGTGTGTAAGATGTGTATCCAGGGTTCATCCAGGTCTCTTAGAAGTCAACCAGAATTGTATGCGAATTTAAGAAATTAGCCATATAATAGACCTCAACTGAAAAATGATTGGGTTGAAGAAGAAAAGAGCTTTATACCGCAGAGTTCAGCTGTTGTAACAAGGGCTTTGCTTTAGACACTGTATATTGTGCTGGAGTTGTCACTAAGATCCTGTACTGCTGGGAAGACTCAAGAATTGGGGAGAAGCAATGTAGCGACAGGTATCAATGACTGAGGGTGTCATGAAATAATTAAACGTGTTCTTCTCAAGTGACAGACAACAGTGGCTGAGGCTGTGTATCGTCCATGGTAGGGTGGGAGTGCATAGAGATGTGTCTGGAGCCAAGTCTGAAGGTGTGCTGGGAGTCCGAGGTGCTGACACCTAATCACAAACTGCTTGAGGAACAACAGGGTAATAGTAGGATGCTCGTCCTTGGATATGAAACTAAACTTGGATTAATAATCTGCTGATGTGGACTAATATTTTGTAAGAGCATTCTCCTGAACTTTAATAATTCCCATATTAAAATTGGTCCAATTTCTTCCATGATGGTTGCTCCCCCTTCTGTCGACCTGCTATTGCATAGAGGATGCTCATTAAGTATGTGAACTGTGTCTGCAGATGTGAACCCGAGCTGCATGTTTTGAAGAGATCTTTAGTTAATTGAACTCATTTGTTATTGCTGCCAGTATCACCTTGCAAAACAATAACACATACATATATATATATGTTTCTGCCCACATAACTGATCTTTCTGTAGTCGGAAGTTGGCTGCTTACCCAGACATTTACTGATGGAGAAGAAATGAAGCAGGTGGATATAATCAATTGTTGTCCTATTTTGAGCAATTAAAGTGACTGTAATTGACATTCATGCATGTCCAGAGAACCACAGACTTGGTAGATTATTCTGTAGTACAGTTCATTCTACCTTTCCCATTGATAGAAATGTCACTGTATTGCCAAATCATGTTCCTATCAATGAGACATGAATATTAATATCAAAAGGAAGATGAAAAATGTTTTAAAAGTAGAAAGGACGTTGAAGTCTTTCTTTCTTTCTGTCTATAACCTTGTCCTATAAGTCCCTGAGAGGATACTGTATTAATTCTTTGCAAATTCCATTCTCCATTGAAATTTGACCCAATGTGAGAGGTTAAGGATGAATAGACCCAGTTTGTCCACAGTTTGGCTGCGAGGAACACTACTATTTTTTTGGCAACTAATGTTTGTATCGGAGTGGTGATATGGAGTAAATTCTAATTCCAATTACACTTGTACAGCTTGATAATGCACGAGCTGTATGAGTAAGACTCTCTCAGATATCAGTTTATTTTTTTTTTTAGTGATTTTTTGTAAAAGGACTAGCTGATGACAGAAATTACATTTTCTGGAGAGGTTGGTTGACATCCTTCTTGAGAGCTGATAGCAAGGATTTGGGTATGCTAGAATAGTCTTTAGGATACCAGTTGCCAAAATAATGGGAAGTCTTTGGTCCAGAGATGAGTAGGTCAAAAATTAAATTAAATTGTAAGTCAGAAGTTGGCAGAGTTGTGTACAAAAACTTGCAGTTCAAGTGCATTTCTGTGTAGCTGCCATAAAGCCCAGGATGCCTGGGAAAGCTGACACCTGTAACATTTCAATATTCAAAATCAGTTCAGGCAAATGCAAACACACAAAAGGGCATCTGGAAAAAAGAACATACTTTGAATATGGCAGCTGTGATTTTCTTTCTTTCCCATGTGCACAAGAGTCACTGAACATACAAATAGAATGTGGTCAGAGCTTGTCCTTTTCCTTGACTTATCATTGAATGCAACAAAATCACTTGATTGTAGAATTATGTTTTGCATTGTTTAATTTTTTGAGTAACTGGGCGTGTTCCAAGAAATTAACAAAATCTCTGGAAACCAGTGGTTTTCCCGAGTTCTTCTGAAGCAATATAAGCTATGTACTTATTTCTTCCTCATCCAAGTTATTATTGCTTCTCAATTTCATCCCTTCACACCTCTCTGTCTTTAGCTGCAGAGAGAGAACAAATTTTTTTTTAATTATTTTGCCTTTTTCTTTCAAAGGCATACACTTTTGTGTTTAGTCACAGTTAAGACTCCAGCTGAAGTTACACTTAAGTCAAAATTCATCTAGGTGCTGAAAAAAATCTTATTTTAAACTCCACTAACAAATTCCAAGCATTGGTTCTGCTATATCTCTTGTTGCAAGCATTATTTTGAGGTTGAAGTAATGGAGTTTGAGTTCTGAAAAGTAATATAAACTTGAGAGAAGCTTTAACCTTGACTGTTAAGGGCAAACCTACTCCAGTGATGATCTGCTAGATATAGAAATCATTGATTTACAAAGTGCATTTCCAGTGTGCAAAAGCATTATGAAAGTTGTATTTTTTTGGTCAATACTCAGTTTGCAGCCTGAAATATTACATCTGATGTTAGAAATGTATTTATACTCAAGAATCTGAACTTACTCTAACACCAGTATTCTTTTGAATGGCAGCTATAATGCCCATTGAGTTATTCATATGAAAAACTATGATTTTTGAACCAATTAAATAAATGGTATGAATGAGTGTTTCAGCTAAAAAGATGGCTGTACACAGCTGCTAATAGCTATGCGTAGATATCTGCGTTTCTGCTTACTTTATAAGTATGAGGAATGGCATTGAGGGAGAACAGAAAAGGGCCACGTAAAAAAGAGAAAGGACTTCTTGTCTGTAGATAAATGAGCTGTAATATTAACTGGTGAGAACATTTCAGGATTGCTGAAACTGAAAAGCTAAAAAATTTTAATTCTTATGAAACTGGTATGTTAAACGAAAATCTTCACTTTGAGAAAAGATGGAAATTTTTAAAATAATAAAAAAAAAAGCACTGCATTGGATCTATTTAATTCCTATACCACAATGCAGCTAAACCTCTGTCATTTTTGGTTTTGCCCGCACTGTCTCTGAATACTCCAATGGTATGGATTTCTCAGTTGCCCCTGGCAACCTATTCTAGTAGTTCATTATTTTTTTTGTTAGAAAGTTTGGGGCTTTATTTCCTGATGTCCAATGCAATGCTTTGTCAACATATATAGACCATCAGTTTTTGGCCTAATCGTGAATAAGGGGAGCTGACTAATATCTTCTTTTTCTGCAGCAGCTTTTTAAGCAATTGTTGTGTCTGCCCACACCTCATCTTCATGGGGTGGGAAACCCATCTCTGAAAACATTTGCCTCTCACTATACTGTAAATATGAAAGGATACTTTAGAAAACAGATGGATGGTCTTCCTGCAGAGTATTCAAATTAACTTAATTCTGTAGCACAGTATCAGTGAGTCTTTATTCCTGAGCATCAAGGAGATGATCTCAGGTTTCTAAAACAATAGCCGTGGTAAATAACATGCACTACATGATTTTACATGGATGCTGAGCCCTTGAAAACAGATTTTGTAACATGTTTGTAATACTGTAGTTTAGTTCAATTGCACTTTCCATTGTGAAACAATATTTTGGTGTCTGAAAAATTCCTGAAAAAAATCCCCTTGATTCAGTTGTTACTTAAGGACTTGAGCCCTCTTTTCTTTTTTTTTTTTCTTTCTCTGTTAAATTGTGGCAAAAAATACTTTGGTCATTGTTACTTTTAGAAGACTGTTGCAGTCTAATTCATATATGATTTTAGAACTAAAATGTTGAGACTAAAACTCTCAACATTTATCTGCAGCTAAGAAAGATGCAAAATTCAAAGGCTGAAAATTCTTTAACAAAGTACTTTTTTTACACTAGAAAATTAACAATCCATTGAGATGTTAGGCTAACAAGACTTTGTTCCACTTCTCTCCTTCTCCTTTCCCACTAGAAATGTGTCTGTTTTGGTATAACTTCTGGAGTAGTTCATCCAGATGAATCAATACTCACCTCTGATGAATGATAGATAGATTCAGTTCCACCCAATATTTGTGGTTACGACTCTTCTCGGAAACCGGCTTCAAATTTATGCCTTAAATTGAATCACAAAGGGACTGCCTCTGCCTCAGGGGAGGTGGGAAGTGTTCCACATTAAGTGTTACTGCAGACTACTAAAATGTCTTCATTTTAGATTGCCATAGAACCCAAATAAATTTGAAGTTTAAAATAACCCCAAAACCCCAAGAATTTTGTAGCTGTCAAGGGAACAGATAGTTGAATAAGGTGTATATATGCGGGTTCAGAGATCAGTTGGATGCCTTTTCTGAACCGTGCATTTCAGCTTTATTCTTATTATGCGCTGGCATGAGCAATTGTCTACTGTTTATTCAGAAGCGTTATAAGTGCCCTGTGGCAAGCACACTCATACTGAGGTATACTCAGACCGATATTTGGGTAGTGCTAACTGTTCCAGAAACTTGGTGTAGCTCAAGTTGGGTGCCCAGAATTGGAAAACATACATCTCATTTCCTTTTTATGTAACAACGATACAATTCTACATGCAAAGACCTTTCTCTGAAAATCTTAGTGCTGTCTCTAAAACATTGTGGAAGCATCTCTCTCAACCCCAGACTAGCATTTTTCAATTTGAATCTTTTTCAATTGATGCAGTGTGGGAAAAGATTCAGAAGAAATTAAAATTGCATTTTTTTTATTTTGTTAATTAAATCAGTTTGTTTCAATGGGGGGAATATAGTTATATTTTAGAATAAATTGTTCAGAGCCTTGAAATTCTGAGTAATTGGTATCTGCTGTTAGCAAAATATTTACATACCTGTACCCCAGAAATTTAGTTAATAATCTGTCATTTGCTTATCCCCCTGATGGGTAAAGCTTAGAAAGTGCAGCTTACTTCACTGAGCTGGCTTTTGTTGCTGGCAGAATTGGTACTTGGTGCCAAGCCAGTTTGCTTTTGTAGGGGAAGGTAGTAACACAGTCTTACCTGGCACGGTAGCTATTTTGGGCTCAAGAGGTAATGAAAGGTTAAAAAGTGTGAAGAAGGGTTCCAGCTACCTGGTTTTGATAGCCCAAGCATCCCGAAAATTTAATTACATATTAATGGCTGTTTTCTGTGCTATTAATGTTGTGAAATGGCCTGTGAGGGAGATGGTCTCAATTAGCCCTTGCATTAACTTTTTGTCATTAATGTGTGTCAGTATTGATGCTTTTAATTGCATGAGACTTATGGAGAGCTTCGAGTAATCACACAGGGAAGCACAATTTGACTGAAGTCTAGCCTCTGAGGTCACAGCAATAAAGAACAATTGGGTCTGGTTTTTAAAAAAATCCAGAAATAGGGCAACCAGTGGAAGGAGATATTCTATTTTTACAACACTTAGAGTGTTTTGGAGCCAGCTATTATTTCTAAGTAAACCTTTCCTCTTTAATGATAGAGAAACTATCTGTGTGACTTGTTTTTAAAATCTTAGAAAACACCTACTATTTTCTTGCCTGCACTTCATTTCTTTTCTGTTGACACTCTCTCTTCCAGTGGCTCAGCCTTTTAAAAATTTCCTGCCTTCCTGTTGGATACCCAATCCGTTACACAATGTAGTGACAGAATGTTTGGAATGTTTCAGCCTCTTAAATTATATCTAATCTACCTCTAAATCTATCTGTTTTCCTAGAAGATTGCATCTTGCTAAAACCAGAGTATGTAGTTTGCAGTGTCTTAGTATGTTCTTTATTAAATACAGTTTATTATGTTTCTCTTCTCTAGCCATGCAAAATAGCAGACCATTATTAGAAAACCTGGCTTATGTATTTATAATGCCACATATTAGTTCCTTTGCAATCTGAGCTGGAGGTGATCCAGTCCCCAGTTACCCTGATGCTGCTTTTCTGAACTTTGTTTTTGCATCAATATGGACACTTCTGTTCAGTACACAGATGCTTCAATTTCTGTTTCATTAGTCTCGTATGGAAAAAAGGCAAAGGATTTATTTAACTTTTCCTGCTCATTTTCCAAACATGTGATCACTGCTATTACTTTCAATATAATTTCCAAATTTTAACTAGCTTGACTTTCAATATTTCTTACCTCTATTACAGCAATTTAAAAAATATATTTTATTCATCCCTTTTTTTTTTTGACATTCAAAGTGTACTGTTTTTCCTTTTTGTCTGGAGCAACTTGCTATTTCTCCATCCAAGAATATTTTCCTGCCTAAGACTGCTATTTAGCAAAGCCAGCCTAACAGAAAGCAAATTAATTTCTTGGCTACATCATTGAAAAATATGTGGATTATCACCGTTAACTATCCCCCCCCATCCCCCGAGCTGGAAAATTAGTCTTCTGGAATAACCCAAATCCTTATTCTTTTTGTCTCTCTAGCAACAGTACAAAGATTTCTATGTGATTACCTATCATCAGGACTGAATATAATATTGTCTCCATTTTCCTCCAGAACCACCCCTTTATAATCATTCCCTAAAGGGATATTATATCAATTGAGTCTGTTTTATCCATACTGTGGTTTTACCAGCCTCATTCTTAATGTACAGACCTGTTATACTCACTTAATCTTTTCTTGCATGCAGCAGACATTTATTAACTCTATATCTGTCTGGTCCTTCAGAGCTCGTTCTGAATCCTCTGCTTTTGTTGCCGTGTTTGCCGTTCTCGCGCGTGGTATTTCAGTGCACCTCAGTCCCTTCCAGCAGTGAGCACTGTGTTCTCACCAGTGTCACCAGTCTTTATTGCCACGCAAACCACAGCTAGGTGTAAGTTTCAGTGTACCTAAAGGGCCTACGGTTGCATATTAACCCTTAATCTCTTCAATGCCACATTTTAAGTCATACATCTATGAGGTTTTGCTGCCCTGTATACGTATGTAATTCCATAGTAATGGTAGAAAGCAGGTATGCAGCATCACAGTTTAATTGCTGAAATACATTTTGATTTTGTCTAGATGATGTGAAATAGTGTTACATAAAATTTCAGAAGTATTAATTAAAGGTAGCTCTTAAAAGTAGATGCCTATTTTAACAAACAATCTGTTTAATAAACGTTAGGAGTATCAATAGCAGTTTAGACAGGCTGCTTATTATGGACAGCCACTCTTGCTTGATGTAGGAAGGATATGGGTGTGGAAAAAGGTTCATTTATTGATTTTTAAAGCTGGGGAGTTAGAGAGACAGTAGGTTGGGGTTTTTTTTAGCAAAGTTGACTTTCAGCAAACTTCCAAGGAGATCCCATCAGTAAAACGAGTTATCACTTAGTTGAGAAAAGGTTCACAGTAGCTGAATGGATGTTTGGTGTAGGTATTCTTCTTGCATACAAAAAAAATTCATTATAAATCTTGAGGCAGTGGTTGTCTGACTTCTTCCTCAGCTGAAACATTAGAGTAGAATAAAAGGCTGATTTTTTTTCCTACTGTTTGTATAATTAAATTATATTTGTATTATTTTACATTAATTTATTTTTCTCTATTAATATTTATGTCAAAATCATTTCATATCTTTATTCACTGTAAATTCAGTTTGTTTCTAAGCTTGAATAAACTTGTATGTTAGGAGAAAACTTTGCAGGTGCTCTTAAAATATCTTTTAAGAACAACCTAATTGGATCAATAAATTACTTAATTAGAATAATTTACCTTCTTCTAGTTTTGATTTATATGGTAGTAAATCCTATCTGCAAATGGAAGAAAACTGTTGTCCTTCTGCATCATGAGATCTTTGTTACATGGAGAAGAATCTTCTTGTTTAAACTATAAAGTTTGTAGAGGGTTAATTTTTATGGAGGTATTAACCAAAGCACCATATTCCCTACCAAACCAAAAATATAAGTCACTAATGTAAATTTTGTGTCTGCTAGAGTATGTTTCTGTCAGAATTATACTACCTTTTATAAGGGAAAAATATTTTTTCCCTTCTTTTTTACACGTGAACGTGCATGAACACACAAAAATGTAATTCTGTATCAGAAAGGTGCTCAGCATAGAAAATCACAGCTGACCTGGTTAGAATTTGGCAAGGTGGAAAAAGTCTTATAATGGGGGAAATTTGAAATAAAGTGGGGTTTTTTCTGTCTTTCTAATATTTTTTCCTCTTAAATATGCTATAATAATCAATGAAGCTATTATAAATATGAATAACAGCCAAAATGAATAATACATTATGCAATTAACTGTCTAAACCAAATGCAATGCAGCTATTTTTACTGGGATTTAGGGGATCTTGTGGAAAGGTCTCATGCTAGACTTTTACATATACTAGTCAGAAATGGTTCACAGTATTGGGGATATAATCATACATAATGACAGAAATGGAGAGAGGTGTAAAGAAAGTGACAGTTTGATTAATAATGACAATTCTGAGCGTGCTTTTTCTCTGGCTGCCCAATTATGACATTTGGATGTCATTTTTAATTTTCACAAATTTGAGCTAGTAGAAATGGTAGTGTTAGTCTTTCCAAATTCATGAAGACCAGACCTCTACATCTGTTAGACAAACCATGGCTGTTTCTTTTTCTTTCAGTTTCCTTTCTAATTGAATGGTGGGTGATACTTAAGTGCAACTGTGTTTCTGTCAGGCATATTTGGGTGCTAGATAGAAATATTTTTCTCCTGACTGCTGAGTAGGTTTGCATCTGTTTTTTCACTGCAGAGCTGCAATGCATATTTTAAGAAGTATGGTAAGATTTTTAAAGTTTAAAAAGAAATAATCTGCGTAATTTCACTAAAAGGGGAAACTTTTAGTTTTTAGATCGGAGAGTTTTAGATCATGTGTTAACAATGTGTGTTATCAGCAGAACCTGAAATGTGAACAACTATGTGTAGGATGTTCTTGATCTCTTTTTATTAGTATTGATATAGCTGGTGCAGATAACACCCAACAAACAAAAAGAATTAACTTTTCTTAGGTGTGGCATCTGCCAGTTCTAATTCTGTCCTGTCTTTGTCTGTCATACACTGAGGTGAACATGCAAATAAAGATCAGAAAAATAACCTGAGCATTGTGTGTAAGGGCAAAAGTAAATGCTGATAATTTACATAAGCCTAGATAACCCCAACATCTGAATCATCTGCTACTTCTGTAAAAGCATTGTATTTTCTTTTCAGAATAGTTTACATTAGTCACAGATCAAGTAGTGGAAAAAGAACCATAATGTTCTTGTTATGAGAAGCTGTTCTTACATCCAAGGCTTGATTCCTATTTTCTCTTACTATTCCAGTCAGGAGGAAACAATTCCTAAAAGTGAGCATTTTTGGACCTTCCATCCAGCACTGGGGGCTACTTGAGGAGTCCTTCTGGCTGGCCAGCCTGGAGCTTTTTCCAGATGCCTGACTTTACTCTGGATTGAATTCTGTTCTTGCTTTGCAAGAAGGTAATTCTTGCAGAATTTACCACCTTTTCCCTACATCCATCCCACAACCTGAGCTTGTCCCATAACTGCAGCTCTGTCCAAAATACGAGGTACCACCTTGTTCTTAATGGTGGTAATTAATGGTAGATTTATAATATTTTAAATTATCTACACATTTCAGAAATAATAATTAGTAATTTGACTGGGATAGAGCTGAAAATGTATTGCTTTTTAAGAGGGCAAGGTCAGTTCTCAACAGGTCTTTTAGTTGCAGGGAATGGACTGCAGATACTCAGGAGAATGGGTGTATATAAAGAGCTACACCATATAAAGAGCACAACAATTTGAACCAAACCAACTCTTATTAGCCATAGACAAAACGTGTGACTACTAAGAAGCCTTTATTAGCACCGATTTTAATAGTGCTACCGAAAATATCTATACTGAAAACATCCCAATTTGAAAGACTGGCTTGTAGCATTCTTAATGAACTTTGGCTGTGCTGCTCTCCAGGGACAGGCAGAAGGGGCTAAAGCAGCAGTCACCACTGTGGCAGATGTACGAAATGACTTTTTGTTTTGTGCTAGCTCCATGCCACAGCATTCAATGTGCCTGTGGGAATAAGACATGGAGTAGCTGTGACCAGTTTACTTTATTAAGTAAATTTACTTAATAAAAGAAGTTAATTAAACATCTTGCATGAGTAATCTCTTTCAGTGTAACCTTTTGGAGAATTTATTGCTTTTTCTTTTCATTGCTTTTCTTTAACTGGTATCTTTTGTTTCATTGAATTCCAGAATCAGTTGATCTTTATTTCACAGTTTCTGATGAGAAAGTATAACAGGAGAGGTTCTGAAGTTAGAAAGTATAAATCAGGAGACGTTCTTGAGCTTCTTATGGTTAAGGTTTCATTTCTCGTCTCAGGGAAATGAATCAAAGATAACATTTTCAAAGGATGTTTTAAATTTTATTTTGTTTTTCCTCAAAAAGAGTAAACAAACTGGGCTTGGGGTGGTGGTGTGGTTTTTTTTTTTTTTTTAATTTCCCAACAAGGTGATATTTCTCCAGGCTAAAACATAAGTTTTATTTTGTTTTTTAAATGAAATTTTGTTTAGTAAATGAAACATGGTATTAATGGTACAGTAACAGTATTTGAGACTTTGAAAATAGTCTTTCTAAAGAAAAGCAGGGAATATGGGCATATTTGGCAGTGTAACAAATATTGCTCTTTATTTTTAAAAACAGGGTCTGTAAAATTTAAAAAACATGAAACTTTAAAATTCATTGTTAAAAAGTTTACTAATCTCAGTCTTCATTTATCCCACCTTGGCATGTTAATTTGTTGAGCCAACTCTTCCATGTTTCAAAGCATCCAAGAAACCTATTAGGCCGCAAATCTGTGTTCTATTCCCTGACTTTGCAGTTATCTTTGCAATTATCTCAAATTTATCTTCTTGTTCACCTGGTTTTGTGCCACTTCTCAGTTAAATGTGATTTCATTTCTTCTGCAAGTGATGTTTGATTAGAAGGATTCATTTATTTCCTGTGTGATTATTTCTCAATTAACTGATTAGAAAATTTGGCTGCGAGGTTTTTGTCCTTTCTTTCTGCTTCAGTATTTTTTCCCTGTTTGAATCAGAGTTTCAAGAACCCCCATCACACAGTTGCTCTCTTGTCAAATACCTGCCTGCTCAATTAATTTTTAATAATTTCAGCAAATAAAGATAGTTTTGGTTTGCTCATTTATCAATCTGGTTTTGTTCCAAAATCTGTCATATGTCTGCAAGAGCCTTTATGCCTTTACTGAAAGATCTTAAGGGTCAGCTACCTTTTTTTTGTTTTGCAAATCTTCCAATGCATCAGCAAAACAGCATAAGATGTCTGAATATGGTTGGAAACTATTTACTTTAAAAAATTGACCAAAATTTTGGGGCAAAGAATGGCAGGAGAGCAGCCCTGGGGAGAAGGACTTGGGAGTGCTTGTGGATGAGAAGCTCAACATGAGCTGTCAATGTGTGCTGGCAGCCCAGAAAGCCAACCGCATCCTGGGCTGTATCAAAAGAAGCGTGGCCAGCAGGTCACGGGAGGTGATTCTGCCCCTCTACTCTGCTCTGGTGAGACCCCACCTGGAGTACTGCGTCCAGGTTTGGAGTCCTCAGTGTGAGAAGGACATGGACCTGTTGGAATGGGTCCAGCAGACTCGTTAATCACAGGGCTGGAGCACTCCTCCTATGAGGACAGGCTGAGAGAGTTGGGGTTGTTCAGCCTGCAGAAGAGAAGACTCTTATAGAGGCCTTCCCATACCTAAAGGGGGCCTACAAGAGAGATGAGGAGGGACTCTTTATCAGGGAGTGTAGCAATAGGACGAGGGGTAACGGTTTTAGACTGAAAGAGGGGAGATTTAGATTAGATATCAGGAAGGAATTCTTTACTGTGAGGGTGGTGAGACACTGGAACAGGTTAGAACTTGTGGATGCCCCATCCCTGGAAGTGTTCAAAACCAAGGTGGATGGGGCTTTGAGCAACCTGGTCTAGTGGGAGGTTGGAAGACCCTGGAAGGGTGGTTGGAACTCAATGATCTTTAAGGTCCCTTCCAATCCAAACTATTCTATGATTCTGTTCTATGATTCTATGACCTGATCTTGAAATCTTTACTTTCTTTTACATATTGCTAGGGATTGCTATTTGCATTAAATATTGCTGCTGATCTTTTTGTTGCAAATTTCCAACTACACAAAGATATTTGCCCAAAAGAGTTCCCCAGATGTGGCACCCATCTTGGGGGTGACTGCATTAATTTGTCCCTTTATTTAGGTATTTGTTTTTCTAAAGGTTTTGCTGCAGCTGCAGCCACTTTGTGAATTATGAAAAATATTGAGGCCAGTAATTATCATCTAAATCCTTTCTTCAAACTGAAAGGCCAATTTATATTTAAAGAAAATTATATTTGGTGCTCAGGAGATTAAGCCTTCTACAGGCTGGAATATTAGTTCTTCCAGTCATGCAGTTCAATAACTGACCCCTATTAGCTATCACTATTAGATCAATTTAAACATGAAAGGTGAAAACCTACTTTTATTAAAGTTGTTGGCAAAGCTCCCAGTGACCTCAGAGACAGTATTCAGATGTAGAAAGGGCCTCTCGGAATTATGTTCTGTTTTGGAGAAAGAAAAACTCCACTCCTATTTCCACAAGGAAAGAAAAACTGGAAATTCAACAGATGAATGATTTTATCACAAACTTTTGCTTGTCTCATTTGTGGATGAAATTTTTGAATCTTTACTTGTAGTGTTAGTACTGAGTATGTAGGTCTTTACAAAATGAAATCTGAAATCTAACTATGTGGTCTTGTTAAAAAACTTCCACTGCTGTGTTATGTAGGCTGGAAACTACAATAAAAAATGATGGATTTTTTGGATTCTAATTTCAAAAAACTTTTTCATTGATTCTGTGGAAGAAGAGAGGAACACAGGACTTTAAATCTGTACTGCAACTTGCACTATAAACTCTGGCAGAACTGCTTTACTGTCTGAGATGCATGTTTGAGTGTGTATAATTTCATAGATTAAGTCCACAGGCTATCAGTTTGCCTGTGTCTAATAAACATCATCTATGCAGAATTGATTTTGCAGTTTCAAGATGAAAACGTATTTTTATCTATTTTTCTAAAGTGTTTGTTGAGGCCGTTTCACATGTGGCAGAAGGAGAGGTGAACGTTCAGGATTTTCATGAGATAGACGAGAGGCAAGATGATAGAATCTTGCTCAACTGAGTTGGCCTGCACCAAATTAATCCAATCTCAATGCGAAAATGAAACTAGAAAAAAAAAAAAAAGTGCAAGAAAGGCAAGGCACAAGCACAAAGTCTAATGTTTTTCATAGGTCCCATGTAACATTTTGTCTTTCATCTTCCCTTTTGGACAGTATTCTGGAATGTGCGCTGCACTCCCATGAAATATTGGGGTGGAGGCAACTTGGATCATTTTATCTGTTTGGTTTGGTTCTTTTCTTCTCTCTTCTAATACTACTCTGAGTCCCTCGGTATTGGTCACAGAGCTGCACAGGGACCAAATGCAGATGAAGAAGCCAAACAGATTGATTCTGTACAGATTATGTGAATGATGACTGTTCAACCAGTCATCTATGACATCCCTCCTAACAGAATATCTGGTGAAACTGGTCTTACCAGTCATTTGGTTTTGTTCCTCCTTACTAGATTACCAGCAAGAGAGACACTACAATAATGGGGGTTTTGAACACTATTTTCCTGTTATTACTTAAAGAAGTAAAGGCTGTAAAGATTGCCTAGCATTGATCCAGAGCATAGATTTATGCAAACTTTCAAGATATTTGTTGCAGTACTTTCTTGCTCTCCCGTTTATTCAAAGGTGTCGAACATATTCTATTCCCATAATAAATGTCTGCAATGTAGAATTTGTCAAACTTAGTGAGACTTTTGAAGCATCCACGCAGATCCATTTTCCAGTCAGTCTCTGACTGAAAGAGTAGAAGGAATCCAAAAAGCAAACAGAAAGTTTCTCTGTTGTGGACTGACTTTTCTAAGAGCTGGTAGAAGGAAATCCTGTCTCTGATAGTTCATATAGCTTCTCTTGCTTTTTATGTCAAAAATTTGAATGCACACATTCAATAGAAAAAACTATGCTATTAACATGTTAGGTTGTTAAATTAACATGTTCATTCCAAATCACATATTTAATATGAGAGAGAAACCTCTCCAGTGAGAAAGATACTTCATTGGAAACCTTATAAATGCATTCTGCCTTTTCCCTTCATTATGGGCTTGACTGAGTAAGGGTGTGTTGCCTAATTTCGAACCCATTGCTTAATCTATTTTTCAAAAGTGTGCTTGGACTACATTAGCATTTGAGCTACCTAAATAAATATTTTCATTGTGTGCCCATATGGGAGAGAGGGAACGTTAGTACATTTTTTCAATGTCTGTAGTTATTGATATATGTAAATCTGGAAGGAGGAGAGGGAAACAAATTGTTTAAAGTGAGCTAGGGTGCCTTTTCCAAATATGTCTGTGCTGATAGAGACTGAATTGAAAAGGATAATTCTAAGCCATTTTCAGCAATGATGAAAGAAAGAAGATTTTTACAGCTTTGTTGTAAATACATAATTGATTTTTCTGTAGATTCTTTTCTGGATGAAAATTATGGAAAAATGAGAAACACATCAAGATAAGTTTTAATGGTGATTTTCCATTTGTTCAGATACACTAAATAAGCTTTAAGCATTGAGGATGTAAATGTGAATTTGCATTGTGTCATACTACAGATCAAAATATCTGCACTTACATCTTTTGTGATAATATAGCATGTATAACAGTTTCTTTCTGAGATGACCAGATGTTTACTTGATGTATTTACCACTGTTTATATGATTAGAAAATATATAGTACCAGTAGCACTTTTGCCCAAGCAGGAATAAGTTAAGATTTTTATAATGGAATTTTCAGATTTCTCAGCTCTTGAGTATTTGGTTTCTCAATTAACAGGGTTTTTATTGGGGGAGCTAGGGATAGGTATGACGACCTAGGAGAGCATCAGAATTTCTGTTTATCTATGAATTCATCGTGCTTCCCTATCTATTAAAAGAAGCTACTGGGAAAAAAACCTAGTAGTTCATTATCAGCTAGTTAATTGGAAATAATATAAGTAGATACAGAATAAACATGTTTAAAAGTCCCATACATATATTTTAGTAAAAATATATTTAAACTTACTTTTCAGCCCAATACTTTTAAATTTATATTCCATCAATTTAATACCGTAATAAAATTATTAAGCACAGAAACGTTATGTGTAACTTTCTTATCAGTAAGTACCAAATATGGGATGCAACTTAAGATGACCATTAGTCTTTTTATTTAAAAAAACTAGAAAAATCATTACACCATAAATATAACTGAAGAGGTTCCTAAAACATGGCAGTAAATTTTCCTCTTTGCTCTTACAGCTTGAGTCATGAGTAGGGTTATAAAGAAAAGTGGTTGTCTAGCAACACTAACATCTTTATTTCTTGTTTTGATGGTACTAACCTAGCAGCATCTGCAGCTAATGGGAACACATAGTTTGGAGGGGTTTTTTTATGGCTCCCTATATGAAGGAAAATGAATTTTTAGTGTTAAGCAAGAAACTAAATATGTTTGTTTTAAAAAGGCTATGTTGTCATTTTAATATCAATTAACAGTGCACATATATGATAATTTTTAAAAGGTAATGTAAAAATTGTATTCCTCAAAAATAATTCCTGACTGTAGATTGAATAATTCAAATTAATAAATTACAATAGAATCTTAGAATCTTCCAGGTTGGAAGAGACCATAAAGATCATCTTGTCCAACTGTCAACCTAATTCTGACAAAAAACAAACACCCACAACAAACAAAAAGCAACACCATCACTAAACCATATATCCCAGCACCACATAACTCGTCTTTTGAACACCACCTGAACACCAGGGATGGTGCCTCAACCACCTCCCTGGGCAGCCCGTTCCAATGTCTGATAACCCTTTCGGTGAAAAAATTTTTCCTAATAAAAAGGTATCCTACTGTAGCCTATCAGTGTATCACCAACAAACATAAGGCATTTTCAGCTCTTTTTTTTTTTATTTTCAGGTGTTTTTTATCAAATGACAACTAGATTTATATGATGATTATTTCTGCTGAATTAATATTCTTTGCACTTCTTATCAGTAGATTGAGGTGTCTAATGACCAAACATCATTTAAGCAGAAGAACAGTAGGCTGAAAGCATAAGGGGGGAGATGACTGTACTTGGGAAATGGATGATTTCAAGATATTCAGCATAAACAAAAGCCAAATTCTTAAATTTGGTAGAAGTTCAGAGGGTGATAATAAACCAGAAAGATGGTACATCAAAGAAGAACTGTGTACATGCAGTCATATCTAAGTGGAAACAACAAGAGGTAGAGAAGGTCTGGAAATAGTAGTGTAGTTCTGAATTGGATTCAGATGTGAATTCAGGTGTGGAAGATGTAGTTAATGTGGTCCCCTGTGACTAGGTAAGTTAATAGCTCATTGGTGTACAAAGGGAGGACATCAGTGAAACACTATTAGTGTAAAGCTGCTGAATATAGTGATTCTGTTTGTTAACTGGTAGTTTTGTATTTCTACAGCAAAAGACTTTAACTCCCAGCATAGAGGTGGGGTTTTTTCAGAGGTAGTGCAATGATAGTGAAGTTTTCTTTAAAGCAAGTCTTTCTAAATCAATGTATTTCCTTTTCAAGCATAGGACTGGGGGGAGAGGGGAAGGGGAGATTAAAAAACAAAAACCAAAACCCAAACAAACAGCAAAAAACCAAACCACCAAAACCAGATAATCTGGGATACTGGATTTGATTAAAAGTTCTCCTGGCTCAGCATCCTGCTTGCATTAACAAGCTGTGAAGGTAAGAAACAACATTTATGTAGAAAAAACTGACTTCGGTATATCTCCTGGGAAATAATTTTAGGACGTCTTGAATCAGAGGCTGCGTGTGAATCATTGTTTTTATGGGTACTGTTGGACGCATTTTCCATTAATTCCTCTCCTTCCATTTTGGATCAATTTATACTTTGGGTCTTGGTGCTATCTGAATAGGAAGTTTTAAATTATTCTTGGTTTGTACTTTCTTTGCTTGTTTTAGCCAGCTGCCTCATAACAACACTGATTTGCCTACGTATCTTGTTATGATGAGAAATAGTAAATATTCATTTCCCCCTCACTTTCTCTATATTATTAATGATTTTAAACCTTTCTGTGATAGTTCTTCTCAGTCATTAATTCCTTGAAAAATGCTTCTCTTGGGAGGCAAGACAGTGCCATGAAGCCAAGGATAGCTGTCTGCCTCACCCCAGCAGGTAGGGCATGGTGCAGACATCCATTTACATTGGGTCCAGAGAACAGATGGCTGAGAAATATGTCTACAGGGAGCCTTTAAAAAATGGAAATTACAACCTGGGACATTATTTATCCCATATATGGTGAGGAAGATAATCAGAAGTACTTTATACCTCATTAAGATGACTTGTTACTTGAAATTGCTAACATTATGAGAATTCTTGGAGTAGTGTAAGGTTTTTAGTAACTCTTAGCAGAAAAAGAAATCTCTCCTCTCTCTGAAGATAACATCAGCACTCATTGATTTTCTTAGATACTGCATTTAAGTCTCCCAGAAATTTTTGTAAATCTTAGGTAAATATTATCTGTCTTGGACAGATTTTTCAATAAACCAAATTATTTTAGAATATTCTCTCCAAGATATATGTGTAAATGCAGTAGATTCTCATCTGACACTTGGAAAGTTAATGTCATATGTTTTATACTTTGACAATGTTTACCAGTAGATTACCACAGAAATCTACTAAGCGTGAGCATGACTGAAAATCTGAAATATTGGACTGTAATATCAGAAATGTTTAAGTTGAGCAGCCTTGGTACATTTAATTACATGTCTGATGAAAGTTTCATGGAATATTTAGCTTTCTTAGCTTTGCTGTCAGTTGATTAAAGATTTAACACAGGAGTTATAAATATGTAGTTGTATTATATTTACACTGTTTGCTGGGGTCGATAGCTATATGGACGGCACTAAGTAATCTGTTGTAAGTAATCTCCTTGTCAGAGGGGTTTCAGATGACACTGTGTACACAGTTGCTTTCTCTCATCTACAGGTGGGCTAATCAGATGCTCTGATCTGATGTGTCTTCTTTCAGAAACAGGAAAATGTTGAGATCCTATTTGCATATGGTTATGGAGAAACTTACCATGTTTGGACGTGACTAAAGTCTCCTTACAGGAGTTTGCTCTGTGTATTTCCACAGAATTAAATTTGAGCAGGAAGGGACTCCAGCCCAGACCATAGAGATGGTGTTGAGTTTGGGGAATATGGAAGCAAAGGAGATGAGGGAGAGTAAAATAACTCAGAGTAGGACTGAAGATGTAAGATGTTTTTTGAGGAATGAGATGGGAACCAAAATCGTGGGAGTTCGAAGAAGGAGGGATTCCTTTGCTTCCCTTCCAGAAACTGCTCACTGGCCTTTGGGTGAGTCATTGTCCTGAGAATAACAGGACCTGCCTCACCCCGCTGCCAGAGCAGCCCGTGTAATCTTTGGGTCTGTCTGTGGCTTTATTACTACTTATAAATAGTGAATAAAAGCAGTACTTCCCCACCTACACCCTATATGAATAGGTACATTTGAAGCTGTGAAACATGCAAAAAAATATTGTGATTAGGCTGATGCAAACCTCTAAATGTAAAGGGACAAGAATTTTAGTGCGATTTCACAAGTGGTTGAATTAAGGTCCCAACCCCTGGTCTTGTTAACAGCAATAAGTTTCAATTTACATAACTGAAGTAGGTATCACACCATATTTTTTATGTAAGTAATTGATGAAGTACAAGGAGATACGGTCAGCATCAGCAAAGCAAGTGTTGGTGCTCACTGGAGGGTGAAACAAAGCAAGAAATGAAAAGACTGGAATTTTCTCCAGACATCATATAGATTTTTTTTTTTTCCTTCCCTTCTACCACCTTGACACCTCGCAATCTTCTTTTCTTTGCTCATAATTGTTTAAGTTTGTGCTGGTTATGACTAGGACTTCATTTGCCACTATAGGAGTCAAGTGGCTCTGAGCGAAAGCATGCTTTTCAGTTGCTGCTAATGCATTTATTTTTCACGCATCATTGGGTTATTCTGTTGTATAGAGAAAATTGTCAGGGGTTTTCTTCATGTTTCAGAATAACATTGTCAGCTTATAGCTTAAGGAAGTTAAGGTTAGAACAAGTAATAATTTAACTGGTGTAATTTCAGCAATGTTTATTATACTCATCTCTGAGCAGGCAAATTGATTTATTGTTCTGAGCGCTTCCCTGACTCTGGAATCATCACTGCACATTAAGGCTACTGTCACCAGTCATATTTAAGTGAATGCCAGTCCTGTATGATCCATAGAACCATACTGTAACATAGTAATTGGTGTACCACAGCACGGTCTCCACAGTGCACTACAAATTAGCAAAGCTCTACTAAATACGTCGGTGCCTCTGTAGGATGCCTTGTTGCCAGAATTTTCTCCAGACTAGTTTTAAACTTTCCATACACTGGGAATCATGTTGTTCTTCCTGTAAGACCATCCATTTCACAGTGCTGCTCTTATTGCCCCACTGAGTCGCAGTCTAGAGCTCAGTATTTAAAACTTGCACTAGAACTTTATCCCACATGCCAGCATATTGCAGACATAGACATGTGTAATTCATCTTCTATTTTCATTCTTAATACCATTTCAGGTACTTCTTCTCATCCTGTCTCAGTTTTTAGCTAGCCAAGTTAATAAATATTTGATTATATAAATTTTCCATCATAAATCAGTTCTTTCATGCTCTAATCTGTTCTTCCAGTCTTTTCTTAACTCACTGCAATTTGTCAGTCTTACAGCTAACATTATATCCCGCACTGAATTAATTCTTTATAGCATGTTCACACTAAAAACTGACCATAGGTCAGATAATTGCTATTTCTGCACTCCGTGATGTGTTGTCTTCATGGATTTTAGTCTGCAACTGGGCTAAGCCTGTGTTGTTTATTGGTCTTGCTGCAACATTGCAGTATCTATTGCCCGCACTTCTCTTTTGTTGTTAGTATTTCCTAGATTTCTTCCATTTAGTGAATAGCTGGCTACATGTTGATTTCTATCTCCCTGGGTGTTTTTAATGTGCATTTTTCTAAATTGAAACTCTTGCTGTCATTTTCTGCCCACTAGTGCCTCTGGCTCTGTCACTAACATTTCTCAGCTCTGACTGATGTTCACAACTCTTTCTGATATGGTATTGTCTACAAATTGCACCAGAGCATTATAAAGATATTAAAAGAAAGCCAGAGCTCATTAAAGGATTCTAGAAGATATGTTCCCCAAAACCTGAATATTTCATAATCAACCATCTCGTCTGTTGTCTCTGGAGAATGCCATACTTTGCCGTATCAGAAACTAAAGCTCATGCTTGAAAAGAATCATAACCTGCACTTTCTGATTGGTATCTTTTTTTTTTTTTTTTTTTGAAAGTCTTCTTCCCTGGTCTTTAAAATACAAAGTTGAATAAATAGGTGGTGTATATGAGAACCCCCTGGCAAGAGATATGTCTCGTTGCAAAACTAAGACTAGAAGTCAGCTTATTTAAAGGCATCTGCTTATTTAAAAGGAAATGGGAGAATTCCTCAACAGGAAAAGGTGAAGCCTCCGAAGTTCTTCACGCTCAGAAAACTATAACATGTTGTCCTTAGACATGTTCTGGAGAATCGCAGTATTCCCCAGTGCTATTCCTGTACAGTTCTAGTAATTTAGCTAGATCTCCCTGGCAGTCCTCCCAGGTGTCATGGGAAAATAAAATAGAAAATGAAGGATTGTGAGACTTCTCAGCTTGGTGATTTGAGTGAGAGTACAGCACGTGGTGGGTGAAAGTCAGCTGACTTGATCAGGAGTTGTGTTCACAAATCTAGCAGGATGGCTGTGTCTGCTGCAGTGATCTGTAATTTACTGCAAAGATACTATTTGGATGTATTAGGTGCCCCTGCTGACGAGACCCTCTAGCTGTGACAGATAGAAGCTGGTTAGTGGCTCTTTGGATGGGGCACTGCATGCTGCTATCTGGTGAGGATTATGGTAATAATGCTGAGGAATAATAGCAAGGAACAAAAGGAGCAGTAGGCAGTCTTGCCACCCAACTTGAAATTTCTCTGCCTGTTCCAAGTCTGCCCGTTTCAGTTCCCTGAGGCCAGTTGCACATACATTTGTTAGGAAAGTGAGGTACGTCAAAGAGTACCTGGCACTGTAAGACTCCCCCAATGCTTAATCTCTCACCTACATGCCAATTTGCCACATGGCTCAAATGATAACTGGAAAAGGTGCGAGAGAAGCCACAGGCTTGCAGAGCAACTGCTCTAACATGGACACATGGTAACACAGTGAGGAAGTTGGCATAATCAAATGAATTACCACAGCCCCCTGCAAGGAATCCAAGATGATGGAAGGGATCCAGACTCGGGGACAGAGGCAGCTGTGAACAAATGCTTCCAATTTTCAGTGCGTCATTAAAGACACAAACTGAGTCCAACAGTAAAAGGATCAGTCTCAGAGGAAATTTCTTCATAACAACAAAAGGCAGCCTAAGTGCTCTAGGTTCCTGCTTACAGCCGTGCTTTCCTGCCAGCCTAAGTGAGAGGTACATGGTTCCACAAAAAACCCAATGTCTTTTAATATGCAGTACATGTCACATAAAGCTCCAAATGTATTATCCACTGATACAAGAAATCACAAATTAAGAACTGATATTCTGATGTCAAATTTTGTACCCTACAGTAAACTGAAACAAGATCAGATAGAGTAGAAAATCATAAAAACAGAGACACTCTTTTATGAGCCTTCAGGATCCCCTCTCCTAGAACACAATCTTGGTCTTCAATTGTTTCCTTACTATTTTTTATTTCTTTGGGTTCTCCGGCTGCCTTCTCTATCTTTGCAAGGTCGTTTCTAACAAAGAGCAAGCACAGAGCCAATGGAACAGCTTGTGCAGTTATTGCTACTGAGGCACTTTAATTCTTGGACTTTCCCCCTTTCCTGGGGCAGCCATTTAAGAGACAGGTCTCCCACCAGGTGCACAAAATGCTCTTCCAAAGGAGTGGGAGCTAATTGCCATCATTTTGCTTCTGAGCCTAAGGGCCTGAGAACCAGCAATGGTCTGCAAGACCAATAACTTGAAAAACCACAGTACTGTGGGCAGTTTGCTTTGATATGTGCAGGAATTAGCAACAAGCTTAATAAAAATAGAAATGTTTGTGAAGTCTAACTTCTTTAGTTTTAGTTTAAATATTGTTTAAGCTTATGCCACAGAGGTAGCTAAACAAGGAAGGAGATGTATGAAAACAGAAAATAGTTTGAAATCAGTCCATTGTGGTTTAAGTAAGTGGATCTGCTTTTCATAAATTTGCTCCTGGGTCTTAATGAAATGTTTGCTGTAAGTGGAAGAGAAGTGATGTTCTTATTGGTCTAATTTTCAAAGTATGGTCTCAGCTTGTTAACTTTTTGGAGTTCCTTCACTGCCACAGATTTCTGTCATAGCTTTAGGTCTAATTAGAATGATGCCTTTGTTAGACCACTGACATACTGCTTTGAGAAAGAATGCTTGTAGCCTTAAACAGTCTTGGCACCAAGAGGTCTTATTGTATTTGGAATCTCGGAAGTGGTGTGGATTTTTGTAGGATTGTTATTTGTTAGTTATTGTTAAACAGTCTGAGAGTATATCCATTCAGGATAAGGCTGCAGTTGCCAGTCTGAAAGAAATGACAGATATATAACATGAAATTCTCTGTTCATGCTTTGGAATAAAAAGATAGAGTGAAAATTTTTAGTGAAACTTATGATTTAAGATAACAAGATTAGGTAAAAATGCTTTCTGAAATTTGCCATGTTTTCAATGTTACAGTAGGCTGGATGTAATGTACATGACATATTTCAGTATAGTTTTAAAACTTAACCCTCCAAAGGTTTTGGTACTCTAAGCCTCTGGAGCATTATCTAGGAGAAGTGATCGGATCTTCATTTAGAATTAAATAAATCAGCTTGTACTGTAAGGCACAATGTTGGCTTTTAACTTGAATGTCCAGTGAAATGTAATGCAACTATTCAGAGAGAAGAGATGACCTATTATGAGATAAATATTGATTGACATGAAGCAATTCTGCTTCCCTCTCATTCTGCTTGGCAGAGTTCTTTCTGTCGGTGTACGCAGGAAAGAAAGACTACACTGTATAAGATTATTCACTAAGTTTCCAAATCTATGGAGTTGGCAGAAATATCAGACTAGCAAATCACCTTCTTTCCAGGTCCTTTTTTAACATCATTTTCAGTGTTACCTTAGGTTGTTCACACAGGAAATAGACCTAAAAACTAAGCAGCCCTCATCTGTTCCTCAGTAGTCCTGGGATTTTTTTGCCATTATATAAGTTTTCATAGCAAAGTCCTGATACTCTCCTGAGCTCTGCAGAGAGATTTACATAAGATGTAAAAAGGTGTAACTGTGGGGAAAAAAAAGTTATCCTTCCTTTCCTTCTCCCTCCCCCCATTTTCTTTTGTACTGTTAGCAGTTTTCCCCAAATTTCACCCTTTTAAAGAAGCTAATTACTGCTCTTCCCTGGCATGCATTAGCATTATGCTGTTGTCAGTCTGTCAGGTGCACTTAGTCAGGGTTTAATAGGCTTGCAGTGAGCTACAATTAAACTCTGGAATTAACATTTAAAGAGTGTTTACATGACTTCCTCTTCCCTTCCTCCCCCGCAGCAGTTTGCTAAAAGACGCAAGCAGTTTTCTCGTTTTTTTTAATTGTTATATGAGGAAAATACCAAAGAAATCCATGAAGTTGACTTTCATTTAAAAATTGAGTTATATTTTTCGCAGCCCTTGGTAAACATTACAGTGCTATTTTTCAAAAGAAAAAGCTTAGCAATTTAAAACCATGTGGTCAAAAGCAACCCTTGTTGTAACCATACTAACAAGTGTCCAATTAAAAAAGGAGGAATTGTCACTCACTCAAAAGCAGTTTTGTTTTCCACTAAATCCTGAGCAGAGTGAGAGATTTGCTGGACTGTTCTGCTGGTCAGGGGGCAGAGGAGACTTGGCATGTGCAGGAACTACTACTTTCTCTTAGCCCCCGTGATCTTCACTTTGCTGTCTGTAGTTCATCATTTTCCTTGCACCCTCAGAAACTGGGAAACTCTCAAAAAAGTTAAGACAGACATTGATTGTTAGTATGGGTTCAGAAACTCATTGTGCAGATGAGGACGTGCTTCCTTCCCAGTCAGGGAGAGATCCTTTCTCAGCAAAGTCTTCAGCTGACAGAATTCTTTCAGAAGACCTCTAGACTCAAGAAAGCCCTGCACATTCCTGCCTCGCTTGCAGAAGTCACCTGTGGGCTGAAAGAACTTTTGGAATTAAATGATAGGTGCATATTTGGTGCTGTAAATACTGCATAGAGCACTGGTGGGAAGCCTCTTACTAATGGACACAGAGGGCTGAGTTTTGAAGATTCAAAGTCCTCAATGGGGAAAAATAAAAATTGTTAGATCTGTTTCAGTGCCCCGCTAGCTATATTGTTTTATTACAGCTGAGGCTATGCCCTAAAGCGTGGGGGTTTTCTTCTCAGCTTAGGCAGTGGATATAAAAGAATCTGATGCCTTTCTTGTCTATGATGACTTTGCAATTTCGTTCTGAATTATTTCTCAGATATCCCTGCTTTTCAAACAAAACACACAAGTTTGAGCCTCCACATTCGACAAATTTATTGCTACATTGTATGTTGTCATTTATTTGTTAATTATTATCTATATAATATTTATGTAAGCCAGTTGTGACCCCCTAATGTTACTTATGGAAAGTGAGGGCAGCAGTACCTTAGCCTCAGAATTTTCAGAGAAGTTTTATATCACAAAAGCCATGTGGATTTACAGTCCTCAGGTGTCATAGGTCCAAACATTTCTGTGTGTAGAGATTATATCTACTCTATCCTAAATTCCCTTTTAATTAAGAAGCCATTAATCTCTTTGTTTTATTACTTGTGAAGCTATAGGTTGGTAATTGAGGGAAATGTGAAGGTTTTAAATTAAACACCTGATATTGTTTGTCCTTCAATACAAAATTAAGTTTTATTTTAGGTATGAATAAAGGAATTTTATAGAAAGAAACCTTGAACTCTCCACATAACTCACAGATAACACTAATGCAGCCACATTACTGCTAATTGCTCTATAGACCTACCAGCCACAAGTGACAAGACTGAAGTTCACCTTCAGTTCCTCTTCATTTCTCCGTAAGTTCAAGACTTGTCCCATTTCTCTCTCAGCATAGCTTTCATCAGAAGAGTTTATAATGGTTTCTGATGATGAATTCTTTTAAACCAGTGAGAAACTGCCACCTTTGAAAACCATTTTAAAGGTTTAAACCAGAACCAGTGTTTGGACAGATATAGTGAAGCCTAAATCGAAATGGGGGATTTTGAAATAATGTTACCGGGGTGTTGTTTTTTCTTTTCTTGCCATGGGATGAGGGTGAAACACAGTTGTACATGACAATGTCCTTCATGATCCACCATTAGCATTAATAACAATAGCCAATTCATAAAAGCTTTTTGCTATCTAGCTGGTGACTGGTCTGCCTTAGACAGTTTTTGCCTAGGCTGTATAAATTATGCCATTTATATCAGTATTTGACATTATGCAAATCTTTCCATTCAGACTTTTAATGGCTTAATCTCAAATCAGTTCAATTTCCTACACTATAGTGGAGTCTGAAGGAAACAATTTGTTTTGCAATATCAAAAGCTGACACTTGGAGCAGGAAATGCTTAGAATCAATCTGCATGAAAGAGGTAAGGGTTATTTAGTCAATATCTCTCCATCCTGAAGACAGTGATCCTATAGCACAGGAGCATTTTCATTTCTAATCCCCTGTGTTTAAAAAAAACCAACACATTTTCTTTGTATATAGGGCTCTTTGGGCCATTGCCTAGTGTGTAACAGTAGAGAAGAGTTCCCTTTCCTGACCTTAGCACAGTCCCATCCAAGGCATTGCAGCTATGTCATTGTCTTAGCAGCAACAGTAAAGCATGGGCTGTAGAGTGCTGTGTGTATGAGTCACACTAAAGCCAGACATTGTACAATTTGGCCAGAAAAAAAGGACTAATAATGCTTTATTTTAGATTAAATACTCTGAGTTCTTAACTTGAGGGCACATACCAGGTTACAGGGCAAATATGCTTTAGGATGGGTGATGTTCCAAAAAGAAATGGAGAACTTTGAAGACACTGTGCTGCAGTTCAGATGAATTTAAAAAAAAATCTTGGGAGAAAATGATCCTATCAAAATACTGTGCCAATCTTTGAGTAATTCCACTTTACATAGACAGGAGAGATACATCTTTTTTTATTTGTGTTCTACCTCATAAAAGATGTAAGGTCTATGCTATTGGAAATGTAATGGTATCTCTTTATTCAAGAACAATATGCAATAGCGATGACAGCAGGCTTCCTACGCTGTCTTATTTATGTTGCTGTGCTCTGAGATGGAAGCTAGCAATCTGGCAGCACTGAGCTTTGCAGTTTTCAGTATGGTACTCTGCATACGTTTGGGAAGTCCAATGTATATTCCTGTGTAAAATCCTGCCAATAGGCAATTGCCTATTCCTATAAATTGGACCAAATTAGCTGTTAAAGTGTTGGTGGAGGATAACCTTTTCTCTGTGAGCAGAGTTGTTAACCTAGCTGTAACCAGGCTGGGGGATGAACAAGTGTAGATACACACTTTTTGTTTTAAGAGTCCTTTTGGGGAGTAACCTTAGGCCTGAAATCTGATGAAGGCCAGCAGGGAAAACTTCAGTGGAGGTAATTGACCAAGATATTAGCTTCATCTCTATACTGAAGATTCATCAGGCCCTAAACCATTCCTTGCACTACCAGGAGTTTAGTTGAGATTGGGACTGAGTAAGAATTTTCATGGTACTGAGTCTTTATAGATCCAAGGGAAAAAATTTCACAAATGTTTGGTGAACATGTTTGCTTTCATCCCATGTGTCCAGTTAAACAGTGTTTTAAAGGAAAAAACTTTTCAGAAAATGCTGCATGTTCTTTGCTCCTTGTAGAAACTGGACCTGGTTTCTCAAAATAGGTGTGTCTGATGCTTTTTTACACAATGAGCCCTGTTGAAAGGGAGGGAATCTGTGCTGAATTTAGAGTGGTAGGCTGAGACCAAGTGTCTTCAGCAGCTGATATTTTATACCTGTAGCTATTGAAATCACAGTGAAGTGTCTTTCGATGTTAATGATAATCTGTGTTCATTTAAAAAAAAGCCTGTCTTTGACAGTTAATATCTCAAAATGAAAGATGGCCAGTAGTGTTGCTAGTTTTGCTGTGAGCATTTTTCTTCAGACACTAGACAGAAAAGGTATAAGCTTGTTGTTGAGTTCGTTTAACTAATAATCTAGTATGTCATTTGTTAAGCAAGTGTTAGATCAATGACATCTATGGAATATTTTCTACTGGATTACTGGAATATTTTAATAAGAGGGACCTACAGCCCTTTTTGAGGGTGTTTAGACACATTTGTAGCAGCAGGAAAGATATCTGGGATGATTGCAAATGCTAGTTGCCTGCAGCCGATCTCACTGCGCTGCTTTCCTACCAGTGTGAAAATGGGTAAGACATTAAAATGTTGCATGATTAACAGCAAGAAGGATTTGTGTTGGTATATTGGACTTAAATCATCTTACATCTTGGCACGCTTTTACTAAGTGAAATACCAATGTTTGTCTCTAATGTAAAGAATAGCCTGCATATTAAGGAGAAGTCATTAACCATCCAGATTTCTCTGTTCATTGCATTATCTCTTCTGCAATGCAAATCTTAACCTACACTAATGTGATAATGGAGAAATTGAGCCCAAGGATGTAGGCAAAGCAAATAATTATGCATTAAAACCCTTTCTCATCAGTAGACCAGGACTGATCACTTAAGAAGCAGAAAAGAATTGGACTAGTGAAGTCAGACATGGAATAATAGTGGTTTGCCTTTTCTTTTTAATTTTGCAAGGAAGAAGTTGTGCATCATCTTATGGAGGGTCTGCCCCCCCTCCCCCCATTTAAGAATACTGCAGATTTTTAAAAGAACTTTATGAAAGATAAACGTAGAGAGGAGATAGTTGCTGACTGAAATGTGTTGAAACAGAACTACTGTGTATGTTGGTAGCATATAAAAGAAGATTCTGTTTTTTCATCAGTATAATCTCTTTTTTCTACATGCAGTTCTCTGATAAATTTTTTAACAGGGGAATGATTTAATTATGTTTCAGAAATCACAATCAGATTTATAATATTCACACACTTTCACCTTTAATAAAACTTCTATATTGATGCACCAGCAATAACTCTTGGAGCTTAGAGATATAGGAGTTAATAAAAAGACTATTAATTTTAATTCAAAATGACAGAATAGATCCTGATTTATTATGATGTAAAAACACAATCTCCTCTGTGATACGATATTCCCACCCTGAAGAATGTCCTAATTTAATCATAATTTCCTTATATTTCTAGTAATTAAATAACATCTCTTCAGTTACAAATAGAACATTTTATATACCAGATTTTCATTGCTTTCCGTCTCTTTCTGAGCAGTTATAAACAGTTATAGTGCAATATGATGGGGCCTGGTAGCTCACTAAAGCTGGAATATTGTAACAAGAAGCAAATGTATTTTCAAGAGTACAGTGTTTTAAAATAGTATACAATGCATTCCATAAATGAAATTACCTGCATTAGGCAGAGAAAGATGTTTTTCTGTTATGTTTGAAGACCCTGGGAGGTCTTAATTTGGAAAATTGGACTCCTATGCCAAAGATGATGGAATTCTTATTACTAGCATTGATAAGGGGCTATGGTAACAAGCCTAAGAACTTGTGACACTGTTGGTACACAAAAGTTTTTAAGATTTTATAGGTCTTTATCGTTTCCTCTGAGCGCTATACCATTCAGCTCAGGAGTATAGCCCCTCTATCTACAGGAGGAAGAACAGAAAAAATATTCCAGTGCCATTTAAAAAAGTCTTTTAAATATTTGTGAATTTCTTTCTGCAAAATATGTAGTACAGACTGAATGCTGGTTGTCAATGCATTGTAAAGTGGATACGGGTGCTTCTCTGAGGGAACCTGAGTAATTCACCTTGGCTTCCATCACTCTGATAATGCAGCCGTGTTGAGTACATACCAGTGAAGTTTCTATATGATATGTTTCTGTAGTCTGTGCATGGAAGATATTAAGTCTAGGCTAGTTAGTCTGTAGGACAACTGCAATGTTGTTTCTGTATCCTTTTAATCATAGAAATATGTTTTCAATGATTTCCTCCATGAAATGCTGTAATTAATGTATTTACATGTAAGGATCCAGTAAAATAATATGGAATTAAACTGAGAGGAGGGGAAAAAAAACTTTTAGAGATTTAGGCTCCTCTCACTATAAGTCACATCTTACGTTTTGGGACTTACTGTAGAGAAAAGGTCTGATGACGTCAATTTTTAATATTATTGAAAGTTGTTATGAGTCCCATGGCATTTAAAAAAAAAGGCCATGGGCCATGGGTGGAGCAGCAGCAAGAAATGGATATTTCAGCAGCTGTGTAGCTGCAGAAGCATTACTCTTAAAAGGAGAATAGGATTTTTATGGTTTCCCATAAATATTTTTCAGAGAAGGTTTTTCTCTGTGGCCTAATGAAAGATGGAAGATTTTTGTCATCATTAGATGCAAGCATTGTGGTACAAAAGATGCACCTTGGAAAGAGGAGAATTCTTCTGAAAACCTGGTAAGTCAGCTAGTGCAGTTGTCCTCTCAATCTATTGTTATACACCCTAGTGGTAAATAAAAATGAATATATGACTGTTAGCTCTGCATAAATAGACCTTGAGTAAGGTGAACTATAGCGGCCTTAGGGATTGTGTTTACCAGTTCAACTGTTAATAATGTTTCAATACAAAGTCTACTTGATAAAACTGTAATGGCTTCAAATTATATGCTTAGTAATGCTGTGGCAGTTTACTGCCAGCAAAATAGAAGGCTGTGGGAACAGCAAGGTATGCATTAAAGGTAGCTCTGTTGGAGAGCTAAAACTTAGGTCAATAAGTTGTTTTCCAGAAGTTTACACCTGGTGTTGATACTGAAGGAAATGCAAATCAAATTTGGCTTTCGGTGCTATTGTTGAGCTTGTATATGCAGGAAGAAAACCATACATATATGTATGCACATGTTGTGGTTTTGGCTGGGCTGGCCACTAAACCAGGACAATGTGTCTCTGTTTTCTATACTGGGAGATCAGAAATACAGAATAAATGAAAAACTGTATGAAGCTAGGGTGGTTTTATTTTTTGGAGCTCTAACAGCATTTAAAATTATATTAAATTCCATTCACTAATTCATAGTTATCTGATTAAGCTAAAATATGTCATCTTCTGTTCCTCTTTAGCTAATGTGATTCTGAAAGAAATACTCTGTTCTGTGTTGGACTTCAGGGCATACAGTCAGATGCCCCCTCCCATGATAAAATCAGTTGCCCTTGGGACTTCTGGGGTGAGAAGAATTGATGCATTGTCTGTTTTGATTGTTAGATCTCTCGGTCTTTCTAAATAGTGCAATATTCCTGAAATTTAATCAGTAGCTGATACTGAAATCAAGATATTACCATGGCTTCCAACTGGTATTAGAATATTTTAACTTTAAATAATCATCTGTGGATTGCTGTGATTTAATGGAGCAGAGAACATGTGCTATTCTTGTCTAATCCGTTCATCCTCACTTGCCAACTTTTTAAGCCTGTCCAAGTCCACATTTTATCTTTCTTCCCTTCTTCCCTGTACAGGGAAGTAATTGGGTGACTTTGCATTTGCTTGCATGGCACTACTGCCAGGTCAGTACTGTCACTGGGAAATGCTAAATGCTTCAGCTGATCCCTGTGCATTGCCACCTCTGACAGATAGGGGTGGAAGAGATGGAAAGGGCTGTCTCGCACAGCGCATTTTGAAGTGAACCCCTACGCAAGACACTGTTCCAGTGCTGCTGGATTCCCCGTGTTTAGGCTAACTCACCCAGGGCTTGATTTTGCAAATGGAGATGTTCTGCATTTTTCTGTGATTGATTTGATTCTATTTATATTTGCAGGCTTTTGCTGGAAGTGAGTACCACCACTAAATTTCCTTCTCTTAACCTAGTTCATTTATCTAGATACTCATATGTCCTTCCGTACCTGTCTGGTTTGCAATTCTTTCTTGTTGCCTTCAGCTTACCCTGAAACAGTGAGATTTGGGAAGCTATTGCTCTTTTTATTGACAATAAATTAAGTGTGTATTATTTGTGTTAGTGGAGGATTTGCCAATGTTGCAATGCCTCAGTTATTTTTTTTTCTTCCCCTTCTCCTCTCTCCAAGAGTTTTGTTTCTTTTACTGAGGAATAAGTGGATGATCCACCTTAAAATGATTTCTGATCAGAGTATGCTGAAAAAAGTCTCACATGAGTATCAATAGACAGCCTGAAAATAATTTTAAATTATAAAATTTTAGGATTTTCTTGTAATCCCTTTTTAGAACCTTTTAACTTTGCTCTGGGCACTATCTCTAGTTGTTCTCTGGAACACATTTCTCTTTTGCCCTACCCCAACTCTTAAATGAAGCTGAGATTGCCTTGCAATTACTTTTTATCTGGGATGTATGACTTTACCTAAAGCAAATCGTATCAGAAAATATTATGATAGTTAACAGTATTACTGAAGTTAGCTAGTGAAATTTCTTAATCCAGTGTGATCTGATTGTATTGATAAACCACCATCATCCTGAACTGTTGCAGAAGTCTTTTACTGATTATTCATAAAACTGAAAAGATCCCTCTTTTCAGGTTAGGTGATGTGCAACTAATAATTGCACCATTTTTTGCCATACAGCAATATTATCTGTCACTGGAAATAAAGACAACTTATACAGCGTGCACGTAACAGACCAGGGACCTTATTACTGAATTCAAACCTGCCTTTGTTTGATTCTTTTCTGTCCCATTACTAGGATATATTAGAACAAGGCAAATCTCCTCCAAGTACACATTCAATTACTTGCAATGTACTGCAATTTGGTGATGCATTCTGTGCTTGCTGGATTTATAGGGTAATAAGCTGGAGCATACTGATGAACCTCACTTGGAGACGGAGGTGTTTGTGATGTGTTGTTTGCATTAAGATAGCCAACACTTGGGATAGATATGGGGGGGAAACAGACTTGTTTTTACTGTGCTAAATGTTGCAGCAAAGATTGTGCCCATTATTTTTTTTTCTGCCATCCTGCTGTGCATCTCTTTAAGCACTTCATAGTTCCAATCAATCACATTGCAGCAAATTGGATTTTATTTAAAAATTTAATTGGATTGGCCTTATGTGAATAAGTATTAAGAAAAGTCCTTTATCTGGTAAATGTTCAAAATTTTAGGAATGTTAAAATCTCATTTTTTTGCAAACTGCTTAACTGGTGAAAATGTAAATTTTACCCATTGAAGATTATAGCCCTTATTTTGATTCTGTTTGAATAAATGGAATTTCTTCGAGTGAGTGACTATAATGCAGTCATTTCTGTATATTTTACTTTCTGCATATTGTTACATTAATAACATTTCTAGCTTTGCTGAATATACAGATAGAGTAAGGTTTATTGCTCTGATTCCTCATTTGAGATCCATGACTAGTTGATCTGAAGGACGGGGAATTTTATTAACCAGTGCAAACCAATGATGCAACAGAATAAAATGCAATCAATTAATTGATTAGAAAATAGCTGCTTGTAAGTTAATAGCTACACGTTAGGGCAAAAGAGTGGAGCTTGTCTCTTGCATTGACAAATAACATTGTAGGAATACAGCCCTTATGAATTTAAAGTTCTTCCTTATGTAATTAAATAATATCTCAGTGACTCTCTTCAAGAAAATTCAAATGAAAACAAGCTATATATGAAAAGAACAATGCATATTTTAATAGTTACATTAATACTAAAGAGAACCCTCAGGGTTTGTTCCCTTGGAGGGTAATTGACAGTAACACAGATTTTAGTTTATGCCTTGCCATTCCCTTTTCCTGTTTCAAAACTGAGCTTGCTGTCATTTTTTTCCTTCAGGTTTCTTTGTAGACAATAGAGAAACGGATAATTTTCTCAATAAAAAGCCACAACTATGTGTGCTTTTGCTCATGCTTTCCTTATCAGAATAAATTTGCATGTGTAGCATAGTCCACACACACTCTGCTTCTGCAGCCCCATGTGGATTAGCCTCCTTTTTCTCACTGTTCTTGTGATAGGTTGCTGCAGCACTGGCTTTGGCCATAACGTAACTGTGCAACAGTATTTGTTTTGGATAGTAGTGGATTCATGCAATGAACTGACAATGTCTACAGACTTTTAAATGTGTGTGGTTAGAGCTCCCTTCTAGATCATTTTTCTTTACATGGAGCATGAAAAGATACGATTCTGTAAAACGCACCAAAGACATCTCAAGACTTGTCTCTAAGAGCTGAAGGAGCCCAGAAGTAAACTTGATCCTCCTAGGAAAGCATGTTTGCTACTCCTAGGCACAGCTAATAATGCCCTCGCAGACAGGTGTTTGTACATGTGCACACTACTGTGGGTCTGATGAGGAAAGTGTCTATTCTTGGGGACACTGCTTTCAAAGTTTTGCCAGGATGTGCCAGGTGAAACATAAATAGCAGATTCTAGTAAAAGCAAGTTGTCACAATTTTCCATTAAAGTGTCAGATACAGGAGCAGTTCAGGATGTCTTAAAAACTAAGTTAATTTCCACATGTTGGTGGGGGTTTTTTGTTTCTTGGTTTTGAGAGTCAGGGAGAGAGTGTGCAAGCCATCTTCTCTGTCCCTTGGGCTGCTGACATTCTTGATTAAGTTAGGAAGCAAACTCTGGGAAACTTGCATTATATGTAGCACCAAAACAAACAAAACCACATATGTGGAATGGAAAGCAAAGGAAACCAGAGAGCCTGTATTCCAGCCGGAAAAAAAAAAAAGTAAATGGCTGTTTATCTCATAAGAGCCCTTCTCATGAGAATTTGTAATAAGTTAAGCCTGGACTCTGTGCCTTGAGCTGAGATTTTCTTAAAACATCTTCAAGTCCAACAGTACTTTTTATGCCAGTACAAAACCACAGAACTTTCAATAAACAATGCTGACCTTCCCCAGATCAGGAAGGATCTTCGGGGTCAGGTTTGCAGCTCCCTTTAGTACTGAGCGAGGTAAAGTGTATAATTTTGGGCACAGTCATGAAGAAAACTCTTTGGTAGATACTGAATTTCTGGACGGAGTATTTTGTAACTTTTTCAGTCAGGCTCTTCACATGTGTAGCTCTTTTGGTGGGGTTCTTGATTTCTTGGTGTAGTGAAACATGAAATAAACTTTTAGAATTCTTCCCACAGATTTGTTTTGCAACTCCCCCATAACACTTGCAGTAAGCATGCCAGATATTAAAGAGCTTATGTGTTTTGTTCAAGTCAATATAATTTCACATAAGGGATTTTAAGGCTAATCAGGAATTTGGTATTTCTGATTTTAGGCTCTGGTTAGCCTTACTGAATAGATTCCATGGTAGAAATAAAACTATTCAAATGGCATGAGTGTTCACGTGAAGAAAATGTTTTCTCAAAATATTCTGAGGTATTGTAACTGGAACAACAATTCAGAGTCAAAGGAAGATTTTGTACTTCTAGGTGTGTTTAGAATATCAAACAAATCTGCTGCTTTCCCAGAATAAATCCTGCAACTTTCTTAGTGAAGTCTAGGAGTTCCAGCTAGAGAAATATTTGGAATGTTAAAGCAGATCAGCAAACTGCAGTGCAAGTTCCCAGGAGCTGGGGCCGGAGAAGTTTCTCCCAGGGACATTTTTCTGTCAAAATTCATGATTTCTCCTAAGAAGTTCAAGATTTCAACAAATTGACACTTTCTGATTTATTTTTTTTTTCTCATCTGAGAAACTCCCAGTTAGCTCTTGTGTTGGTGTATTTTACATGTTTCTGGGATATGCAGATGTCACTCTCTGTTTCCTTGCTTATTTTTTGACTGCTGAAGGAATTCGAAGGCAATGAAGTTACTTGATTTGATAGGGACTCCAAGCTTTCCTTTTAATTTGTAGGACTTTTTGACAGATTTATTTCACTGGAAATAGTTACGCTTCTAGGACATACCTTAGGCCAAGGAAGCTGCTGGAGACAGCAAAGCTATGTGAGTTGACAGAGAGCCCTGATGTATTCCACATGCTCTGCACAGTGGGGTTTCTAAGGGCTCATCCAGAATGCAGTGACTGAAGCATAGTGAATCCAGTTCAAAACTAGTTTAGTTGAGGAGAGGCAATAGTTCAGGCATGTTGTTGGCGATAAAACTCACTTGAGAAACTGAACAAACTTACAGAAAATTACTATGAGCTTCAGGCTCCTGTGGGTACACAAGATAAATAGGATTACACGGGTATGCTGGTGTAAGAGCAGTCCTGCAGCAAAGCATTACTTTAAAACACTTAAATGAAGAAAATGTCCTCCTTATTCATGCTTGGCTGGTGTTGGCATGGCCCTCACCCCTTCACCACTCCCAGATGTTCTTCAGCAAGTAGACTTCTCAGCTGCTCCCGGACAGCCTTGCTCTGTGTTCACCTGCATGCATCTGTCGCTTCAGATATCTGCTGAAAGAAAACACTTTTTCTCCTATATACTGTTTTTCTTTGATTTCTCTCTCCTGAAGTTTTTATACATGACTAGAACTCCTGGAAACAACATCTTGGAAAGCTACCAAAAAATACAGAAATAGTGAAAGAGAAAGCCTAGCCATTTTAAATGACTCTGTGGCACTCTTCAGCAAATCAAATCAAACAAAGGCAGAAAAAGAAGCTGGGGGGGAAGGGGGGAGGGAAGGGCAAGAGGAGGACATATAGAGGACGGTAAGAAAGGGAGAGGAGCTAATGGTGCGTCGGATTTGGATTCCGGAATGTCATGCCTGGCATCTAAGTTTTATTGTGTACTTTTTTTGACTTCTAATCACATCTGCAGTGCAGCTCTGGTGATCTGTAGCATATGATATTTCCTTGACAACATATTTTGTACACCTATGTTGCATAGTCATTACAAAAAGGATTTTAGTTGTTCTCTACATGATTGTATATTTATGCAAAGCATTATCGCTTAAGTGAAATCCAGATGTTTTCTTCATGACTGTATCTGCTACAAAGTGGTCTGAGAGGCTCAGAAGCCTGCCACAATGAAACCTCCCTGGGGTGGTAGAGCATCAACAGAAAAACAACTTTAAAGAAGTCTCTCCATAAAACTAGTCATGATTTCTCAAGCAACCTTTTCCAAATGTGGCGAGCCTTGGCTCTGCCTCAAGCTGCTGAACTTCCTGCTTTTCCAGTTTATTCCATAAAAACCTTCCAAATTTAGTAAAACTCTCAGACTCCTATTTTTCCCTCTTTGGTCTTTTTTTGTTGGAAAATCTCTCTGGGCTCTCGTGTACCTGCTGTCTCTAGCTTTTCCACCCTTAGTAAGATTAAGATGTCTCAGTATAGCTTTTCTATTCTTAATAAAGATCACAGATTTGATTAGGACTGAAGTTGTGTGTAATAACAGGCAGTGGAATACAGATCGGGCAATCCCGTGGGATTTCTCTTATAGGTAAGGTTGTTTCTTTAGCCTCAAGTTTTTGTTTGATAAAGAAACCTGTCCCAAGATGAGAGGAATTCCTCATTTCTACAGACACCTGACTCAGCCCTGTTACTGCATGCTGAAATTAAGGGAACAAAGTTGCCCGACTGATGCTTCTTTAGTCCTGTTTCCCAAAAAATGCAAGCATAATGCATTTCTTTTCCAGAAGTGTTTTTCAGAGTGAGAAAGAAAATGAAAATATTGGTACTTGTGTAAACCTTTTTCTTTTTCTACTTTTTTGCAATAAATCTAATGGAAAAATTGCAACATTTCTCTGTTGCAAGACAGCTGCATATAAAATTTTGCCTTATGAAAAGTGAAGTTTGAAAAAATGAGATTGGAAAATGGAACATTATTTCTGTGGCAAAAAGTTTGGGAGGTTATTTTCTCTTTTTTGTGTCTGCTCTGTATCCAGCTCTCTGGCGTCAAAACTTAATGCGCTGTGAAGAACTCATTACTATCCATCTCACAAGATCACAATGTGTGTCACTGCCTAAAATTCAAAAGAAATAGAAATGCATACGTAGAGGAACTTGAGTTATTACGAAAAGATGCATTTGAAGACTGTGAAGAAATGAGGTTTATTAGTAGAGTACACACCCTGACCTTTGAAAAATATCTTTCATTGCTTGTTTTGATTTTATGTTCTAAAGAACCTTGGTAAGTCAACACAAGTAATTTCAACAACTAAAACTAAAATCTTATGAGGTAAGCCCACAAAGCTAACTGTTAGAAAACTAATCTAAACTTAATTTCCTTCTTACATTTGGGGTTTTGAAACACAAAGGTTTCATATTTCCAGGATTTTTTCTATAACATTAATTTTTTTTGATAAAGTTAAGATTCTCACATGAACAAATTATTCGTTATTTTAAAGAGAAAATACTAGTACAACCTCAAGATTTGATAACAAATAAAATTAAATACTGTTTGTGATTCTGAACCCTAAATTGAGTGTTTCATTTTCTGTTGCCATTGGTAAAGGTAAAAAGGCATTGAAACAAAATTTATTTTGGCATTTCTTTCAAATATTCCTTGGAGGGTGATTATGAAGACTCTTGTTTCTCCTTGTCATCTGTCTTTGTATTTAAAAAGAATATATACATGTTGGGCCAATATGGTATTGTTAAAATTGCTCGGTTGTATTCAGTAAAGGTAGTAAGTAGATTGGTCTGTGAGGCAGAATAGCTCAGATACTTAAAATGCTGTAGAAAAATTTAATTAATACTGAATTTTTATTTTTGTTTTTATGCAGTGACACTGGGCTAAGTATCCTTGCATAAACTGTTTATATGAAAGCAACGCTACAAGTGGCCTAAGAGATTCCTGGTAAGAAAGGTTATAAGAGATAAAGAACAGAATTTTGGCTTTCAATAGTGCTCAAGGAGGTTATGAAAAGAAACTCCAGTCCATCTCATCTGGTGCTCTGGAAATGGCTGTAATCTCTATAGCAAAGGTACTTTAGGAATTCCTGTCCCAGATTCCTGGGACAGATAACAAAGAAAGAGGACACAAATTTGCATCTGTGCATACCAACAGTAAGGAATTTCTGATAATACTTGATGCAGTCAAGGTGCGCAGTGTCTTGCAGGGACTGTCTTGCCAGGACAGAAGTGACAGGGCTATGGATGAGAAGCATAGTGCCATTCACATTTATTTCTGTGGCTTGTCAGGGATTTATGCTGACTGTCATCTTCTCAAGACAGATTGCCTTTTTGTTGTAAGAGCTGGGTAGTAGTGCAGGACAGTAGTGCTTTCTGCTCTATTCTTAGCTATATTAAATCTCAAGCAATAATCCAAAATGATGAATTTATGGAAATGGTTTTGCTTCCAAAGTTTCTTACTCTTCCTTCCTGCTGCCCCTCCTCTCTTCTCCTCTACCTCTTCCCCCCTCCAAAAAATGCACGACATTAGCATTTTTAGAGCCTAGTTAATTAGTGTTTGGTGAATGTAGCCAGAGTTCAAGTTGCACAATTTTATGTGAAGAATTTCCTTGAGATACTTTTCTGTCTGCTATTGCCAATATACAAAATGGTCCCAAATATCACATTCCTTTTGCTCTCTTCACTAAATTGTTCCACATAACATATGCAGAACCAAAGTTTCTTTCATTGTTTTCTGGGTGGATAGTCAGCACTTTTAAGCTTAGTTATCACATCAAAAGCGGGTAAGGCACTAGAGCATGTGAAAATCATTTCAAGGAAGGATGCCATTCTGTTCAGTGGTTTGTCTAAATTATAGATGAAATTTTCCCTTCAAGAGATAGAGGTATGTCTCAAAAAATTTAGGCTATATTTTTTTTTTCCTCTTTTCCCTCCAACAGTAATGATTTTATATTTATAATTTTCTACTTGAGATAGACAAACTCTTTGCTGAAATATATGAAAAGTGTCTTTCGGTCTTGGCAAGCCCTGTAATTTTAGGAGAATAAAAAGTCATATTCATGAATACCCCGGTATTCAAGGACAGAGAGTGCAGCAAAGGGCACTTTGCACATATTCAAACTGTAAACTCTGTGTTACCATGTCCTCTGCGATAAAAGCAGGAGTCCCACAATAGGAAAAAGATCTAAAAGCAAAAGGGAAGCAAACAGTGCCAGTCAAATGGACACTGCTACACAGATGCTATGCTTTGCCTAAGTAACACCAGTGATAATACAGTAGCAAGTAGTATATATTGAACAACATCAAGTGCTTTCTTTTGGAAATGTACTACATCTTTTTGAAAGGATGGTAATGTTGTGTTGCCACATTGAAAGCAAGGCAACTAGATTCACCATCCCTTTTGACTTAGGTTTCAGCATGTTAATGTGTTTTCTCAAACTCTGCTCAAAGTAGGTTTAGATTTACAACTGATTGAATAATGCATTTTTGATCAGTAAAGAGGAATTCTTAGATGCAACAATTAAAACAAGGGCCTCTGAGTGGGATAAGTAAAGAAGATGAGAATGTGGCTGTTGTGTCCTTTCACTTCACTTTAGGTATCCATTAGAAAAAAAACAGAGCAGAGGCACTAGAAAGATCCCTACAACAGAAGTTTGTCTCACACAAAAACCTTATGCTTCATTTTGAATAATGTTTGCATTCCCAGCAGAAGTTTATATGACAAAATCTGTGCTACATTTTAATTAATGATTGCATTCCTAGCAGAGCAGCAGCTCCCCATCAGTATGTAAATGCATAGGAGGACAAAAGAATGGGTTTTTAAACAAAAGCCTTCACTAATTTTTTTTATAACAGAAGTAAATTAGCTATTCTGTCTGTATTTTTAACTTTCTACAGCATCGTGTTTCATCATGCAAACCAAGGGTGTGGACGCATAAGCATCGACTGCTGCGCTGCCTGCGGTCCTAGAAACAATTCAGCAGCTTTTTCCCTAGTCCTCTCATGTGTCATCACCTGAGTAGTTAATACAATAACAGGGAGTGCTGTGCATGGGAGAGGGATGCCACATATTCATGCTGCTTCCACAGTATTTGTGTGACTAGAGCGTAAGAATCTGTTCTGTGAAAACTGAGTAGGTTTTCTGTGTCCCCTATATGTCCCGTGGTAAATCTGTCCTAGTACAAGCCCCCTAAAGGGGGCTGTAAGCAGTACCCCGTGCCTGCAGTTCACAAAATGTAGTGTCTACTCCTACTCTCCAATTATTCAATATATAATTAAGCCTTAATTTATCAGAGGTTCTCACAACAGTGGGATATAGCAGAGATTGCTAGAACAGACAGCATCTCATGAGGTAGAAATCTTAATTTATAATTGTTTTCTCTCTTTAAAGCATCAATGTGTGCATATAACCAAATAATAGCTGCCCAATGGGAAAAGGCAGAAGAAGGGAAGGGAAATGGGCAGAGTATGCACGTGGCATCTCTAGGATGACGATGGTGGGGAGCGTAAGAAAGAAACCCTGTGCCTGTGAATACATCATTCCTTCTCCAGGCCCGTGGTGGGCCGAGAGGCAGAATGACAGGCAGCGTGTCCTGAATCACCCTCAGAGCATTGCAAACTGCTACTGGGGAATGAAGATTTCTTAGCAACTCTGTTTTAGTAAACACCACAAGCAAAGATGAGTTGCTTTACAAGGAAATTGTGTGAAATTCTAGCCTAACCAGCACAGAAATTGTTTGTGAAAGTATATTAAATGCTGAGGATTGTAAATCTGTGTCAAAAACAACATTGCTTGCATTATGGAGAGAGAAGCATGACACACTTGTTAATAGTGTAGAGAGGCAAGAAAATTGGAAAACTAGGACGCTCTGCTCAAGGTGTGAAAATGACATAAGTATAAATACCATCCACTGCTTGTAAAGTGAATGTAACTGCTTTCTTGTCACTTTGCTAATTGCTTTAGAGGAGCCTTGATGTTGCAGCTGTGGCAGAAAGTAAGTATGTGCTTGTTAGTACCTTAGAATGAAGCTTAATTCTTTTAACAAGAAAGAAAATTAATCTGGCTGTGTTTGCTGTTTGTTTTATATGGTGAATTATATCCTGAACCAACAAGTTACTGTTCTCAGGCTATATATTTATCAAGATGTTCATGGTTCGTTAAGTCCATGAAGGTGCAGTGAGAAGTTAAAATAGCCATGTATTTTACCTGCTCGTGCATTTTCATCTTTTAGTCCCATCCCAGATGAAGTGGATTAACAGCAGGCTGCACTGGTGTAAAAAGTCCAATCTTACCTTTTTAGGTAGATTTTTGAGGCATGTTTTTCTTATTGGAGACCGAAAGTGTTAAATTCACTGCAGGGAGAGAAAATAGACTGTATTTTTAATGTTGGTCCCTTGTACTAGTTTATATCTAAAACTTTATAGTCTTATTGAGAGAGTGTCACTTCTGCTAATGTCAGTGGGTGTTTACATAAATATATTGCAGCAATATTGTGGGTACATTTATGCAACAATTACTTACATTGTATAAATATATAGATGTCACTTAGCACTAGGAGTTTTAATTATCTTCATTAGTTGGTTAGTTTCTCCCATCATTGGTGGTATCATATAGTGGCATCCACTGCAATTTCCCTATCAGATTCCATCTTGATCTATTTCTTCTTCCTTTCCCTGTCTAAAAATACTTCTTCTTCTTACTATCTCACAGGCTTAGCCATCCTTCCCTCACCAGTTAGAAATTAATTAACTAATTATTATATTAAGTGTTAGTGCTTTTTTTAATTACTATTTACTTTTTTGCTTATTTTATTGCTACTTACTAATGTTTATTAGGACATAGCTGAGCCTGACAGGGAGCAGAGCTTGCTTTTACATAACAAGAATATTATTTTGCCCTGGATTTTCCTAATTTCACATTTAAAATCCTCACGGCAGAAGAGTTAGAAATTAATTTCAGATGAAGCAAAACGATTTACGCTCACACTTCTAAATCTATGATGCCTTTTTGATATCTGCTTGGCAATTAACAGCTGTGAGAATCACCTCGTGGCGGGCAGGAGCTGATGCACTACATTAGCCTATTTAAAAATTCTGGTCTCGGCGGGCAGGGCCAGGAGCAGTGTAACTCAGCTGCCTTTTTGGCAAGAGGAGTTGCTTCCTCCTGGGCCACAGGTAAGAACTGCAGGTCCTCTGTCCCCAAGAGCGGATTAGTTGAGTACAAGTGACACTGAACATTTGTGTTGTGATGAGCTTTTTAAAAAGGATTGTCCAGGTAGGAAAAGAAAAGCTAAACAGAATTCACAAACAAGGAAGAATTGTCTTGCAAATGCAATCTGGGGATAGTTGTAGGGGCCCCATATCTGTCTACGAATAAGACCTTGTTTTCCACTTAATCTGGCACATACTGTCAGGTGTTAAATTTTTTTGCACCAAATGATTTTGTGGCTGACTGTTTTTGCCCTCTCCTAATCATACTGATTAAACTCTGCACCTTAACTATTAGGTAGTTGTTAAATCTTCAGTAAAAAGCCTTTTAAGAGATTACCATACAATAACTCTTGTAGTGAGTTTAAACTAAAAGTTGAATGCAGGATTTTTAGAAGTCAGTTTAACAAAGGAATAATTACTGAAATTATTTTTGGAAAAAAAAAAAGGTGGAGGAAAGGTAGATTTCTAATTTCCCGTGCGAGGCACTGGCAGTCTGTTTTTGCAGGTCACTCAAGCCCTAATACCAGAGAGCATTTTGCTTCAGATACGAAGTGTGAAAACCTCCATGAGTTTACCTTATGTACCTTTATCTCCCCTGTATCCCTGGGGAACATGAGTATATATTGTAAGGGTAAGAGCATACTGAGAGCTTTCCTGGGGCCTCAGTATTCTGAAATTGAATGGGACTGGTCACATTTTCTGTCTGCTCATCTTAGTCCCATGTGCTTTCTGTCAATTTGCCTATTCATACTGAATTATACCTGCTTCCACACGAAGACTGAGTTAAGCTGATGAGAATCAGTCATCTATAAGTGATGGCTAAGTTTGATTATGCTGTTTCTGACAAAATTGTTTCTTTAAAGATGTCAAATTTGTACTGTAAGCTTCAAGTGAATTATGTCTGCCTTTGTTTAATTGCAATTGTTAGCCTGTTTGCTATTCCAGCTGCTGCTTAAGAAACACTTCTGTTGTGAGATTGGAGTCTTTGCAGGCAAAAGTGCACTGTTCTTCTAAGAATTTAGAGGATACCTGAGAGAACATTACCTGTGCAGCATTATAAGGACTAGCATATTGAGAACTCAGAGTGCGGTATGTGACCCATGGATGTTATGGTAAAGTAGCAGCCAAAGTTCATCTGACAGATCTAGTAAGCAAATATCCCCACTAGTGAAATAGGATCATTTTTCATACCACATTTCTTTCCCCTTTGGGGCCTACTCAGACCTCGCGCTGTCTCTAAATTATTAAATTAGGTCTTCCTTGATCATCCAAAGGTCATGGTGCCTAATGTGTGTTAATGTGATGGAAGTGTCAGAGACAATTAGTTTCAGTAGTAAAACATGGGTTTATAGCCCTAAATGCAATAAATTAAAGTGTGCTGTAGACTGCTGTAGTCAGGGAAATTTCTGCACTATTAAGGTTTGATGAGGAAGTTCATGTCCTCTTTAGGTAGGAAGGGGGAGCACTGGGTAGAAGGTGGTATGATATGCTTCACCTCCATGATTGCTATTACTCCTCATTTGAGAGATTATATATCAAATGAACATAGAAGCTCAAAATTCCCTTTTCCTTCTCAGGGAAAAGCAGGCAGTAGACTTTCACACTGCTTGCATATTCTCTTTGCTGGTATCTTTATGCTGAGAAAATTCCAAGGCGCATTTTAAGCATCAAAACATCTTTAATCTTGATGCTGAGGAGGGTGCCTGCTGTCAGAAACAGATCCAATTCTGTACAGCTTGCTATTGAAATTTCAAACTTCTGCCATGAAAAATTCAGCTATAAATAGCTGTGGATGATAGAAGTGGGTAACCCAGGAGGGAGTAATAAAACTGACTAAATTGGCATGTTCTGTAATCTGTCTAATGGAGCAAGATTTTACAATTAACTGTGATTGTATCCATTTCCTGTCTATAAGCAGGAGAAAAAAATCCCATAACCAGACAGTAGCAGATAAGCAGGAGAGAGATGGATCAATTTTAATTGAAACTTCTGGTAGCTTTGCTGTTGAAAGACATAAACCACTGCCTCACTGTGGTAAATATCATTGATAAACCAAAGACCCACCTGCACAAGCCCATTTACATTTACAGTGTATCCTGAATTGTTGCAAACTTAAACAACATATACAGAAACAAATACTTCCAGTAGCAAGGAAGTAAATCATTTTCCCTATTGAAAAGTGATCCTTCAGGGAAAAATGTGGCAATCCAGTGTTTTTAATAGTCCTGTATTATTCATGGGGAATCATCTCTCATGGCTTGAGGTTTCAGAATGGAAAAAGAGGCTTCCTCTTCTCTGAGTAGAAGGAAGAGATTGTGCAAATCAGTTGGCATATAAGAGAAGTTGGCCAAATTTGGATGTCTGCCTTCCTCTGACAGAGGAATCTTCTTTAGTTGAGTGGAAAAACAAAAACCTTGAATTAAAGCCTTCAAATCTGGCAGAGTTAATGAGGAGAAATGAGCAAAGTTCTCACCACTGTTCAGTGGTTCTTATCTCAGTGTCACACAGTTTTCAAGGGAATTCTGCTGAAATATAGTAACGACACAAGTAACAGGAGGTATATTTAATTTTGAGGCAGGCAAAGACATCTAGAAAAAGTAGAGAGTGGTAGTCAAATCAGAACAGTGAGATTGAAAGAGAGCAAATGCCATAGTGGTCCCTTTGGGAGCAGGTAATCAAACACATAAATATCAGCTCAGAGAGTGCTGATTAGGAGATGGAAGTGAAGAACTGATGGAAGGGAAGCTATAATTTGAGAGTGAGCATCGAATTGAACTTGACTGTATAATTCAGCACTGCCATGAACTGCAATGCTGTAGTATATAAACAGAAGAACTTAGTGTAGGAGAGCTGTTCCACAGTGGAAAACATCTGCTTTGGTCTCCGCACTTTTAAAAATAAAACATGTGACTTCTGCATCAGGATGGAAAAATCAAACCTGAAAGATGTAATCAAAGTAACAAAAGCCTTCTCACTTGAGTAAAGAGTGCCTAGCACACTACTACCACTGTATAAACTTAGAAAACAAGACATGTCAAGTCAACCAGTAGTCTCAGTTCATGCTGTTTAAAAAATACATTTTCTTTTTCATCCAAAGAGGAATGATGCTCTAGAAGTGGTGGAGAAACCCAGTGCTTTCCTTGAAGCTTTTAGAACTCTAACTTTTAGCTTTTATTTACAGTTAAATAGCAATCTGAATATAGAACAAAGGAAAAGGTCATGCTACAGTGACAACAAAGACATTAACCAAGCCTTTCAAAAGCGATCAATAACAGCAGGTGTTGGTGGCAAATCTTGCATAATTTCAAAAACGATCCATTTTTTTAACAAAACCAGAATTTGCAAAAATTAAGTTTCTTTTCAAGGTATCTCAAACTATTTGTTTATAGATGGAATATTTACTGTGGAAAACCTTCACCCCTTATTTTTACTGAGAAATATAGAATGCTAGTCTTGGTAGGACATTTATCGCTAAACTGTGTGGTAGGCCTCAATAGGTTTCTTCTTTTTTGTGGATTTTTTTTTTTTCATGTGAAGGGGGGTGTTAAGCACAAATACTACATACACAGTGATTTATTTCTTTTTTAAAAATGTTGATACTAAATGAGTGTTTAAAAACAAAAAAAAAGTAGAGGTCTATGCAAATCACAACAAAGCCCTTAATCTACCAAAGTGCTTCAGCAAGTAAAGATCTCATTGGCTTTAATATGATAATTTTGGGTTTAAAGTTAAATATATGCACAAGTGACTTGCAAAGACAAGGCCATGTTGGAGATGTTATCTGAACTGATTTGTTGTTAGAGTGATTTCATTTCTGTGCTATTGGTAGTTTGGTTGGGTTTGGGTTATTTTTGTCATAATGTGTTTTAAGGTTTTTCATTTAAAGCTGTGAAATACCTAGTAAAGAAAGCATTACTACCTATGGAACAAAAAAATATATTATGATTGTGATCAGCCTTTGTTTATGACAGGAGGAGTTATGGGCAGTCCTTCCTGCACACTTGAGTGGATTTAAGTTTGCTTTCCTACTGAGTCAGCACATAAATCTCATCATCCCTGTTTTTCTAGGCAGAGAAATCAAGGCAGAGAGTGTGTAAATAACTTATCCACATCCTGTGTAATGACACTAGTGAGCCCAGGAATACAGTCCACTGTCTAAATCTGACCTGCACACAACCAGCCCTGTAGCATGTCATAATTTTCAGTTGAGATGTCCTCACTAAATTTGGATTATTCAGTGCCAAATGAATTATAATGCTGTGATCTGCAGTTCCAGGAATGGCTGTTATTCTGCTAGGACTCAAAGATTGAGATTGTTACCTAGTAGGGACAAGCTTTGATGATTTGAGATTGCCCTAGCTCCAAATAGCTGGATGGGTAGTCCATGAGATCAGAGATCTTACATTCAGAAATGCCCTATGTCATAAATCTACATTTTTAAGCTCACTATTATATTAGTTTTTCCTTCCAAATAGTTTCCCACATAAAAATTGTATCAATTAAAAAACATTAACATCTGACAGCATTCTAACATGACTGTGGAAAAAGTCTACTGAGAAAAATTTAGATCCTATATGTTAATGATATAGTGCATAGGAATCATTAATGCCATCCTGTTTAAGGGGTTGGCATCTTTTGTAAAGTTCTTTACTGGTTAGTATTTTGCATAATTTTATATGTACAAGACGAAACCTCCACCCCGTTGAGTCATTGTAAGGTACCCCAACTGAGTCCCTTTTTCAGTTCTAAGACCAAATTCCTGGTGGTTTATGCCTCCTCTTTGCTTTTTCGCTTTGACCTGTTTTGTTACCTTCTCAGGAGATAAGAGTTTGTTAAATTTGCTTGTGGCATTTTTCATCTTAACTTGCAGCTTCCCTCCAGATCCACAGACTATTTCCAAGAGGCCAATGAAAAGTAGCAGAAAAGGTAAAGCTTACTGAAAGGTTATCATGCAGGAGTCCAACATAACTGGAATGTATTAAGGAATCCATACATCAAAAGAAGTTGACATCTGTTTGCCAAAACCCCTGACCTTCTTCTTGCAGCTTCTTACAAAATGGATTCCTTCAGCTCTTGCAATTTAATGTGAACTGCACAGAAAAAAAAGTCTGATGGTGCTTTTACTTATTCAGAGGAGCCTTTCCTAGTAAAAGTTCGCATCGTTCTGAAAGGATGGTGTGTTTCCAATCCTGGGCTGCAGGCTGGCCCCAGGATGCTCAAAACTTGGCTAAGGTCTGTTCCAAACTTCAAAAAAAGCTTTCTAGGAAATCGGCCCAGATTTGCTGCAAGATGCTCCTGTGTCCATGTTACTATCTTGACTTTCACCTTTTTGCGATGAAAGATGAATTTAAACAGCCTTGCTGACCTGGAGTTCGTTAGGTAAGGTTTGTTGGTTTGCCCTCTCTGTGACCAAATGGGATATTGTTTTGGGTACTAGGTGTCTTTAAACCTCACCACCTGTTCATATGGCACAGCAGAATGAGTTCTCTGTTTGTAGCCTTCCCATTCCCCTCACCTCAGTGCATACTGCACAACAATTATACTTTTTACTTCTTGTAAGGAACCGGGTTTTCAAAGGGGAATTTAAAACTGCAAGGGAAAAGCAAACTGGAGGTTTGAATGAGGCACAGCAAAGATTTTTAAGTCTGCTCCTCGTAGGGCTGCGTTTTGGCACTCTGACTCTTGGCCAGCATATGTCCCTGTTCAGCAGAAGGAATCATTCAAGCAATCTGTGCTAAGACTTGTCAAAGTCTAAATTAAAATGCAGCCATCTTATCCTGTTTTTATCCTAGGCTTTTATAGCATGTTTCCTGCTAGTAAACTGGGGGGGAGAGGGCATTTATTTTTGTGATAATTGAGATTATTGATTATGTATTTTATATCTTTTAGTCTATGAAATGAATGTTTTATATCATTTGTGTCTCGAGAAAAAGAAGCAGGTGATAAGATATTTGACAAACTTGTTAGCAAGGCCTTTTGCGATAGGTTGAGGGGTAAGGATTTGAAACTAAAAGAGGGAAGACTTAGACTAGATAGAAGGAAGAAATTTTTTAAGCTGAGGGTGGTGATACCCTGCAACATGTTTCCCAGAGATGTGGTAGATGTCCTGTCCGTGGAAGCATTCAAGGTCACATTGGATGGTGCTCTAAGCAACCTGGTCTAGTGGAAGATGTCCCTGCTCATTGCAAGGGGTTGGACTTAGGTGACCTTTAAAGGTCCCTTCCAACCCAAACTATTCTGTGATTCTAAGAGGACTTCTGCAAAAGGAAAGTCCCTCTAGCATATTTGTCTTTTGAGGCAATGTAAGTGCTCTTCTCTCTTTATTAGTTGCATTTATGATCATGATTTGGTGTGTGCCCCCTAATCCACATAATCTCCACAGAATTTATCCAGCTTTAGTCCCATGGTTCCTAGCTGCATTGCATTTTATTACAATCACCTTCATTATAAGAAAACCTCTTAATTATGCTTAAAATGCTTTGAAGTTGAGAAGAGTGCTATAATGAGTGAAAATGTATATATGGTATTTTCCCAAATGGCACAGAAAAGAAAATGTACAAGGCGGTGCAGGAACATACAGTGCTATGTAACTCCAAGAGTTTAGTTATTTCAGGGAGCAGAGCTGTTGACTGGAATTCAGATCTCATAAATTAAACTCCCTGCGCTGCAGCTGACTAGCCGAGTGACCTTAGGGAATACACTTACTCTTTTTGTACATTTTCCCCTTTGATAAAATAAGAATAATGTGACCACAGAGAGGCACAGTGACGCTTAAATCATATTTTCACAAAGTGCTTGGGGATCCTCTAAGGAAGGGCATGTATAAATGTGATTATTTATTATTTCATCATTTTAATCTTTTGAAGTGCGTGAGTGTTGCTAGATTCTGTCAGCTTGGATGCATATAGGTGTAGTAAATATACAGATACGTTTTCCTAAATAGCAAATGTTGTGAATCTGCAATGCCAAGGGAGTTGGGCAAGATTTAGGGTTGCAGGTGTAGTGATAGCTATCACAGAACAGAAGTGTGAATCTCAGATATTGTCCCTGAGGAGAGATTCACGGGGTCTTCAAAGAGCTTTAAGAATGGATATAGCAAGCTGGTCTGCTTTGTTCACCTGGTTTCTTGTGTTTATTCTTTGATCTTTTAATATACAAGGATTTGTATATTACTCTTATGTGCACTTTGAATTATATTTTATTTTTTAGCTTGAAAAGTAATTATTTGAAAGAAAGCTTGTGGTTTTGTTTGAGGGAGGGAGGAGGGCATTTCTTAGCACTCAGGGAGGAAACTGAGTGCTAAGAAATGTTTTCCAGAAATACTTGTGAGATGTTACAAAGCTGACCATTACAAAAATCCTCATATAAGCTTAGCTTGAAACGCTTCCTGTTGTTCAGGGGATTGCAACTTTTTAAAAGCACCCTGGCCTCAGAAAGCAACCACAATAGCCAATACTGACAGATGGTATTAAAGACACAGGCAGGGAACCAACATGGTTTTGATACTTTACTCCCATTACAAGCTCTCTCAGTGCCTGCCTCGTGGGTTAATTGCTTGAGCTCTCACAGAAGGAATCCTGGCTTCTGGCGCAGCAGCTTGTCGCAAGACGCGGTAAGAAATCGCACACGATTTTGAGCTTGTAGCTTGTGAATGTGTGTCGCCCTGGTAACCGTTTGCACCTGCAAGCATGAGTCATAAGAGCTGAGGAATTGTAGGGTGATACTTTTTTTTCAGTCTTCTGAGCATCAGAAATTCTTCATAGACAAAGCCACGTAGGACAAGGAAGAGCTTTAGTTTGACATTCCGGTTGCTTGGTGGGCGTGATCAGGGCACCTGCTCTGGTCATCTTTGTCCCACTGCAGTGCACATGTACACCGGCTACAGGTCTATCTCCTTTATTTAACTTAAGATGCTTTAGATGGTAATTTGAATTTGTCAGTAACTACAGCATTTCATTTTTAGGGTTGTCGGACACTTGTTAAAAAAACATATAGACAGACCTTTTTTGTAGTTTAAGATACACTTTACTTCAGGCAAGTGCCTATCTTATAATTCAGTCAGTACGGGGATGATGCTGATAAGCTGGTGTTTTATTCTGTGGTATTTTTCTAAGAAGAATGGTATTTGTCCTCTTACAAAACCCATTTGATTTGGCGATCAGGCACTTATAAATTAGATAGCTTCAGTGACTTTAGAGGTGAACTGACAATTAACACCAGCTGAGGATCTGTTCTTGAAAGTTTTACCAATGAGATATTTCTGTTTTGTAGCACCTTTCATCCCTGTGTCTCTCAGTGATTTGCAAACATTAATTAAGTCTCATAACACCCCTCTGATGTATGTAAGTGTTGTTAAGTCTTGGAGATGTGTGAAATATTCATGACAAAATTGGAGGCATTCAAAGTTTACCCCCCTCACAAGCTTAAGGATACTAAGGAAATGCAAAGTTATTTGAGATTATCTGCATCACAGAATTTGTCAGTCTTTTCCTCTCTTTGCAGATATCTGTTCACAGGCAAAATGTCTATGATGTTTGTGCATTCTTTTTATTGTTCCAATTTTCAACAAGAGTGATTGGAGTTCTTTCACGTAGTTGTTGTATTTTAATTCTTTGTACTTCCTAATTAGCCAAATCTAAATACCTGTCGACTATACAACAGGAGATCAGGCCAGTGACTCCCTGTCTACTCAAGAAAACTGCAACTTTAGGTAGAATTTATCTGGACAAAGATTTATTATGAAACTGTAATGCGAGAAGTAAGCTGTAAAGCAGGAGAACTTGTTGTTTGATTCCACCACCGAATATAAAGGAATATTTTCCTCTTTATACCACAGTGGGTGTGTCCACATTAGTAGTTCAGATGAATATTGGGCTTTTGAAGTGAATCTCCATTCCTCCTACTTTAATTCATATCACAGAGAGGTCTTGTAGCTCATGAACTGCATTTCTTTGGAACGAAACTGAACTAAAAGATGTAGCCTGGCCACAAGCAGGCCATCAGTTCGTGGGACCAGATTAGACTTCATTGAGACCTAGGAGTGACTGTTGTGTTTCTAAGATCCTCCCCTCTTGTTCTGCACTAATCGTGACCTGCCCCGTGAGTCCCAAATACACCCTTCTTTTACAAACTTTGTAAGTCTCAGCTCCCTGATATTTATGAGGATGACCAGAGTTTAAGAACTAATACAGCTCTTGCTTTGTGTCTCCTTCACCCCGTGTGGTAGGGAGAGGATGTCAGGGTGACTCAAGTGACCCCATTTATTTTCTGCGCTATGATATTTTATTAGAGTATGCTTCAGCTTATGTAGGAGTCTGTTTTGTTTACTCTCTGTGCCATTTAAGCCTTGATTTGTTTGTTTGTTTTAGTAAGGAATTAAGTTTGGTTTCCTTAAAACTGGTTTGCGTGTTGCTGTGCGGCTCTGAAATAGTTTGGGTTTGGCTGGTCTAACCTTACTGTGTTTAAGCTGCACATATTTTCCAGACTGTTAATGGTCTCTGATTTGATATATTTTTTCAGTATAATTGAGGAAGCGGTAGGAAGGGGAAGCTATGGCTACTGAAAAAAAAACTTTTATTGGACTATTAGAACTGTCCACATGATGCACTGGACTGGGATCTCACAAGTAAGTTGCTAAAAGGACTACAGTTAAGTTAACATACAAGATACTGAATGATTCATTGTTTCCTATGTCTACTATAATCAATATAATTTATCACAACTTGCTTTGTGAACTTTTTTTTCTGCATTAGAGTCACAAACCCCTGAACTTTCCATTTCAGAAAGCAGGTAGAGTGCTGTGTTGAACTATTTTGTGGACTTTTATTTAAGAACCGTTCCTTTTCCTAATGAAAATTGCTTAAGAAAAAAGAAACCATGACCATTCCTATTTTTCAGGTTGTTTGCACTATGTAAGAATTTTAAGCTAAGGAATGTCCCTTTAATAAGCTATCTCATTCAATTGCTTTGATAAAACTCTAAAGGTGGGAGATTCAATTAGTGTGCAGAACATTACAACAAAACTCCAAAAGACCAAAAGAAAGTACGCTATTTTTAATATTCTATCCTACTGTGTCAAAAGGAAGCCCCCTGCCCACACACACATTAAATAGTTTTGATTGTTATTTCGATTTGCTTTTTGTTAATGGTTTGTGATAATGAAATTTCATATCATCAGACAGATTTACCAAAGCCGTGGATGGCAGGAGAGAAAAGGAGGCTCTGTAGCTACATTGACATATGTGAGTGTGCTACTCTTTAGCCCTTTGTTTCTTTAGATGTCCACTGCATGGAATTTGAAGTGTTAGCAAAAATTGGAGACGTTTATTCTCTTTGATAATTTACCAGTAACATTTTGTTGTGATACTAATACTCTGTATTTGCCATTAAAATACAGTGTTTTGCATAGTCATTCAGTGGTCTGTAGTGGTAAAAATAAAAAAAAGTCAGTTTTATCCTTTTCTTCTTATTAATAGAGCGACAGGGGTACCAATCTACTACTCCTGGAAGACTACAAACAGCCTGCTGGAAATCAATTTCAGATTTCCTCAATCAGAAAATCTTACACAAGCAGAACGCTTGTTTGAACTATGAATGGTCGTAAGCCGCAGTGTCCAGTTCTGGAGATGAGCTGGTGTTATCCACCAGGTACTTTGGGATTCTGGCTTGGACCTATTTGTCTCTGTGAGGGACTGTATAGTGATGATCGAGTGCCATTTTCCCATCTTGGAACTGTCAGGTGATTCTGCTGAGAAGGATATATTAGAAATGACATCAGAGTTCATATTGTAGACTTAGGGACATGCTGCAGAAATGTTCTGCTGAGTCACCCTGGTAACCAGTCAAGTAAAAATCATAGTTCTGCAAAGGAAAACAAAAGGCAGGACAGAAGGGCAGGTGGTTCTCTAACAAGAAGGAAAAAAAAGCTATCGAGCCCAACAGGCTACAGTGGCACCTCGAGTGCAGCTTTGTGTGGGAGAAAAATGGGGTGCTTTGCCACTGAATTTTTCGGAAGTGGAAGACTTGAAACAGGCTTAGAGTACTGCAACCTTTCTGTTCCCTAGTATATTGAAGAGGCTGTCACTTAAGCAAATAGTAGACAGAGAAAAGCAAAACAAATATATTTTGTAGCTGTTGAGATTAAACAGCAAAAAGATGGAAAATTTTGTTTTCTAGTCAGGTACGCAGGATTGGCATAATGTTGTGTTATGCCATAATCATTAATTTGAAAAAGAAGAGTGTTGTGTTTGGATCTAATCTAGTCAGGATCAGCTCCCTTTTTAGTTACTACTGTATTTTAAGAAGGCAATTTTTCAACTCTCTGCTAATGTAATTTATCACCTACATTCAAGGCTCTGACAAGATACCAACTCTTGTGTTATGCATAGTAATTGCTGCTGCCCTCTTTGGATTTACTCTCTGTGTTCTTTCTGTAGCTGGAGTACTTCTGCTCCTAGATCTGCTTTTCTGGCAAGGATATCGTAATGAAACAAAAGTGTCATAATTTCTCATCTCACATGCAATATATACAGTCTGTGATTTTCCTTTTTATAAAATGAGGCATGGTATAAAGTGTGTTACATCCTCAAGATTAAAAAAGTAAATTTGATGTATTAATTGGCTAGAGGAATGACATGTAACAGGATAATTCATTAGGGATCAGGTACAAAAAAGTTGGCAATCAGGTCTCTGATTAAAAGCTACTTACCTACAATGAATGGCAAATGCATAATTAAAGCAAAATCTTTACAGACTTTAGTTTATGCAGAATGATTACAAATACTCAGCATTTGAGCCGTTAATTCACATGATGCTTTGTTATAGGCTTCTTTAGCTCTTTCATGATCTAAAGGATATGGAAGGCGTAGCGCTTAAATAATTTAGCCACAGTTAGAGTTCTAAGCTCATTTTCTCAACCTGAGAATCTCAGCCTAATAAATTATCCAAATTTCAATATTTACCAATTATAATTTGTAGTTACACTTGACTTTGAGAGGTCTGAACATTTAAAACACACCTTGGTTTTGATACATTAGTAGCCTAAAAGCAATCAGCTGGAACAACTATAGGATACCATTACAATACTTTCGGAGCAGCTTTGTCTCATTGCCACCCAGGCAAGTTCCACACTGCAGAAATTTCATTGGAGAGCAATACTTATGCAAGCTGTTACATAGAAGTAGTTACGTACAGGAAAGGTCTTTATCTGAATATTTCTATTAATTAAGAAAAAAAAAAAAACCAACAAAAAAACCCCCAAGCAATCCTATGTGGATTTTTACAATATATCTTTTAGAAGTGAACACAGAGTTCTTCTGGATCTTATGGATGATGGATAATTAAAATCCTTTTGGATTCTTCCTATCTCAGATGCTCACACATAGAGAATTTACAACCTCTCTGCTTATTGCTGAAAGTGAAGTTCTCATGTTAGTACAACAGAGATCCAGAAATAATTGCAGTCTTATCATGAATATGAACATCCAGCTGGGATTTAAATCTCAGAGACGGAGTGCAAGGGGTAATGCATTAAAGCTGAATTCTCACTAGTGAATTGAACCTCTACATTTTGTGTTAGATACAAAATGTCTATGGAAATTAAAGGAGCAAGAGAACGAGGAAATAAGCAAAGCTTCTGAGAATATGGCCTGGAAAATGACAAATGTGTTTGTTCAGGAAGATATTTTTAATGAAGTGCCTACTAACCTAGTCATACCAAATAATTTTTCTGCAGCTTGGATAATCAAGGTTAGAACTAATCTCATCTTCTCCTCTTGAATTTGATGACATGGATACATATGTTGGCCTCAAGACCATTCTGTTCCCTAGCACCTTTTAGTCTTCTGACATTTATCAGCTCTGTGCTGCAGCAGAAACAAAAATTTTGTCTAAACAAGAATTCAGTTTGAGTTTCTTCTGTCAGATGAACCTACAGAGCTGTGGCAGTAAATATCTTCCTAATTAAAATGTTGTAAAAATGGGTATATTTCCATGAAGTAGGTGTATGTGTATATGCCAACCCACACTGTATATTGTGAATGGGGAAGCTTTTGAAGACCACCTTCTTTATCAGTGCATTCACTTCATCTGCCTGTTGTCAGGTAGGACTGCTGACTTCTGTGAACTTGGCTAAAAGTAATTGCTGTCTTGATAACTACAGCCATTCCTCATCATCTGACAAGGCAGTCAAAACTGACAGCTTGACCATATAAAGGAAGAAGAAGGAAAAAAAGACAAGTAGCAGGCTCTGGGAATTCTGTCTTATATGCAGATCAGCTCCAGGAAATAGGTAGTTCCATAGGTAGAAAAAAGTATTTAGTGCTTGGAGCATATTAGATATATTTGACATTTCACAGGTAGAAAGAACATTCAATCCAAATAAGTAGTTTTAGGAAAACTTTACATTTGATACGATTCCACTCCAGTAAGTTTCATTTTCTGGTTTGCCTTTTTTTTTTTTTAAGCAGCAAAAACCCCTCATTAATAACAGGTTCATTGACAGAACTGCTGCTACTTCATCTATCAGCACCTACAAATTTCATGGAGAATATATGTTTTAACCAGCCCTTCCTCTTGCATGCTTGTTTCATTCAATTTTTTGATTTACTTCTGTTAACTTCTGCAACCTTTATTTCTACAGAGTCAAACTCATCTGCAGTTGACATGCAGACACTTGACTCCTAAGATCTTCTATTCAGCACTTTCTGACCTAGATCAAGTACCATTTTAAATTAATGATATTTAAAATACTTGAGCCACAAGTTGAGAGAAGAAATGACCTTGAGGAGCTTCTTATATTAATTTTATTATGTTACCTTCAACAATAACCATGAATGTAAACGATCTTGTAGCATATAGAGAGAATATGGTTTTGGTTTTGTAAGTCAGTAGCTACTAAGCCAAATAATAATGGTTTAGTATCTTGGTATCTCCACTGGGAAAAAGAAGGAATCCAAACAGCTGTGCTTGAAATAGCAAATCTGGGAACACAAGTGAGAGTTGGTATCTGTGCATTGATTGCAGTGTACGATCTAGTATTGGTCTGTTTTGACGGGTGGCTAATACTGGCTTTTAGGAACAAGTGGAAAAAAACAAACCTCATATGTATCTCATCTCTTAATTAGTGTAATTCATCTACTACTTGCAACTCTGAGGAGCGGGAAGCCTTTTCTCAAAATCTCTTCTGATGCAGAGGATGGTGGTGTCCGTATACAAGGTGCAAGCAAAGTACTAATAAAATTCAACCCTTTAAATCCTTGAAGAGCCCTGTCATGATACTCTGTAATAAGCTAAAAAGATTCTGTTACCAGGTTGCCTTTCTACACATTGAGACAGTTGAGTCTTTAAGTATTTATGCTAATGTAAAATAAAACTTGTATTGGTGTTAATATCCTTATGGTTAGGACTGTGAAGTAGCATTTGGATTCCGATCTTTCCAGAAGGGACATCTCCATCCTACAGGAAGAAAGGTGAGTAATGCAGATGGCTGTACTTTTTTGTTCAATGAATAATCAATTAGTAGTTTATGGAAACCAGGTTATAAACACTTGTACAATTGTCTTTCATATGTGGTGTCAAACCCAGAAACTGATGGGTAACTGAGGATTGTACAGCAAACTTTGCAAAAGCGGTCTTGGATTGATAATAGTGGCACCGTTATTTTCGCCATCGTATAAAATTACCATTGAAGTTATAATTGATGCTGTATAGTGTTATTGAAAACTGTTGATAATTACTTTTTAAAATACTGTGTACCTAATGTTTTCCACCTCATTCTAGTGTATCAGAAATTTTTTAGGAAGAAGAAGAAAGTATCATCTTCATTTAGGAAGGAACTTTAAACGGATGCCATTTTGGTTATATAGCTAAGAACAGTACTAGGCTTTACAACTGTATCTAGTGTTGTCGTTGGTAAATCACATCACAGGGGAAAGAAGTTGATATATTTTGATGGGGTACTTGGACCTCTGAACAAGATTTAAATTGTGGGTAAAGTGGCACAAAATTAGTTAAATGGAGTTGCTCTGGGTTTCATCAGAGTGAATGAGATAAAATCTGGCCTGGAGCCTGACAAATGTCCCAGATCTGCTCGCTTCCTATCAGACGTGATGCTTTTTTCACTTTGTTTTTTTATGAATGTATTCTATGGCAAACTTCCTCCTTCAGTGACATCTTTTTTGCATTCTTCTTTATGAAGTGCAAAGGCATTCTCCCTGCCTTGTTATCTAGGTCCCATTCACAGCGCATAAAATTATGACATTTTATTCTTTATGTAAATGTATTATAGGGAAGTAAAGCAAATAAAAAGTAATGAGAAGATGAGCTTTGATGGTACTGTAGAAGGAATGCAGTATTTCAGTGAAACAAGTGACAGCCAATAACGCTACCCTGTTTTATCTTTTTGAACACATTTTACATTTCATTCTAGTGCTCTGCATTAATTCACATAATACTCCTGTTGATAACAGGTTTATTTAAAACTCATTAAAAGTTACAGAAAACTGAGATTTGCATAGAGAAAAATGTCTTTGGAACTTTTTGCATTTCCCCCTTCCTCCTTTTTTCGACCCTCAATATACACAGCAAAAGGCTAATATGGCAGACGTCAATCAAACTTCTGTTGGCATTATTTGTCAGTATTTCTCAAAAACCTTCACATAAAGGAAGCAGGCATAGGATCCAGGCCAAATTTGCGAAGGCTGTGAGCCTAAGGCAGTCCTAGCTGCAGTTATTGGGAATTGGGAATCGCTTAAAAGCACTCCAACACGGTAGACAGGCCTCGTGGTTCAGTGATTCTTATTTCTGAGCATGTGAGACCTTGGAGGTCCCAGGCTGAGAGCCCCTGGGGGAGCAACTGTCATCTGGTCAGAGCAGCACCTGCTCTGCTCCTCTGCCACAGCTCGCCCAAGTACCCAAATGCCCTTATGTGTTTGTGGCTCCCTTCCAGCAGTAGAAATAGCTTTTTTTTTTCCCTCCTGCTCATTAAGGTCTTGGCTGTATTCCCAATTCTGCCCACGAGGAGGCATGTGAATAGCAGTTGTTAAAAAATTTGGGGATCTGGATACCTGACCATTTGAAACTGGGGGCACAAAGCACATATAAACTATCAAGTATGTTAGTGATGCCTAAGTTTCTAATAGCCTTTTCCTTGTAATTGCCCTACAGTAAATCTTCTATTGTTCATTGTGTTTTTTACACTCTAGTATTGTGTACACTCTAGTATCTATTTGTGCTATAGTATGAAACTTTCATAGGTGACATCTAAGAGGATGTCACTCTAATCTCTGTAACTCTAAATGCACTGTAACCTCTTTATACCCATTTACTTATCCTATCTATCACATTCATTTATGGGTTTTTTTTCTGTGACACAATATGAAGCAATGGCTGCCACAGGAACTGCTGCAGTTGTGAACAAGCAGCCGTGTAGCTGTCACTATGCCACGCGAGGGCAAAGGGACAACACTAGCAGCTCTGCAAGGGATGAGAGTAATGCTGTCCATGCAGTCGAGACATCAGCTTTCTAACTACACCTTGCTAGCTACGCCATGGTTTGGGGGGTAGTATGTGCAGCACGCTTTCTGGAGGTCAAAGCATTAGATGCTGTCAGCTGGCTGCAAGGAATGAATGTGTTTTGCTTTTGAAATGACTAGCTAGAAAGTTGTTAGCTCTCCACTGGCAGCAGAGGTGTTTTGAGTACGTTGTCTGCAGACTAATTGGTACAGCACTCTGGGACCTTTCAGTAGGTCAGCTGTAAAAAGTCAGGCTTGTTAAGGGGCATGGAGAAGTACATTTCTCTCATACTCAGAATCCAGCTATTGACATCAGTGTTTTGCTGAATCACAAAGCAAGCTAGTCCCAGGCTGCTGGCATTGAACTAGGTAAACATCTTCCATGGGCTGAAGGAGGAGAAGTCAGTGGGAGGCAGCCATCTGTTGTCAACGTTCCCTCCTCTTCCTGGGAAACTGTTTTCTGTATTACCTGTGGAATTTTCTTCCCTTTCTTCTCCACTTTTATAGTTTGGGGCTTTGCTGCCATAACAGGTTGAAAGTAGAGACAGGGACTCCACTTCCTAAATCCATCTGTACCATCTCCTTGACTTGCTGCTAGAAAGAAATGATTCCTCGCCATTTTCAAGAGGGCTCCCCCTTTTTCACTTAATTTTCCTCAGCAGCCCAGTGATCTCAATGAAGAAATAAAGCAGCTCTTTTCTCCCCTCTAGCAGTCCATAGTGGCCAAAGTGAAGGAAGAAATTATTTTAGGAGAGAGCAAAGACAAAAAGGAAAGGAATGTGGGGAGCGTGGTGGTGGAGCCAGAAATTATTTTCTCTTATTAGTGAGTCAGCTCATGCAAGGATTTCAAGGTAACTCTTTAGCACACACCTGCTCTACTTGATATGTTTCAGTTTTTATCAGGATTTCCCCACACGTGTATTTTTTACCAATTTAGGCACAACAAGTTACAACAGTGACTTCTTTTCATTGTTGCTTGCAATGGAGAAACTGTCAAATTAAAATACGTTCTTGGCTGTTGATTTTTGTAATTACTTTTTTAGGAAAAAAAATGCTCCTTCAAAAATATAATAAAAAAACCAAACTAGCAGTGGGGAAAAAAAAGGTATTACACAGGTAGGGCTGAAACAACCGCTACAGTGCAAGCTGAATTTGTTGGTCCTGGAAAATAGGAGTAGTGAACCAAAGTTAATGAAAGGTCAAGAGCAATATTTTACAGAATTTCTTCAATGTGATAGTGCTTAAGAACAAGCACTGAACTATTAAAGAAAGAGCTAGGATAGCTTAATAAATTAAAGTATATTCTGACATAAAAGAAGTTAACTGAAGAAACAGGGTGGATCTCAGTTGTTCCTAGGCCATTGCTTTGGTATATTTCCATAAAGCCACCATTTGTGGCTTTATAATGTGTTAAGACGTAACAATGGTGATTTATCTTAATTGTGCAAGCTGACTGGCAATTTTATTGCATGAAACTGTTTAATTATCTGTCCAAAAGAATAAAAGACAAATTTAAAATCATAAGAGAGTAGCAGATACTTTTGAAATTAGATTGCTTTCGCTTCCACAATCTCTGACCCTCTGTCTGTCTTACGAGGTGAAGCTATTGGGTAGATGCTGTTGTAAAAATGAGGGAATGGAAAAGAGTGATATCGTACATATCTATTAAATTATTGAAGATCCTGAATTACTTTCTCAATGGAATTTTCTCATGTTAATGGCATGTTTCAACTCTTGAGCTCAACACTTTGCAGTAAGTCTTATATAATCACCAGCATGTAAAAATTAATATATTAAACTTAGAGGATGCGTATTATCTTTTTAATACAACATAAGATATCTCTTCTTTTTGATACTGTTCACTACTAAATTTCTTTCTTAAGTTATGCATTTATCTTTCAGCTCTGAAGAACCCCATTATATGTGAATTAATACATAATACAGCTGACATTCATATCTTTTAGTGTACTTCACATTTTTCCTTTCTGACAATTCAGGTTGTATGGCTTGTGGAAAATTACTCTACAGGTGCATATACAGAGATTGGCTGGGCAAAGAGCCCAAGATCCCTTTGAACTAAGAGGAAGGAATAAAGAGAGACAATGTGTCAAGGAATACTGTACAAAATGACTGAGAAAAGAAACTAAAGGAAGATGGGGGGCCTGCTGAGGTTTGATAAGAAGCCCAGGAGCCAGCCTTGGGAACCAGTGATAATATAGGAGATGAGTGAGTGAAAATGATGATGATGTAGAGACTGAGAGAAATACTTCTAAGAACTTTTGTCCTCAGATAATTTGGTTTCCTTTTTTCCAAAGAAATATGGAAGGTGAGTTGGTTGGTTCTGGGATAGAGAATCCCAGACGAATCACAGTCTTGATGTCTGTTCTTCAGAAGGAAAGGATGGCAAGGCATCAGAAAGTAATGCCACCAGAAAAAAAAATCAGGAAGACCCAGCTTATCGGACTCATTCTGTGAATGAAAAGTACACCCAGAAAATATCCAATAAATAACCCAAACCTATCAGTTGTAAAACCAGTGTTTCTTGCAATTCTTCAGAGAAATTAGGGAGCTTGTACACGTCTCAGGCAGCCCCACAAAACCATAAGTGCAGGGTAGAGGTGATATATTTTTTATGAGAGTTAAAATATTCATGGATAGCAGCTGAGCTAGCCAGAGACAGAAAACTTCTTTCAACTAGAAAATCACCTAGATAGGCAGGTTAAAAGCCCAGACCACCATATTGTGTCAGCATGTGTGCCGTTCACAAGAACTGGTGTCATCCACGCGCATGCAGGTGGTTGCAACCAAGCTTCTAATTCAGTGACGGACCATTTTGTCTGACATCAGAGTCCTTCAGCTGTTTTCTGTGTTGAATTGATTGGTAACTTCTTGACGTCAAGCTTAGCACAGTATGTGTGCTTTACGGGTTTTCAGTGGATGTGCCAGCAAATTTGCTAACCACATTTGTGTCAAACTTCTTGTTCTTAGTTTAGTGCTGTCGTGTGGAGGAAGTGAATTCTGGATGGTGGGATATGGCAAGAAATCTTTTGTTTCACTTCAATTTTAAGCATTTCATTTTTTAAACAAACTAGTCAGGATTTTTTGCCTTTTGTACATGTTATGCACCATAAAAGTTTTCATTGCTTTGAAAGCGATTCAGTTTTTGAGCTTGAAAACACACACAATTTTGGTGTGGGTTTTCATGTCATTGTACTGTCTTGCTAACAAACATTTTAACTCAAGTGCTTATTCTAAATATGAAGTTATTTTTCTAAGCATCATTTTCTGATAGGTGGTTATATTGTTGTTGATTAATTGGATAGCATTAGAGGGAACCTGGGACAGAAATGGATCTTGATGATGCAGGTATTTTAGAAAGAAAACACAGATGTAAACCTAGTTCCGTGCTGTGGCATAGATTCAAATAGCTGGTTTTGTCTGTTCTTTGGCAATACAAATAAGGAGGAATTCAGGAAGCAGTACCTATGCATTTAAGGGGATTAACTACAATGCTAACTATGCTAACTAACTATGATGCTACATAAATAAATCAATGTCTGCTACTGATTAATATTTTTATTCTTCTCTTGCCATGCTCTGACGAAGTCGCAACAAAGACGTCCCTAACTGCTGGTGGCAGTTTTTTGTGGGATTGCCTTAAGGGTGGGTTTTTTTACGTGAATTAAAAATAATTAGAACTCTGTCAAAAAGACTAATTTTATAGATTTGTGGATAAGAGATGAAGTATTTTTCTTAATTTTTTCTTTAAAAGGTAAGATTTGGGCTTTACTAAGACCAAGTCATTTCTTAGTATCACACAGTATCAAGGAACTGAAATGCACTCCCTGGTTCAATTCTGTGGCTTGAAGCACCTTTCCATCATGGGGCACCAGCCAGTCCTTTCCTACATCCTTGTTTGCCTAAAAACCTGTATACCTGTGTACATATATCCAGGGACATTCCTGAATGACCTGGAACGAGACTTATGGTATTTACATTACAGTATTATCAGTACAGCAAAGAGCTGTACTGATAATATTGCCCTGTATTATGGGCATAAAGTGTTTTTAAATGAAACCATGCAAGAAAAATTTAAAATTCTCTTATGCTATCATTTTAATTAAGCGTGTTGCTCTCATTCTTGTGATATTGTCTCCAGAATAAATGATATTAAGCCAATGTAAATAAAATAATTACTGAGAGGGGTTTGTAATTGAATAGACAATTAATGTATGATTAAACCCCAACTTTCTGCTACATTTATTTGTTAGACATTAGTTTTAAATTGATTTTTTTTCCTAACATATTTTTGCTTTAATTAGTATGACTTAATTTATCATTGGTGTAGTATCAAACATTTTGGGATATATTTGAAAAACTTAAATGCTGTATGAGCAACTTTAGTCTTTGCATTTCTGAATTCCAAATGAAATGTATGTTTAAAGAAGTAAGGAGGAGGACAGGAAGGTGCTTCAGGAAATTGCAGCACAGAAACATTCAAGTGTGACCAAATGGTAGCTGGTTTGAGTGGTTTTAGTGTTTATAAGAACCAGTGTCTTCTGAAATAAAAGCAAAAGTATTGATTTTGCATCAATAGTAATGATGAAAATCCACCATTTAAATTTTTTTCTAAAAAGCCTAAAATTATAGCGTGACTTTATTGTATCACAACAGAAAGGTGGACTGAAGGTGAATGAATGAAAAACTGTTGGTGGCTAGCCCCGTGTCAATGAATTGTCCCCCACTTTAAGACCAGGTATTTTTCAAGGAGTGATTTCTGGTTACTCTGTTGAATACAAATTGCAAAAAAGCCACAAGCTACAGATGCTTATCTCGGCTTTCAAAGCATGTATTCAGTTTTCAGGAAAGCCACTGGAATAGCAACTCTCTAGGCTTTGTTGCAGAACCTGATTTAAAGCAGGAACCAACCTTTCAAGTTTTTCCTCTTTGTCCTGCCTTTGTTCTTTGTAAATAAAATTGAATGAAAGGCTCAAAGAGAAGAATAGTTGTTTCTCATTCCTATCCAATTATTGATCTTTCTGCCAACTGCAAGCACATTGACCAGTTGTAGGTAAGAATAAGTGGTGTATGTAGGTATGTATGCATGTATATAACTGACCCAACAAACAACTTCATTAAAGTCCTGGTCACCAAATTTCCATTAGTCATCTGCATTTGTACTGTTGGTTCAGCTGGAAAACTTTCCAGTCGCTCTACTTCCTGGAAGAAAATCTTGTTTAAAAACCAGCAAGTACTTACTTCCTGCTCAAAAGCACATTCTTTGGAGATGTTTTACTTGGAGACAGACATAATGTTATTATGAAAAACATAGGAGGTTGCAGCAGAGCAAATGTTAAGCCGATGGTGCAGAATGATAAGCTACAATCAATTTTATATATGTGTCTTTTAAAGTCTGTTTATGATGTATTTCTGGTATCTGCAAAGCTGCTGTGGCAATTACATGTCTTAAAAAAACATAATTTAAGAACAGTACTCTATTGGTGACACCCACCATTGTAACAATGCTGATTTGGTCTGGTTTGTTCACTGAGGGCGTTTCACTGCCTTGGACCCATCTTTTAAGTTTAGCTGTCAATGAATGGCTCAAAAGCCACTGCTGTAGAGTAAGAGGCATCCTGTACTTGTATCAGTTCAGTTTAGATGAGTAGGAGGATTACTTGGAGATTGATTACTTTTGTTTTCCATAATTTCTGCCATGCTCTATGGTAACGTTCCTGTGGTTGAGTTGTTTACTGAGAGAAAGGGCACACGCATCACACATGTGTTTATGGGGCAGCTGCAATGTTCTCTGAATTTCCATAGTGTTTAGTGTGTGTAAACTGACAGCAAGTGCTATTTCTGGAAGAAAATCATAGTTGAATTATGTAATACTTTGATGAATAGTGCTCTTTAAAAGAACGTGTGAATTTTAGCTTCAAAACAAGAAAGAAATGCAAATGCTTAACCCTTCCACCCATATGCACACACAAATAGATGTATGCTGTATTTATTATAAAGGTGGAGAGATGGTATTTGAAAGAAAAGAAGGAGAGGCCATTTTAAAAAAAATCAAGGAGAGGTATAAATGTCGTCATCAATTTCATTTCCCAGATTATTACTTTGATTCACATCTTTTCGGTGGTGGTGTTCATGCTACTGCGCATCTATTGCTGGTCTCATCAGTCCTATTGTGTGTTAATTTTTCTTAAAGATTTCTTTCTGGGCATATAAATGGACACCTTTCAAAGCCTAAAATAGTCAGTGTTTAGTCAATTGGTGGAATGAGAATGCTTCAGACAGTGAAGGGAGGTGATCATAGAATCTTGATCCAGAAGAGCTACAGATGTCACTGTAAGAGACTCTCTATTAATTTGTATCTTTGCATGTGTGTGACCATTTAAAATGTGTTGTGTATTTATATAGACTTGAGAGAAGGGCAACCTGCATATATCAACGTATCAACACATATCAATGTATGTTTTGTAGAAACACATAAGTTTATAAGTTCTCTCCTGGCAATTTGTGTATAAATACTGGCATTTTGATGTAGTCAGTCCCTTAAAAAAAAAATCAGTAAGGCCTTCAGATATACTTTTACATCCCTGAGACTTACAAGTGCTTTGTACTGAAAAGATTCAGGAATGCCCAAAGGAAATTGATTCAACCTAAGACAAGGAGACCATCCATTCTTCCCTCAGTCTGATGGATAAATTTTCATAAGGGACCTCTGGGAGCTCCTCTATATCCCCCTCTGGCATATCAATTACATTAAGTAACTGATCTTGCTTAATGCAGTGGTATCAGTGCTTTTTCATGTGATCTGTCTCAATTAAGTTCACAGCTGCTAAGGATGTATATTGCAAGATCAAACCCTCTGCTAGTGCTAGATGAATCATGGAAATTAAGTAGCAAATTAATTTTTTTTTTGTCTGTTTCTACCTGCTCTGGAGTGGAGGCTGTCTCTCTAACTTTTACAGGACCAGGAAGCACAGCTGTGCCTAACACTTGTCTCAGAAGTCCCATTTATGAGTAATTCCTTTTTTCTGATCAGGCAGTCTGGCATGTACGAGCACTTTGTGTCTATCCACCCACACGTTGTCCTTTCTGTCTTCATCTGAAATACTTCACTCTGGGGCTCAGTAGTACAAAATTGATGAACAAATAATATGCTACAAGTGGGAAAATATGCTGCTGAGTAAAGGAGTTGGTTGCTGCTGTTTTCCAAATGCCTGAGCTTTAGCTAGAATAACTCATAAACCCAAAGATTTTCAGTAGTGTTTTAACATTACCCAGCTCTTTATGTTAAACTATATGTACTGTCATTCATGATAAAGTATCAGTGTGGTAAAATAGTTTCATTCCATTGAAGGAGAAAAATGGGAAAGCTATTACCAGTATATTATTAAAAATAAAACACACACCTGGCTTTTTCTGTAGCTGTTCAGTTTTCAACGTGTACACAGTACTCCTAATCATAAAGCATATTTGTACATTTTTGAAAGTTTAAAATATACTTCTTATTTTCCTGGCAATTACAAAAGATTGAAAGATCCCATGGCATTAAATAGATCCTAAATATGAACTAATATTTCTCTCTGCCTAAGACACGTGCCACTTGCCTTTAGGCAGGATGCAATGACCTAGAGTATCAAGCAGGAAAAATGTGGCTGTTATTATTAATAATGGTTATTACAGCATGATTCGACTGCCCAGCTTGAGTGTACAAAGTTATCTTTTGCCATCATCAGTGACATTAAAAATGCATTTGCTACCCTATGATCTTTATTCAGTCAGTTTTCTGGTGCTGTAGGTACAGAAGGTTATGTTTTTACTGCAGAAGAAGCAGGAGGTCCTTGTTGTTCACTTCAGGATAGGCTTTGCTATGTGTTAGGTTCACAAGTTGAAAACCGTGGCCTTTTTTGAGCTCAGTTTAACTGGAGTCTCTAGTGCAATTAGAAACAGAAACAGGTGATAGAAGGGAGGTCAAGGTTCTGAGGTAACTAAGGGAGGTATGTTTTGGTGCAATGAAAAAAGTTAAAACAAGACATGTAGTTCCCGAACTACATAAGGAGAAAGTGTTAAGGAAGTCAGCAAGGACCAGGTTACTGCAATCAAAATGGAAAATGGGCCTGGATGAAAGGAGATGTCAGAGAAGGGTATAAAATAATCTATAATCTGGGTGATAAACAGCATTCTGCATATTGCATTACTGAAAACAGCTTCCCAAATGACTCTGGAGAGTTCCTGATCTTCCTTCTTCTTCCTCTCCGTCCTCATTATCTCTTCTCAAGTAACCCTGCTTGCTTAGCTGTTTTCTTAGACCTTCCAGTATTCCCTACCTTTGTTAGTGCCTTTTAAAGAAAACTCTTATGCAAATATCCCACAGCATCTGGGCCAGTCGTCCTAAGGCACTGTGAAGACCCATTAAAAAAAGCTCAGTTTCTTGTTTGTAGAATACTTCTTCCTGGAGTATAAAGGAGGTCAAAAATAATCTCCACGGGAGGTTAAAATTCTGCTTTCAGTTTACCTGTACAGTCCTGGTGATTACAGCTGCTTCTCACATGGTGCTCTGAAAGGAAAATTTCTCCCTGTAATTTGAAACTGAGAAAAGAGTAGAATTAAGACTTTGCCTAATTAGTGCTACCTTTTAAAGGTCTATTTTAAGCTGTCTTCCTTCAGCCTGAACTATTTGATAGTTTCCAAAAACGTAATTTAATCATATCTGATTACTTGCTGAAGTCTGCAATTAACTTAGGTGCAAGGGAATTAACAGTATTTGCCAGGTGCTGCATAATTTACCAGGAGCTGCTTGTGCCACATATATGTAAAGTATGTTGGCTGTTTAAATTTATTGGCCAGAATATTTTAAGTTTATGATTGACTAATTTTTATTGTTTCTGTCCCCAGGATGACTCAGATATGAACTACCATATAATTATATTCTCAATACTACCACACTATCCCTTGCAATTATTCCACATTGCAGTTGTTATTTCAAAAGAGTCATACCTACCTATCTAGAAAGTTTTTTTTGGGATGCAGTTGGTTGCTGGGATGAAGCTAAATTTTCAAGTAATTCTAGCCATGATATTGAATAAAAAGCTTAATTGAGCTCATTGAAAAAGTAGTTCTCATCTCAGAAGATCTCTTAAATCTCCTTCTCTCAAAAAGGTTAGAACTAGTTTTAGAAAGTATATTATTCTGTTATTACTAACACTTTTGCCCAACTGGGGAGTCAGTTCTTGCATCAATTGTATAATTGAAAATAGCGAGAGAATGGAAACATTGGCCAGCTCCCTGCAGGGAAAGTTTTGGACTGTTTGGAGTGCCTTTCTGAGATCCAGATTTGTACCCTAATCCTACTCTCAAGCTTTCTTGCATTATAAATTTCTAAATACCAGACAGTCTCAGGAGACTTCCAGGTAGTCTTTGTGCTTCATTTTTTCTACAGTTTTGTGAAGGTAAAACTTTAGATGACAGTAAGCCTCAGCTTAGGTCTTGGTGGAGGAATTAACAATTGTTACAAGTTTTCATACTGCACGATCTGGCAGAAAGGTTTTTACCATCTGACATATCTCTGTTAAACTTGGAAATTTGAATGGTCATTAGTATCTGAAATTCCCTGGAAAATTATTGTGAAAATAAATTGGGAAGGCAAATATTTTACCTGGAATACTTGCCTAATCTAAACATCAGGAGCAACTCTGAAATTTAAAAAGCTCCTATGTACTCTGTGGTGGCCAGGAGATTATCAGAAACAATGGCTTTTTAGACCGCCATTTAGTTGGAAGAAACTGCAATAAACCCAGGCACAAATGATAAAATGACTCCTGCCTCGTGATTTTGTCAGTCAGACACACAAGATTATGCAACTTTCATTTCCCAAGTACAAAGCAGCAAGTGTAGCCGACAGCATAACAACCTGGGGATCTGCAGTCAGTTCTGCGTGTCTCACATTACATGTTATTTACATTGAAACCAGGAAGCAAATTGCTCAGTTTCATGCTCCTGACTCCATTTACAGCCTTTTTTTTACTGTTCATAAACCGGTGAATACTGTCTTTCATTGAAAAGACTGTGCAGATCTTAAATTTCCCAAGGAATAATGCATTCCCATAAAGCTGTCACAGACTCCAAGAAGTGAAAGATAAGGGGAAAACAGCACAAACCCAACAGACTTGACAGTTTATCATTGTGTGAACCAATGGCAATTGATGTAACCATATCAGAGACTTGCAGGTGTTTAGATTTTGAGATGACATTTGAGACTGTAAAAGTAATATTTGCAGTAACAGCCTTGATAAATATAATCCTGCCTGAAGCTCTGTGTGCTCCTCATACAACTGGTACTTTAGAGGAGGAGGGAAGGTTCATTTATAATCACATACAGAGAAGTTAACAAAAGTTACTAAAAGCTTTTTTGAGACTGAACTGCCAAAACCTGCCAACTCCTCTAGCCAAAATGTACTGCCAAGTAATTTGCACAAAGTGTGTGTGGAGATCCAGAAAGGCCAATCTAGAGATTTAAGCATTTGATTTTTTTTCCTACATACTTCAGGGAGCAATTGTCCACTGAAACTATAGTGTTCCCTTCGGTTTGCAGGCTTTCTGGAAGAGCCTGAGCCCAACTTCTGAAGTGACCCCCAAAGACTAGGGAACAAGATACTGTACAGCAAATTGATGTTTCTCTGTGTATATATCTAGATGTAGATACTTGACATAGTCCTTCTCTGCTTAGGGAGATGCAGAAGGAATAAGTAGTCATTCCTAGATTTGTCCCTCAGCTTTCTTCCCATTCTCCTACCTTGTACCTGGCTTTGCCTTCCCACTTCAGCTTTTTCTGCTCTCTCCTATTTTCCTTCCTTCAATTCTTCATATCATTGCATGTTGTTTTCTTTCTTCTTTTCCATCGCTTTGTATATTTCTTATTATTAATTCTAAGTCACTAAAATGGGCTGCTTTCCTGGCTTGCAGAGTCAGCCTGTTTGGAGACATCACCTGCAACGAATGATTTCCAGAAACACTAACTCAGTGGAGTCAGGGAACAGTAATGAAGGTTAACTGTCCAAAGGTAATTAGAAATCTCTCTACTATTTTATTACCATGGAAGCCTTGTTCCTGCCAAGGATGGTCTTGTTAAGAAGATGCCAAGTCTCAAGGAGACAATTCAGTAGTACAACAAGTCATGCATTTGTAGACTCCTAAGCAGGATGTAATGGATCACAAAATCGGACAACACTTAATGCCCTTCTTGAAACACAATTGGAAGGCTGTGATCCTTCTTTGCAAGTAAAATATTAGAGAAATGATCTTGCAACGATGATTCAATAAATCTTAAATCTCTTTTTAGATCTGAAGATCCCAAGCTGATGTTTATACATATATAGGAAAAACTTACTTGAGGCAACAGATGCAGTAAAGTTTGCAGAAGTTCCTGTGAGCCAGTAAAAGAAAAAAAAAGCAGTTGATTTGCCAAGAGAAGCAAATACCACTCAGTATATCATAAAAAAAAAAACATATATATACTATGCACAGCGAAAACCTAGAAAGTGGGGTTTTTTTAAATGATTTTATTAAAAATTTGAATTCACCTTGGGTTGCAGAAGCGTTGATGTGGAAGTCTGCCTGACATTTTGCTTAGCCAGTGCCACAAAGGATGAGAACAGGCATTGTTAGAACACTGCAGGTGGTTAAATTTACTGGGAAAGATACATTTCAATGGAAACTTTGCATTCAGGTTTTCCTGTGAATTGTCGCAAATATGGTTCAACTACCTTTGTGTGCTGACAAAGGTTTTTCAGTGTGTTTCAGAATATTTATTGTCATTTATTGCTTCAGCTAAGTATGAGGAGACTTATCACCATTCTTTAATCTCTTTGCAGGTTTTCAAAAAAGCTCTTAATATATTACTTCATCTTAAAAGTTGTCAGCACCATTGGCAAGCATTAAAGATGAACATGAAGGAGTTGTACTTTTCTGGATGTGATTAATTTTGGCACAGTGCTTGTTCCCATGGCTAAACCCAGTGTGCAATGCTGTTCTTGTCAGGTTTGTTATGTGTGTTTTCTCTTTCCAGGGTATTATGTCTTCACTGTGAAACATTCATCCAGACTCAGATTTGGCAAATAGAGTCTGAATCTAGCAGCATGCTGGTTTCCAGGAAAAAATAATTTGTTCCCTTGGAGGGAGGGAAGGGATTTGGATTTTAAAATGCTTCATTGTACTTTTTAACACAAAACTTGCTTTACGTTTCTGTATGTAACATTTCAAAAGCAGTTGCTTAGAAGCAACCTTGATGATCACTGAGTAAATTATAACATATTATGTGAAATTTCAAGATCTGTTTTTAAATGTTAAATTCTTAGAGAGTAATAGCTTCAGAAGTTCTATGCTCTTGATGTGACTATTGACAATATGGTTTCCTTTACAGCTAAGAGCAGTATATAATAAGTGAAATTTTTAGGTTTTAAATAACAATAGATTTTTATTGCTGGGGCAAAAAAAATACATTCCTAAAAAAACTGAATGATGAGTGCTAACTTTTGAAGAAAGTGTTTATTATTGCATAGCAGTATAAGCAATTAATTTATTGCTGGTTGTCTTTCAACTTCTGTAATACTTGAACATAAATGGATGTTTACCTGCAAAAACAGAATCCATCATGGCCAGGGCAGATTTGTGGTAAAATGGAACTAGTTCAGTAATGCACTTGGAGGCTATAGGGATGTGTTTTCCAGGAATGGCTACCCACGGCTTCAGTATACCAATCTACACTTCTCCTTTTTATCTTGGGCATCATTTATTTTGCTTTACATAATACTGACATCCTGGGAAATTTTGCTTTCATGACAAGCCTTTTAATGGTAATAATGAATAGCTGGGTGTGGGCTTCTGGCAGTTTAAGAAACAATACCAAAAAAACCTCGTCAAAAATACATATTTAAAGGAGAACTTCATATTTTCTTGACTCCAGCAAACTTTTGATTTAACACAGAAGAAGGATAGCGAGTACACAGTCCAGGAGTCTGAAATTCTGCTTACTCCCAGATTAGTTCTGGGAGAGATTGCAGCAGTGATGCCCTCCTGGTTTCATTCTTTTCCTAAGTATTAGAACTTGGGAACAGTTGTCTATTTTTGTCCGCAATATTTGCTTCTCTGAAGCTGCCAGCTTTAGATGACTGTTGTGTAGGGTGGATGATTGTCACTATCTGTTGGGCCTGAGGTGAAACTGATTTCATAGAAAATAGAAAGCTGAGTACATTTTTATATGAGAATAATTTTGAAATGAAAGTAATTCTTCTGTTTCTTGAACTATTATTTCTTCTGCTGACGAATAAGGAACTACATATTGCTGTAGTTCTTATTTCAGTCAAATCTGCATAAGTTATGGTACAGACTTCAAGCCGACAGGATTTATGTTTTATCAAGTTAGTTGTTAATATAAGATTATTATATTAATTAGCGTGATGAATTTATGAACTTTGTTATTCCTATTAAATACAACATTCTAAAAGGTAAAAGCTTGAGTATGTGTTCCTCAGTTGTTCAAAGCCATTGGGATGTAGCTTTCAGCCGGTGTATTTCTAATACAGTTATTGGTTTAAAGAAAAAAAAAAAAGGCAATTGAACATTTTAATCTCCTATACTGCCAACATTGAAGGAAGTCTTCCTCATCGTTTTTTGCTCAGTGAGATAACTTGGCTGATAACCTTTATATAGTTTAGGGACTTACTTCATTGCTTTCTAATAGAGTTTCTGGAGAGTATAGATTTAGATTACAATGTCGAATGGCCAGAGTGCCTCAGGGAAATATGTTCTCATTAATGGACTTGTTAATGATTATCATTGAAGAGACTCTAATAGTGTCAGATGTAAACGTTGTCACAGCTCTCTATCTTTATCATACAGATATGGAGATGCATCATTAATTCACACAGACTGATTCTTGGAGCTGTGCAAATTGATGCAGTGTGATAATGTCTGAAGGAAATTAAAAGCTGTGCATTATCAATTTAATATTTCAGATTTCTATTACCAATTAATACAGTCTAAGAGATAAGAGGAATTGAACCACAACAGTGGTATGGGTCATTTAAAAGAGATCAAATTCAGACCGTTCCTCCATCAGTTCCAGCTTCACTATGCTCCTTTGCGCCCTCCTTGAGAGGGATGTGATGAATACAAACTTACATCACTGAAGTCTCTCAGCTGCAAAGTTAAAAACATATATGCTATACAAGCACGAAAAGCCTATGGCAATATGAAACAGTTTACAGAATCTAGAATAATTTTTAAACAATTTCTTTATCAGGAGTTACTTGCTTTATTCAAGTATAGTGCTATCTTATTTCTTTATCTTGACTTTGATGGGTTTATTCATAATGCATCTAGTGCAATAAATCAGAATCTGTCTCAAATTTGTAGCTTTAGATGCCACACATTAATAGCATATTTGTTAATTATTTGCTCAAATCTTATAAGAATTTGATTATGAATATTTGGTTTGAGTTTTCTGGGTAGGAGACACTTTTTGGTAGGAAACACCTTGGATTCTTTCTTTGTTGTAACTATCTGAAATATCAGTATTTTCAGAACAAATAAGAAATGTGATGTTTTTGTATGCAAACAAAGGTAAGCTTTTAGAAATAATAGTGCACTTGTAACTATGTTGTCACTTGTGTAGGAAATGGTATAGGAAATGGGTGGGTGCTAAGCTAGAATCAAAAAGTAGCTTTTCGTTGACCTGTTTTGCTATCAGACTGTCCTATTGGATGGGTCTCCCTAAATGGGGGTGGAGGGGTAGGGGGGATGGAACAGCAGAATTTACAAATGGAGATGGTGTTAAGTGGTCCTAAAAGGAGGAAAAAACACTAATAGTGTCACTTGTGCTGAATTGTAGCCAGTTGTGAAGTCATGAACAAGAGAATTCAACTGCAAACTCACCAAGGTCAAACATATGGTGTCTAGAAGAGTTTTCCTTTGAAAAGGCCGATGAGATATCCCTAGGGAAAGATAATCAAAGTTAACAAAGTACGGGGAAAAAAAAACCATGAACTAAGCATGTATGTCAAACTAGGTAGTAATTGATCTCACATAGGAGAAAAATCACAGGAGCATGTAGAATAAAGAAAAGATGAAAAGCACAGTGCTAGAATGCTGCATGTAATTGGGAGATACGTAGATTCTCTTGAGTCAACTCAATCATATTCCTGTTTGGGGGAAAATGTTGTAAGAACGTTTTTGTGCCTCTGAAGCATAAAGCAGCTACAGCATTAATCTGTTGCAAGCTATGAAACTGTGAGAGAATATTAGCAAAAAGTGTTTGAGGAATTGATGAAAGGAGTCAATTCTAGTCCAAGTCCGGAGGAATGCTATCTCAGTCCATATGCCCTGTACTTTTATGGGTACAGATGAAAGATTACAGAAAGTAAGGTCTTGCAGAACTGGAAAAGATGTAAAAATGAGTATTGGCAAAGGAAATTTACATCAGAGATTCTTTTGTGCAGGACAGCAGTAAGGGAAGTCATCTGTGAAATGAGATTTCAACACAGCTATGGTAGAAAATTCATGCTTAGTGCTACACTGCCACCAGTCAATGTTGAGACACCACTAGCAGTGACTGTCCTGGCTGGGGTCAGTCAGGATATGTGTAAGGTGCCACAGTTACACTACTTGCTGCTGCTGTAGTGAGTGCGCAGAAGCTAAAACACAAAAAAAGTTCTTAAGTAAGACTTCAATATTTTTGGCTTCACAAGAGGAAGAAATCCTGAAGAAAAGCTTTATTTCTAGTATTTCCTGCCCACACCGATGTACACTTGAGTCTCATGTCACTTTTAAGTTCTTGATAAATCTATGAAATGAAGTATTCTAATTATTTATCTCTATGAAAACATGCAAACGTCTGAGATTGATCCAGTGCTGCTTTAAAATGTCACTGTATTAAATTTCTTCTATGAGGCAACTGAGGAACCAGTGCACTTCTTCTAAAATCTTGCATATTCCTCTGGCATTATTCTTGCTGTAATACACTGTGCTCCTTGCTGAGTTCCCAGGACTGAAGAATACAGCTCGCTTGCTTCCTCTCGGTTGTTTGGACATTGTCTTTTGGAGGGGTCTGCCAAGCCTTGCAGATTTTTAACACTGTGGAGAGTGTATTGTAAGGTCTGTAATGATTACCTGGCTTGCTGTGAGAAGTTGGAGGAGTGAAACATTAGCATTTCTTGTGCCATGTTCTCTCTACTTTTTGCAAAGGTAGTTCTCTCTCTTTCTGTCATCCATTCTGGTATGATGTGGTTTTCATGTTGCAGTCTGTGCAAAATATAAAATCCGGCACCTATTCATCTCAGTCTCTCTGTCACACTCCTCACCTGCTTTTAATTTCCCCTTAGGAAGTCACTTCCTATCCATATTGCAAGGTTCTAATTTTAATAATCCCAGTCCATCCAGAGCTGTTTCCCCAAAGAAATATTTCACTGCACACATCACTTAGTGTGCTGATATTTCTTGTTAGTATGCAGCGTCAGGTTAGCACCTCTAGATAACCTTGATAAATTAAAAATTGGCTTATCAATATTCAATCAACCTAGCTCATTTATCCAAATGTCTGATTTCCTTTCTGTCAGAGCTGAGCTAAAAAGGCACAGCAAAAGTAAATGGAATTAAAATTGTATATTTTCCTCTTAAACAGAAATTAAATCAGTTTGCTGCTAATGTCACCTTAAACACCATGGTTTAGAAACAGTGAAATAATATACAATGGCAGATATGATATCACAAAATGTTAGTTTTCATTAGACAGTTGTTCTTTGAATACAGTGAATGTCTAATCAACACTTTGTTAGGAAAATCTGGGAAAGATGGGTTTGCTTTGCCCAATTCTTCTTATTACTGTTGAGTCTTGCTGATTCTTCTATATAATTTTTTAAATTTATAGAGTTTTATATCTTCCAAAGGGCTGGGGAGCAGGTCGGGTGAGTTCCTCCTGACCTCATCTTCTTTTAGCATGCTGACAGCTGCATAATTTTCCAAATCAGATCTCCCTTTATCTTGTCCTTCATTGCTTTTGCAGTTTAGAAATCCTCAAACATCCCCTTGTGTTTGCACAAAAATTGTTATATAGTAGTTTTCTGTAACTGCCCCACTCAGTTAATCGACTACTTTTACTGCCTTGGAGCAGTTTTTGTGTCTGTTGCCTATCATCTTGGGTTTGAAAATTACAGTGTAAGTTATTCAAGGGAAATGACAGTGTTGTTTTAACATTGTAACAAGAATATAACAGCACATCATGTGAAAGGACAGGCTTAAAGAAATTCACCAGGCTAAGGTTTGCAAAAATCTTGGTGTTTCTGGGGGCCTGTACTGTGGTGCCATAAATAGATCTGATTGTCAGTAGGCAGATGGGCAGCAGCGTTTTCACTGAAGAGGCTTCTCATCTTTCTCTGCATGAGAACGGCTTGCTTTGATGTTCTGGGTATTAGGCAGGGACCCTGAAGCTCCAGGATGTTCTGTGATACGTTCCTAAAAACATTCACATGCTCATTTCTCAGTGTTGATGAAAACTAACTGTGTTGTCACTCAACGGAAGGCAAAGAGAGGCCAATCTTTGATTGCAATACATAGACCTCATTAATTTATATATAGGATGAACCCTGAAGGCCCTAACTTATAAAATCAAAATTTCCTGGGGGTTTAATAGCCTAGGTTCGTTCTGTATTGTAACAGCTGTCCTGCAGAGGACTCCAGCAATTCCTTGATTCACTTCTGTTTTCAGTGTATCTCTGATTTTGTGCTGAAAATGAATTTCTTATGAAGCTCCAAAATTATTGGGGTTTCTCTTTTTTGTTATCCTTGTTGCCAACTCAAAAATGCGCTTTGCTGAGCTAACATTAGCCTACACAGTATTTTGCGTTAAGATCATTAAAATTATTTAATGCCAGATTAAAAAACCTAAGGTCAAGCAATTTCCCTTTGAATTAATTTAAGCAAAACATTTAAACAAAATCTTGTCGGTTTAAAGCTTTAAAAGTAAAAATAATTTAAATCTACATAAAATATTTTTATATGTTTGTTTTACAAGGAACTTTGTTCTCTAAATTTTGCATCGCTGTGAAAAAAATTAATTATTTGCACAGTTCTAATGGCTTAAATAACTGATGAACTGATTCAAGCATTCAAGTATATTCCGTATCCCTAAACTGCTTCCATGACACTCTCCTTATCTGAACTTGACATAGCCTTATAACAGAAGCCAAATAAAACATGGAAGGATAGACTCAATGAAAAGCAATTTTCAGAAGAGACTTTCCCAAGATTTGAAAGTCATCCTGAATACTTCAAAAGTATCAACATTTGGTCTTGAAAACATTCTAGTGATTTTAAAAGGTGTATCTAATAAATTAGTTTCTGAATTTTGCAGTTACCCAAGGATATGAATATTACAAAATTTTGAGTCTATTTTCTTTTGTTCTTACATTAGAACTTGCAAATTGGTGTTTAGTAATTCCTCAGAGAGTCTTTATACTCCCCCCCAGTTTGAGTTTGATTAATGCCCTAGATCACTCATTGATTCTTCAACTATTCTTGCCTTCGCCCACCGTGCCCCAAGGGCAGTTATTTTAAAAATAAATAAGCATAAGATGGGTTTAATTAAATCCTGTCAAGATTCAAAGGTTTGTTTCATTTTAAATGCTCGGTACAATTGTTGCTAATTTTAAAGGACAAAGAAAATGCTTCAGAGTTTGTATATGCACCACGGAGAAAAAATACAAGGGGAAATGCAGGCAAGGGAAGGCTGTTCAAATTTTTTGTCTCAGGAAGTTGTTGCACGTTTATATTACGTAAATATTTGTGTGTGTTTCCTCGTGGGGTTGGCAGTGCTTTTTTAAAAAAGTGAGCAATTGAAAAGCATATACAATATCAAAGATGCCATTTGATATCATCAAAATCTTGCTCAATAGTTTCACTATAATCTAGATAGAAATGTAACATAGGAGTCACATCATTATGGGGTTTTGCATCAAGAACTTCTTTGTAGTTTGGTCCAACCACATATTTACCCTGAATTAAAGGTGCCAATTTGAATTCTATAAAACAATGCCTTGTTTTATTATCAAAACAGTGCAGAGGCAGCACTGTCCTGCTGCTGATGTTGCTTCTCACCAAATGGCTTTCTAGAAGAAGGAAGAAAAAATGTGCTCATTTCAGAGTTGATTATCAGTGTTTATGATGTCTGGTGCTTCTTTAAATCACTAGCTCTATAAAGTTGGGTTTGTATGGTTGATCTGTACCTGTTTGATGTATCAAACTGCTCGGTTATGTAGTTCCTGCAGGGTTGGCAAGAGTGCTTGTAGATGTGTGGCTGGAAGATGCTCAATGTCCTCTACTTGGTAACTTATTTCCTTCCACTGCAAGAACCAGTTTTTATGTAGGGTTTGCAATTATGGAGTTGGATGGAGTAAATGAAAGCACCTGACATGAATTGCAGGTGAGGAGAGGGTACATCCTGGGACACTGGCCAGAGGATGGGAAATCAAAGACTGTTTTAAAGGTACAAAATACTTCTGTGTTTGAATAACAGAAAAGAGGAAAGAAAAGGCAATCACCAGTAACAGAATCTTGAAATATCCAGACAGGAACATGATTCAGTGGGTAGGAAACTTCGGTAACCACAGTAACAGTAGGCTGCTTCAGCCTTCGAGTTACTCATCCTTGCAGCCTGAATTTGATAGAGTAGTGGTGGAATTTGTGCTTTTCCCTTGGAAAAAATAATACAGACCCTAAGGGTAATAATGTGAAGGAGAAAGCTCTTTCTGAGTTTGAATTTTAATAGAAAACCTAAAGTTTTCCACACAGCTTAATGTCTTCTACAAAATTAGTTGGAAGTCTTTCCAAGGAAGAGCTAAGAGAAGAACCTCTTTGCTTTCATTTTGCAGGTTCATGTTAGCATTAAGGTTAACATAAACATTAAAATACAGAGCATCTGCAGCCATATGGGAGGGGGAGAACATGGTGGCTGGATGGACTTTTTACCAAAACAGCTTCACGCGAAGACTACTCTGGTGCCGAAGTCTGGGAGATACTGGTGGGAGATGCATGTCAGCCTAACCTTCGCCAAGGAAAAACAAGCCAGGGTTTGATAGGAAAATGACTCATATTATTTTGTGAATTTCCTAAATGTCCCACTAAACCTGGCCAAGAGCAATTTAGCCTGATGTTAGCCCTCAACCATTTACTTCATCATCACATATTATTTGTATAATTGCCATTTCTGTCCTATACTTCATGTTTAGGTGAAGTAAAATTGCTCTTATTTTTTCTTTTTGTGATCTGACCTCATTGGAGAAGCAGAGAAAGAATAAAATAATTTACTTTAGCAACTATTAAAAATTCTAGGCTTTATTTCAACCAGGGTAAAACTTATGAAAAGATTTCATTGTAGATTCTGAAGAAAAGAAAACAGCTTGAACTGAAGAGGTATTAATTTCTACTGTACTTTCAATTTCCTCTGGCTTTTATGGAAGCTGGTAGTTCTTAGAAATAATGTCCAAAAAGGGAATTACTAACACAAGGATAAAACATATCTTGTATCCCTTCTCGTGGACACCATCAGGTAGGTAGATAGGTGTCTTTTACCTTGACAGGCACATTATGTATGTAAATAATATCCTGGTGACCAAATATTTATAAGTTGCTAACATTTGGTCATCTTTGTGCTTTGTGATGGGTCTTCAACTTATGGGAAGCATAATGCTTGGCAGCCCACCGTTATGGTGGGTGGTCACATCATTTGCAGATGATACTAATTAATGAATTTTCCTTGCCTTCTGCAAGGAAAACCCATTTTACAGATGCATTAATATTCAAACCCTCACTGAAGAAAGGACTATCTAGTGGGATAATTGGCATGGATTTCTTTCTCTAGGGAATACTGAAAAAACAAAACAAGGTAAAGTTTTAATTTTTTTTTTTTCTAGTGTAACTAAATTCGTACCTAAATGGACACGTTTCTGCTGAAAGATGTGCAAGTAAGAACACTCTGTACACTGGGCTTCACTCCTGAAACTTAATTAGACTACAGCATTTGCTTGAATGTCAAGCTTGACCATGAGGATGCCTACTAATGAATATGAAGTCAAGCACAACTTTGGAATAAACTAAGAAAAAGGTGAGTTTTAACACCTTTTTTCCTCATAAGTTTTCTTTTTATGATCACAAAGGTTTTCACACATGTTAAGAATAATTTCCAGCTACAGATCCAAATGCAGTCCCAGGCACATATGGGAAAACACTAAGACTGCTGGGGAATGACCCGGTCACCTCCAGAGTGGGATGGCAGTGGTCCTCCTGGCCACCTCCTTCATCTCAGATCTCATGCTGCGTCTCTCCTTGCGAAGCACCGCTCTCCCTCAGCAGAGGGAGTGCCCGGCAGGACTGTATCCTGGGACATCCTCCAGTCTGTCTCTGTGTGTAGACTGCAAGTAAACCCTCAACTTTTTAAATACTCATAGGTAAGTAATGAAAATCCTCTTTAGACAATTAAAATGCTTAGCTATTACCTAAGCAGCTAATGATGGCCAGCCAGTGCTGGAAAAGATTACTGAAGACTTTTATTTTAAAATGAGAAATCTAATAACTGGGACTTCTTGCTAGGATGAGAAAAACATTTCTTTGCCTTAATATTGTATTGTACATATTTTTCCACTTTAACAATAAGGGTAGCCAAAAAGCATGAAAAAAAATCTGTAATTAGCTCCAGCTATGTAAGTATAAATCCATATGCTAGTTAGCCTTTAGAAAAAGAGACGTTTGTGTTAAATTCATTAAGACTCCCCTTAAAAACTGAGCACCCATGAATTAGTTTGACAGAGAAAAACTGCTGGAGCGTTTGCTTGGATTTGGCTTGGTGCGCTCCCAACCTTTGTCTTCACTGCAAGTGTTGCTGCCAGTTATTTCACCCAGCCTAGCCACAGCCTCGGAGCCCAGAGTGATTTGATTAACAGATGATGAATTATGCGAACTTGAACTGTGGCTTGTGGTTGAAGTCCCACTGCATTATTGCTTTGATTCTAAGCAGAGTTTGAATATTATGCCACAAGCCCTATTAGGCTGGCTAGTTTGGATTTGAAGCGTTTCTTAAAGCGGAGTTAGAGATATCAGTGATTGGATGGAAGTGCACTTATAGAAAATATATACATTTATAGTTTTTGCTAATACTGCAATGAAAGAAGGCTGAATAAAGATATGAGCAAGTTGCTCAAATGTACCTAGCCCATCAGAACTGTTCACAAAGTTGATGACAAACTCAGCTTGTGAGGCCGAAGCATTTTCATTGTGAAGTGTCTGAGTAATCTGGAAACAAGCTGCTTGGTTTTTTTTTTTCTTTCTGTTTACACTAGAAAAATCTTCCCAAAAATCTACAGGTGTTTTTTCCTCTCAAAGCACAGACACTGAAAGAAGAGTGGTGGGTGATTAAGAGGAATGATAAAATATGAATAGAAGTTATAATTATAGCAGCCCCTATTCTGCTGAAGCAGAGTTCTCTGTAATATCATGAATTTCTAAGCTCTCTTCAGAAGCTGCATTACTGAACCTAATTTACTTTTAGCTTTGTTTTGAAGCACTTTAGTCCATAATTTAGATTATTCAAGTAACCAGAGTTACCTGCATGTTGAGTCTATAACAGTTCAGGTAGGGAACTGCCTACTGTATTTAACCATTTGTCTTCTGGAGATACTCAGTTCTGCTTTTTAAAAAAAAAAATGTAAGGTAAGTGTGCAAAGAGTTTAAATTTTAAAAAAGTTATAACATTGAAGAAATACTTATAATTGTGTTTTAGCAGTAGTTTCTGTCAACTTCTTGACTAGTACTCTGTGTGTCTTTCACAGGGATAATTTTTCTCAGCATTGGCTAGTACACATTATTCTGTACTCTTTCTAAATAAATCGAGTGAGAACTTATAGTGACTCCCCTGTTCATTATCACCCAAGCTCAGCTTGATTGAGTCACAAGTGGTGGGGGGGGTAGGCTAGAAAAGAAGAAATACACAAAAAAAGAGATTATGATATTGCCATAAATACCTTAAAAATGCTTGTTGGAACACACAAAAATTAATTATGTTACAAAGAATACTGTTCTTCCTGACCCACGGATACTGCAATTAAGCTCCTACTTTGTTTCCAAATCTATTTATAGTTCCTAGATTATGTGCAATCCTTGTGAAATTGTTTAGTACCCATGGTTACCAAACACACTTCATAAGCTAACACAGTTCTAGTGCTGTGATATATCAGCAATTTTTTGTTTTTGCAGTAGTTTTCTGGTATGAATTCTCACAGGTACAGAGAATAAAATCCAAAAATATTTTCTGTGTTTGCAGTAAGCTGTACTTAACATTACTGTTTCTGCGTGGCTTTACCATCAACATGGTATTGTGGCACTTTGGAAACATGAATAGTCTTGGCCTGCATTGTGTTCCAACAAAAATTGTCAGTCTTTATGATAAACCATTTCTAAATAGATGAGAAAGAGCTGAAAAGCCTTCATGCCTCAATCTGAAACGGAAACTACACCTAAGCCACATAAAACTCCCTTTTTATTGTCCTTTTCTATTGAAAATGTAAGCAGACAGCAGCAGCTGTTGCAGCTATAATAATTGTAGCCTTAGAGGTCCTGTGATATTTTTCCTATTGTGGTAGGATTTGCACTTTTTTAATGTTTTGTTCTTTTCACCTAATGATTCAGGAAGTGTGTGAAATTGAGGCAGAGGTGCTGTGTCTTATGGATTCTCTGTGATATAAAGATAGGAGTGTTCACCAAAGAGTTTTACAGTCTTGAATGATTCCCTGTGAGGGGAAGAAAACTGACATAATTGGCATAATACAGTGAAATTAAACATATTATTTCTTAATCCCATTATTTCTTTCTTCTCCTTTTTAATGCATTAAATCATTCTTTGTTTTTTCTTTAGTCCCTCCCCTCTTTTGACACCTCTGAAATGTAAATAGATACAAAAACAAAATTGTGTAATGCTAATGTGAGTTAAAATAGAAAAAAAAAACAAGCATACTTATGAACTCCACTGGTTTTATCTGCTTCTTTCCAGTTTTTCTCTAACAGTCCCTTCCTACACGGTATGTATATATCTAATTACATCAAGTATCAAAAGCCAACATGACACCCATATGTACGAGTAATTAGCAGGTACAGTCTGATTTCCATCAAAAGTGGGTAATGTTTCGGCACTAATGGGCTATTACAATGAGTGGGCATTACAGTCTCAGCACTTCTTTTGTGTAATAATGTTGTCCTGTGCATTTTCTGCTTTTCTTGCTGACAACAGCTTAAAGCAAAATCTCAGCTAAACCAGGTAATCCACCTGATCCAAATCTGCTCACTAAGGAAAAACAGTTTGGGAAAAGGAAGTATTTGGAGTAATGTTAATATTTCAGAAGTATGTTTAAATCATCCAAGGCTTGTATTGTTTTCCACTCAAATCATACTACTTGTTTTTAAACAAAAGCTTACAGGAATCCATTCAATTCACAGGAGAGCTACAAAACTGTAATGTGTATATTCTTTCCTGTGAACTGTTTATTATGCTATTGCAATTCATCTCCCCCTTCAGATATGCGTGTTATGTGGTAAACACAACAATTGGAAACATATCTGGAATGCCTCTTGCTCAAAATAGATTTCTGTAAGGGGGGAAAAAAAGTAAATACTTCATGTGGTGCTTTATTTGTAGAACATAAGATTCTTGTTTCATTTCCTCATTCTCTCCTAAGCAGTACACAGGGACTCATAGGTGCACTGTTATTATTTGTCAATTGATAAAAAATAACTTTCTGCTCACCTCTGTCAGTATTTATACTGTCGTTAGAGACTTGGGAGACTGAGGTAAGGGGAGAGAGGTTCATGGCCTGTCAGGAGGCAGTAGCTTCGTCTGCCCCTGGCTTGGCTGTTTTCACATCCCTCCACATGCTGAGTCCCACCAGCAGCAGCTTCTCCTCTGCCTGGCAGCGTGGGGCTGGACCCACGTGAGTTATTTTGCAAGGGCTGTGCAGAGCAGCTTCCCATCGGGAACGACTAAACAAACACCCACTCTGTGTGTTTAGGGTTGTTTAGGAAGGGAGAGACTATTTGATCATATGCTGCAAACCACATTATACCTGGAAAAAAGAGAATTTTCCCTTCTCTTTTTAGCCTGGCTGTGGAGCTTAACAAATTTGGCGTAGCTAAAGCAGGGAAAGTCTGTCTGTGGGAGGAAGGTATCAGATGTCTTGAGGTACAAGATGCCAAGAGCTACGAGCCTCACTCCTCATTTTATACCTGCCTTGGGAACAGCACGGACAAAGCGGACAAAAGCTGTTAATGTAAGAAAGTGTGAAATGCCTAAGCAGAGAGCGGGCAGCTGTTCAGAAAGTGAAATGCAGTGAAAATGGGTATGTCCACATGACTATGAGGTTGCACTGCATTCTTCGCCCAGCCATGGAAAGCCTCTAATGTGGGAAACATGCAGCCGTGGTTGACGAATTAGCACCCACTAAGCTTGTCAAAGAGGCTGTGGCCAGGGGTGCTGGCTGAAGGACTGGCTTTCTCCTCCACTTTGTTCTGCGTGATGCCTTCAGCCCGTGTCAGTGCAGCTGGGTGCCCAAACCACTGTGAGCTCTGCCCCTGTGCGGCCCCAGCGCGTTAACAAGGTCTGTGACAGGTGACACACAGTCTGGAAACTGCTCTTTGCTACCTCCTAGGTAAGGCCTGTTTCTTTGTGAACTCCACCTTATCCCACACTGGAACGTGTTTGTCAAAATGCTTAGGATATGTAAATCCAGGACCATACTAAGGTGACAGTGTTTGTGATCCGAGCCTCAGTATATTCTCAACAATCTGATCTCGGCATCTGTTGTGTGAGATAATTGGTGTGTTTTGGCTTTGTGTCTAGTGTTAGGCTGAGCAGAAAGATGAACACACTGTGCAGATTAGGTTAAGCCAAGAACAACATTTCCATGAATGTCTCTGGATGTAAGTTTGCCCGCAGCATGATCTTGAAAATGTGGTGTGTCTCCCCATGAATCGTTTACTCTCCTTCTTCCACATACTCATAAGTTCTGTGTACTTTTGTTTCTTTGTGATTTATGTGGAAAAATATCTGTCATGACACTGTTCACAGTCTCTGGACGCTGCTCTTACTGAACATCATTGTCATCTGGGCCATGTGAGATCATGGACTTAGATGACCAAGCTCTTCTAATGTGCATTATTTGATCTCCTTTTTTCTCAATCTTCAGTCACGCAATTTATTTTATTTTTAAGTATTTTTTAAATTCTGAACGCTCTTTGCTTCATTTTCCTCCCCCATTTTATTTTCTCTTGAGTGGGATTTGATCCCAGTAGAGTGTGGGGTTCAAGTTGATCTTTTACAAGCAAAATTTGACTGGGTTATGTATTAACTGTATGTAAGTACATTCATCTCTTATTCAATATTCCCATGTTTAAAGGGAAAGTCTTAATTTCATTTTAGAAGATGCTACTAAGACTTCTGTAAACTCATTGTTTAATAAGAAAAAAGAAAAGACATAGAAACTTGCTTTTCAGTTGTATAGGTCTAAGCATTTTCATACTGTAAATCATGCTGCATAATACTACAATTTCACACTATAAATCTGTAAATCATAAATTATAAATGTAGCCTGTAGCTACATGACTCTGTGCGATGATCATATTTTTCTAAGTTTCTTCTGTAATGATTTAAGTCTTCTTTTAGCGTATCTCATATTGGTACTACAGATCGTCTTGGTGATGATTTAGGACAAGGCACTCTTCTTTCTGGTTTGAAACAACGTGGTGCCACAGTTCAGTGGTCAAAAGCATAGCTGTACAAGTGGGCTGTGCTAACAGAGGGTGCATAATGTCTGTGGATGGTGATAATGGCTGGTTGCGCTGACCTTGCTGGATTCACTTAGTTATTTTATTTTTGTTTTTTACAGGATTTTCAGTTAAAAGATTACGTGTACTGTTCCACTGGAAGTGTTAAGTGCTGATCAACTCAATGAAGTCTTGCAACCTGTAGGCGTGGCAGAGCATGATCTTGGATATCATCAGCAAAGAATGTGAACTCCTCCCAAAAGAGAAGTACTTTGCTTTCCGGCCATGAAAATGCAAGGTTGGTAGTAGATGAGGGGAAGTATGAAAAACCACAAAGAATGCAGGTGCATTGCAATAAAACCTAAAGCAAACAGATGGGATTTTATTTCAATTCCAATGGTGCTGTTCATTTCTCTTCATCTGGCAGAATATACTCGCGACACATCTTTTTAGTTCTATTACTGATTTTTAACCACTTTTAATTAAGATCAGATTGGATCATCACTGATGTAAATAAACCTTCAAGATTGCTGTCCCAGTGAATACAGTGAAGATGCCAAAATTTCTATGGGCCGGAGTTAATACTGGGAGGAGTTATAGAAATTAATGGTAATGGATTATGCCTAAGAATAATAAAACAGTAAGGAATTCTCCTATTTCATTATGTGTGTATTTTAGGAAATCGCTAGGTGAAATTAAGCTTGTTTCAAAATCAGTAGGAAGTTTGCTTTTGATGTTAATGGCAGTAGATTTCACCCATTACATTCTACAGCTTTTTAAATCAAAAAGAAAAACAAAGAACATAAACTTGTTCTCATTTTTTATTATAACGGTCCCTCAGAAATTGCTAACCAACGTTATTTTCCTACACATATCTCTTGGAAAGATGGTGGATGTATCTGCAGATGCAGATTCACTGCAGGTTTTTGCGTCAGTTTTCAGTGCTCTTTGTGAATAGTGGTTTCATTTCACTTTTCTCCAGGGTCTCAACGTGCCGTTTATTAGACAAGTGTGATCCTTATATCCTCTTGGCAGAAGACATCATATTTCTATTGCTCATGTAAGACTCTAACTGTAACAACCTCCAGTATGCTCCTGAGACAGTGTCCTCTATTTACAGTTTTTAAATGAGCTGACTTGAATTATTTTTTTTAATTTATTGTTGTGTTGTCAGCAGGTTAATTATCCCCTTCTCATTGTTGTCCGTGCCACTGCAGACACTTATTTTAAACAGTTGAGGTCATTTTGCTACTTACACAAAGCTTCTGAAGAAATTGTGTTGTAGTATAAGCAGGGTTTCAGATACATTTAATCCTTCCTTTTGCAGTAGTTTCATGTATCTTTTTAATTTTATAATTCATATCATCACTTTTGCAAGAGGTTAGTTGCTATTCTAACAGAGTATATTATTGCACTGTCTTGTCATCGTAAGTCTTCGTGCTGTCAGATGCTAATCTTCCTGTCCTGAAAGCTTCCCACTATCTGAGATATTGACTGCATGTTTTATGTCCCAGTTATCTTTACATTAACTATACTATATGTATTGTTAAAGATCTGCACATATGTTTGTCTGGCATCTCTTGAGCTTACAGGAAATAAATATGCCAAAGGGGAAAGTATTTCAGAGAGAATGGGTATATGTTTGTTATTAAATCAAATTTTAGCAATATGTCATTAGCTGTCTCAGCACATGCAAAACTGTTTTCTAAGAGGAAATCTCCCAAAAGAAGGCTTCCTCGCTTTGTTGCAGCCTCAATTCTTGTTCAACACTGGCTGTGTCTTCTATATTACACTGCCAAAATGTTTGATAGCAGAAAGGATTTTGCTTCAGTGTTTTATCTATTTTTGGCATAAAGTATTCTTTAAGTAGTATCATCCAGCCATTACAGGAAGCAGGTGTTTCCTCTGTTTACTATCCATGCAAGGTAATATATTAAGTGCACTCAGAATTACCTAGGATAGGACGACAGACTGATGTTAGGGGAGAGTTTGCCTATGAGCCCCATAAGATGTGTACCTAGTTGGTGGTGGTTTCACGGCTCCAGTCTCAGAAGACTGAGCAGCAAGATTCCTGAACTGAGACAGATCATTACAGCACCTTTTATAAGACCAGTCTTTTTGGATCCTAGACTTCAATTGTTAATTTCTGTCCTTCTGATTTCCTGGAGAGTGATGATAAAGGTGCAAACCTTACATTTGTCTCTCTCAAGAGATGTCCTCCTACATGAATACAATTATATTGGGACATTTCAGTGTATACTCAGTATAAATTGAATTTTAACCTACTGTGTTTTTTTAACTTGGCATACCACATGGTTTTAGAAGTGCCAGGGCTATTTCTTAAGCAAAGATTGACATTTAATCTCATTTTAAGTTGCAGCTCCACACAATTTAAAAGTCTATAGCAGTTCCTCATACTTTTCTCCCCAGCCAGGGTTTAATCAGTATGTCATTCTAAAACATAATTGAAAATAATTCTGCAATATGATTTGGGATACAGTTTATAGGGTTGTACATAAGTGTGTGTGTATATGTATGTGTACATATATTTTCTATGTATGTATAAAATAATTCTTGGTAGAATGATCATCTTTTTGTTCGGACAGAATTTTTTTCCTCTTGCACAAAATTATTTTTGTCTGTATTGATCTTTTGGTTCTTGGAATTTTACTATCATAAACCTTAGCACTTTACACGGTTGTTACTCCAAGAGCTTTTACTCTTACACTTGACATCTACTGTCACACAGGATTGGATCCTTTTTCCTCTTGATTTGTTCTACAGAACAATTCTAAACCACTGAATTTGTAAAATGGCAATTGATTCCAGAGGAAGTGAGTAATGTTGCAAATACAAAATTACAACTTCATGCCTGGCTTAGTCAGTAGAAGAAACTGGATTCAAGGGGTCTATGTGTTTTCATACACGTACAAATACCAAACACTGAACAAAGAAAAAGTGGAGAGGACTGTCCAAGTTCATTTCTTTTTCTGTAAATGTCCTCTTTTCTTTTTGAAGCTTCTTACAGTGAGAAGGTTCCACTTTAATTATGGTGAGCTATAATATAGTTCCTAATCAATCTGAAAGGCATAAAGCATCCCAGACACATAGGCTGCCAGCAGGAAGCCAAGCAGGTGTCAAACTGAGGTTCCTCTTTAAGAATTAAGGAGATTATATGCTGCTGTAGAAGCCCACTGTGCAATTACCTCACTTTCATAGTCACAGATTGCTACCGAAATCCTTCTATCTGATAGTATTTGATGAAGCATTTAATATTTTGAATTGCAGTGGACTAATACAGTTCAGAATGAATCTTGAATATTTTAACTGGATGAAATGCATCTGAGAATTTTTTGTCTCAATATGCCATACTTTTTTATCTTAAGAAAATCTCTGGCACTTTAAAAATGTAGTATTGAAAATTCCATGTGCTGCTAGAGATGCTATAGAAGAAATAAAAAAAAAAAAAACCACAACAACTTTCCGTGGTGGTTTCGGTGGTGCCTTTCTCATCATGAAGTATGTATTAGCTCTTTGAGGTAGTTGAGCAGTCCCATTGTCCTGGGCACTGAAAAGCATAAAATCACTGGCAATCACTTTGTCATTGTATTTGGAGATTAAAGGACAGGACCTAACAAATGAGGCAGACCTTGAGTCAGAAGATGAGGTAGCATCAGATAATGCAGTTAAACGGTATATCTAGCACAGATTAGCTCTGAATGAATTCTCAGCCAGTCATCCTTTTGTCAACCTGTAAGGTAAGGTCTTGATTTATCTTTCAGGTAGTATTGATCTTTATTTTTAATATTGAATTACTTTTTGTATTCGGTTTTAATTAAGATTTGTTATGGTCTTGTAAGCTTCCAGGAATGCATAAAGAATACAATGTGCATTAGAAAAATCTACCTGGACTCCCTACTTCTGTTGTTGTTCTCTTTACTCCTATCCTGCCACCTGAATGCCCTGATCCTGGCAGCACATACTTTTATGAATTTATCAATTTTCTAATGTAAAAAGCAGCATTTAAGGATTCATGTGAAGGTCTTGGGCTGACTCAACTATTGGCTTAGATCTCTGCAGCAGAAGGCTCTGGTTTCCATTTCCACCTCATGTACTAGGCTCATACCCAGTGCTTGGCACCGTATTTCAGTGGAAAGATGTCATCCTGAAGATGACACGATGAACTCAGCTCTATTGTTTCTCCATCTGGAGATGAAAACCCCGAGGAATACTTCAGAAAGAGCAGTAGTTTAGCTTAGGGCCCAGCCAAACCTTCCTAAAATCATTGCCGCGGCAACGTATGTGAGATGTTCAGTACATGACAACCCTGTTTCTGCCTGAAGAGTTTTGCACCATCACTGTCTATATCGTTTTCATCAGTGCTCTACATCTGTTGTGCCATTTGTAAAACACCCAGATTTCTATTAACAGAGCAGAAATTTTTCTTCTGTGCAAGTGGCAGTGGTTGTAACAAGCCAGCTTTGCTGCTGCCGCCTCTTACTACCTCTGGAGAGGTGTATTCTTCCTGTTGCTGCAGCTGCATGGTGAAAGGCAGTTGTAGAAGTTACTGTGTGACACCACTGGAGCATTTAAATGCATCTGCCAAGGGAAATGCTCTAGCTGATTGCATATTTTTCAGTGATATGGAGACAGAAATTCTTTAGTTATGGTGCGTGATGGAGGCGGTCACAAGGGGCCAGTATTGACAGTTTATAAATGTCTTTACTAAAGGAGCTTGATGTATATAGGGAAAATTGAAGATTTTTTACTTTGTTAATATATTCTGCTTTTAATCTGCACTTAAAAAAAAGTCTTTATCACCCTGAAGTCTACATAGTGGATGTCGTCTGTGTCTGTCCATCTAACTCCTTGTTACCTCAGTTTTTCCGTACTTCTCTGTAATCATATTACAGCTTTCTGCTCTTGTTTCCTTCCTCCCCTCTTCAGAGAAAGAAAGACAGACAAAATGTTTCAAGTCCTTCTTCGCTAATTGCTGCTTTTTCCTTTGGTTTGAGAAACATGGAAAATGCTTGACCTTACCTATGAAAACTGTGATTGCCAAGGGCCAGACCTCAGCCCCCTGTTTTCATGCCTTTCGACAGGGAACAGGCTGATGAATCTGCACAGATCTAGTGGTAGCCCATTAATGAGCTAGATTTCAGATGGATTTGGGGTTGGGTAAACACGAAGAAAATGCTGTTTCCTCTGTTCTCTTTAGGCTGGACCATTTATATTATAATGTACAATATTAAGTGCAGTGAGATTTCATGCACTAAGGTGAGAACTTACTCCCCTTGCTCCTGAAATTATGTGATCGTTCCAAGATAATCTTTTGCTAATGGCTTTCTGTCTGTCTACTTTCTGATAGTTTAAATGCTATTTAGAGACCTTATTGCAAACTTTTTCCCTAGGTGTCTGTAGGACCGAAAAAAATAGCAAGTTTGCAATTTCTTGTGAGTTGTGAATGAAAAAACCCATTTAAGTTTTGATTGGTTTGGATTTTTTGATTGGTTGTTTTTAGTTTTCTGTAGAAGCTTGCTTAGGAAATATAGAAAAATCAAAGCTGTAATTATATTTGAGGTCTTGCATCATGCATTGACATGATGTGACTGGACAATATCCACAGTGCAATTTGGATGCTGATAGCATTTAAATAAGGAAAAAAAAATTAAAAAACCCCACACCACCAAAGCCCCAAACTCAAATCCATAAAGCCCACAGATGAGAAAAGATTCTGTCTCTCAGTTTTAAGTAATCTAAGGTAGTGTGGCTTCTCTTCAAAAATGATGTAAGCACTTAGCATATAATATCTTCTTTAAGTCTAAATCTGTCTTTTCTAAGAAACAATTGAGCATGTTAGCTAAAAGCAATAGGGCCCTGTATCATTATTCCATTGGTGCTTTTTGAGACTACTTTTATCCTGCAAGTATTCTTACTAGACTTCTTCTACTTTTAATTTATTTCTAATGGGTAATAATGAACACTTGCCTGTGAATGTGCATAGGGTTTATGTGAACAGCACTAAAATCTGCATCAATGTGTGCCTATAAACTAGTTTTTCTTGTAAGTTTATTAATATCTTTGCCTTCAGTGACTATGGAAATAACTAGCAAGCAACTATTTTTCTGGTGTTGTGACAGATTCTTCCATTTACACATAGGGGCACAGACTGATGACAAAATACTAAGACAAAAATGAGATGCCGGGAAGCTCTCAGGTTATAACACTGGTTGTCATCTGGAGTGGTGAGTAACTAGAGTTTAACCCAAAAGTGCGTCATTTTCTGTTACATATACAGTGTTTGACAGTGTTTTCTCTCTTTCTGACTGTTCTGTGTTACAGGGTCAGAATTATTACAGGCAGCATGAATTGTTACAGGTAGCACAAATTATTAAGAAACGGACAGCTAGTCTTATTCCAGTATGTTTAGAAGTATAAGAAAATAACCAGAAATGATGACCAAGAATCCTGGGACAAACTTGAGTTTAAATAGCTTAAGCAGCTTTGCTAGTGTGCAGAACTCCACGCCTGTTCTGGATTTATGATCCCATTGGACTGAGGCATCGGTGAGTGCTGTCTGACCCTTCTTGCAACTAGAGTTTTGCTGCTCCTGCATGACAAATATGATCATTGTTCCTCTTCAGGAATATGTATGGGGATCACATTGGCATTGCATAATGAAAATAGTTTTAAGTGCAAGTGTCAGGCTGCTGGGTTTTGTCATGGATATATACCATAGCAAATACAAATATTGTCAGCAAAGTATGGCACACTTCTAGTGTGTACCTATACAAAACCAGTGGGGGTTTAATGTTTTCCCTGGACTTGTCTTGGCCCACAGCTGACCAGCGTGCCAAACTTCTTCACTTACTCTCTAGGCTTTACAAAAACTCCATTAAAAATTATTTTCTTGGTAAATTAGACATTAGGCAAAGTTACAGTCAGTAGTCACATCTCATTGTACTACAAATATTCTGTGAATGGGTCGGTTGGGCTTTTTGGGTCTTGGTAGCTTTGTGCAGTGCAGAATGATGACAGTAACGCTGGGACTAGGGGGGGGCACACTGTCAAGTACCAGCCTTGCTGGTGTCAGTGGAAAACTTGCCTGCTCCTCCTTTCATCACAAATCCAATTTTTTAAGAGCAACTAAACATGCACTTTAAAGATGTATTGCGATGGCCTCTTATCCCTAGGCAGGGGGTACCAGGATCATACCAAGGATACCATCATGTTCTCAACCCCTAGTATTCACTGCCTCCTGGTAGTCACTTTGGAGAACTGAATTTTCCTCTCTGTCTGAGCTCAGAAATAATTCTTGATGGAAGTTTGTGGAAAATCAGTTCTGAAAAGTATTGACAAGTGAGGAAAAAATCTGTTGTTTGGTTTCCTGAAGAATATCTTGCATCTTTACAGGTAGTATAAATGTTCAGATAATACCATTTTTGTCCCTGCAATTCTCATGACATGAATCTCAGTTGAAAACCCCAAATTAAATTTGTTTTACATTCCACAGAAATAAGAGAGCAGGCATCTTCAAAAGAGTCTCATGCGTGAGCGAAGTTGCATATAAAGTAGGCTGCTCTTAGGGAATTTAAGTAGTTTTCTTCTTCAAGGAAAATACAGCAGTTAAATGCTCTACTACATTACAGTGTGTTAAAACACAAGGATCTCTGCAGAGATCTGGAAAGAAGCCACTTTGGAACATGATTTTTATCAACAGGGATTAGAAGGAATGATCAGAACAAATTTGAAGTTTTAATAAACAAACAAGTTTCCATCTTCATTGCTTATATTACTTTTTCCCTCTGTTATGTTATGCAGGTATTACTAGACTGCAGGTAGCAGATGGGATTCTTGTTCTTCATTAGACTTTAATATCACTTCATATATATTTAAAATTTATAACAGGTCTCATGAATTCAAATGAGATGTTACAGTCCACAGATACAACTGCAGTAACAGTTATACAGCTTTTAGAAAATAGCCAGCCCCAGGTGTTGACTCATGAATATTTATGCACATCAGTCATCATGAAAGCAAAAAACAATTTGGACCTGTTCCTATTCCAAACAAAATGGATAAAAAAATACCCAATACTAGAAACTATCCTTTAAAAGACATCTGAGAAAAACCAAATAATATTTCTTCCCCATTCCCATGTGTTTCCCCCAAAAATGAGACTGGGGAGAGGGATCAGAAAATGAAAACATGACATGGTTGGGGTTTTTTAAATTATTGAGAAGGTACATATTTTTCCTAAATTTGGAATATATTCCTGTCTGTAAACAAAACTCTTTTTTACACACAAAAATTTTAAATTGTGTCACAAAGTTTGAACTTAAGTGAATGTTCTTTGCATGCTAAATTTCATGAATTAAAGTAATTTTTGTGATGCCTGTGGAAGTAAAAGCATACATGAAAACATTTTGTTGTCAGTAAAGATTTTATTTTAGTTTTATGTAACTAGAATGCAGCCAAATGGATTTTTCTTACTTAAAAAAACCCACTCATTCAAACCTGGAAAGTTTATATTTTAAAATAGGATTTTTGAAATGTTCTAGGGGAAAAAAAAAAGAGTCAGTAATTGAAATGAGATAGAAAGAAATACCTGGTAATGTATGAGCTGTAGGCCAGAGTCTGATTTTGTTTACACTCTTGTAGATAAAAGGATATTTCCATAAAGTAAGTAACATTTTTTGGGATTTATCTCGCAGCACTGAGTATCATGCACACGAATGTCTGACAGAGCAGAGGTGAGATGTGGGAATTTTTGTTTGACAGATCAGGAAAACAGGACTAAAAACAGACTTTATATTGACCTTATATTTTTACTCTTTCCTCATTTCTACGTTTTCCTCCTGAAAACAAAAGTCCATGAACCAAGATGATGGTAAAAAGGAGAAAATGCTTGTGGCAGTAAAAATGTGTGAAACTACATAAAAATAAACGAGGTACATTTTATATCAATTTAGAATGTAAATAAAATCATGAAACTTTTAGATTAAATAAAATCTTTTAGAAAGACACAAATCTGTTCTTTTTTCTAGTGACCATGGACAATGGGGGAAGTTATGCAGAAGTGGTGACTCTGTTCTACTCCTTTTCCCAGTAGTTCATCATTTTTCCTGCATTGGCAGGTAAGATGTTGAAGTGTTACAGACCTAACGATCAGCTCAGTCTGGGAAGCCTTCTCTGTCTGCAGAGCTAAAGAACTGTGCTGAGTTACAGGAGACAGTATACAAGCGTGGTTGCCAGCAAAATTACAGAGGAGTAACTTCTTTACTTATTTCAATATGACAGTTCTCTAGCAATGGAGAGGGGAAAAAGTTGATTTCTTGATGTGATATTGCTATTACTTAGAAGACCAGAGTTATGCACTAAGAATTTTGTATGTGGTCAGTTGTCTTTCAATTTTCTGACTTCTGTCAACTTCCAAAACGAACTAGAGTCTCAGGAGCAATATTACTTGAGTAAAATACACAAACATAGGAAAAGTTTTGCAAATATGGCAAAAGTGATACTTCAGTTCACTGTGACTTCTCTGGAGCATTTATTATATGAGAGTTTTTGAATAACCATTATGTATTTGTGATAAAGGCTTTGAATCCCAGAAGATTTACAGAAAGCACTTAAGGATGTTATTTCATTATTTTTCCATTTAAAATATTTTATGCTTAATTAGGTAACAGAAACAATATCTGACTTTGGTGTTTAAATTTTAAGCTGGGTATAGTCTGAGTAAAAAACTAATACTTTGATGGAAAATTAATTAACTTGGGAATTATTTGTAATGTGCCAAGAAATAATTGTTAAAGTTCTGCTTTAAAGGAAATACAAGAGGACATAAATGAAAATTCTGTCCTATGCTTGATCAGAGAAGAACGTTAAGCAGACTGCCCATATAGCTATCATATAGGCAATTTTGGATTTTCTCTCATTTATTTTGTTAAATATATTTTCAATAAAGCACGCAGGTCTCTTTGGGAAGCTTAGTGCTGCATGGATAGAGGGCAATGCCAGGTGCCACATGCATTTCATTCAGTGCAACTGTGTAAGGAAGGGCAACCAGATTTCCTCGCACAGTCTCATGGCTGATAATCGGATACAGGATTGGGATTGATTCCGTGTTGAAGAAGGGATTCGTATCAGTGGGAATAAGTGGCATAGAGGAGGTAGCTGTTTGCAACCTGAGACCATGACGGAGCCTCATCTGTCCTTGGATATCAAGGTAAAAGCAGGCAGTGGCAAACAGCATGGGGTGTCTTTGCATCACCAGGGAATGTATTTTGTATTTGCTTAGTTACTGTAACTGCTCACAGAAGTCTGCAGTATCTCGAGAAACAGCTTAGTGCATATTAATTTCTTGGAATTGCCCAAAACAAAGCAGAAAGTACAACCGGTTTTCTATGGACTCAGGCAATTAAGGCAAATTTAAATAGGTTAAAAATATCTATCTGTACTTATGCAGAAAAGGGATTAGGACAACATAACCTTGTTCAGCTCTATGTGAGGAAGTTTGGAGCTCTGTGCTGCATAATGATTAGAATTCCTACAGAAGTGATGCTTAGAGAGGAATGACTCTTTCATTCCCATCTTCTTATTAATTATCAACCAAATATGACATAAATACACCATAAGAGAAGGAAAGGGTATGAGACATCAGTTGCTCTAACGCTTTGCTGCCATAAGGCACATCTTCAGTTACAGTTTCATGACTCTGTCTTGCTGGGGTTGATAAATTACAGTACACAGGAGCAATAGGCTTGTGTGGAACCTAGTGAAATTTGGATCTTTTGGGGTAACTGAATGTGTGCCGTGTTCTGATCAGCAATTCAAATGTAAGATAGTCCTCCTCCAGAGAGACCATAATGTTCTGTGTGAAAATCTAATTGAAACATACCAGTGGTACATTTCATCACAACAGCGATGCTGGAGAGAGTGATGTGTTCTCTAGTCACACAGCAGAGAGATACAAGTGAATAAAAGCTTTACCCTGACCCCAGCAATGTTCTTTCACTTTGATGCAGAAAGGCCTCAAGTGGATCTGGAATACGTGGGGTTTTTTGTTGGGTTTTTTTTTTGCAGCAGCAGTGTAACTGCAATTGAGGAAACATCAGTGTAGGCATGACAGCAGCGTGGGTGTTTCATGACTTTAGTCTATATTGGTGAGGTTGGAAAGCACTGCATGATTTGAAGATGAGAAATCAAAGTATTAGCAAACTGAAGGAGGAATCCCAACTCCTCCCAACTCCATAACTGAACCTGGCAGCACCTGAGATGCCAACAGGGGTGATGTTCTATATAATGTGACTATACCATTCGTCGCAGGGAAGCAGACTGCGCACAGACAATAAAGCTGTTGTCAGACCAGTTGCTACTGGCCTAGACCGGTGTGAAAAGCTGGCTTCTTCTGCTACTTACACCGCAGCCAGCCAGCTTTTCCAGACTGGGGGTTACATCGGCATCGCTGCCTGGTGAACGTTCGCACCGAAATAACGACACCCTATTCAGCCTCCCTCCCCTCCTCTCCCTTATATCCTGCAAAAACAAATAAGGTGGTGGTTTTCTGCCCCACGAAATGCCTGCTTTTTGGCCGGGGTGATTGCAGGTGATGCAGCCCGAGGCAGCCGACTCCTGTGCCTGACGCTCCCCCTCCTGGCTGGAACACAGCCCCAGCCTCCTCCGGGCCTGCTGCGGGAGAGCTGAGAGCTGCCGTCGTTTCCCCCGTGTTCCAAATGTTCCAGAGAAATCTGAACATTTGGTTTCGGTACATCTTATTCTCCCCTAATGAACACTACGTTTATTTTCATCGTCTCTCCCAGCCGGTTTTTCCCCTGGTCCTGCCTGATAGCAGCAGCAGGAAGCGGGAAGAAAATCAAAGCGGTGCTTTTGTGAGGCTTAAATGCAGTAATTCACCCTTATCTTATGTGCTGAATAAACACTCTGAAGAGCTTAATAATCGCCTGGTCACGTTCAGGGGGCTGCTTCAGCTTCAGCCCGGCAGATCCTTACCCTCATCATCTTCTGATATCATCCTCACCACCTCTATAGGCTCCTGCTTTAGGAGTGAACATCTGCAAAGTATTGTGATGGCATTGATCTGTTTTGATCACACCTATGTTAATCTGTTCTTCCAGCACCTTGGCAGGCATACAGCCTTTAAAAGCAATTTCAAACCATCAGCCTTTAGAAGCTATTTCAAACTGTTAAGTGTTGGATCATGGAAGTGTATAAAAAGTGCAGTGAATCCAAGAGCATCGCGATAAGTGTGGTAGAGAAGTTTGTTGTTAAAACTTTCATCTGATAAAAGGAGTTGTTACTTTGTACATTATTTAAATGTATATTTAAATTCAAAGGGCAATTAGATGCTTTTGGGAAAAAACCAACCCCCTCATAAACTAGCACATCAGAAATTCATGTTAATTTAGTATGCATTCTTATCAGTACTTTTGCTCCTCAAGTGGAAACTAGGAGGTAAATTTATTTAAAGGGCAAAAAGTGACAGATACATAATTCTTGTGTTTAATATTAAAGGCCAGACTGAAGCAGAGCACGTAAAAAGTGTACCAGGAGAGCACGGCAGCCTGCACAAGCCTATGGGAGGGAGGAAAAATTACAGAGGGAGGAAAATTACAGAAAAATGTGGACCCCAAGAGAGTATCTCTGAAAAAATTGTGGCAAATAAAGGCAAGTCAAAGAAAACCATTCCAAAAAAGTAATGTATAGCTATTTTAACTTTCCTGTCAGAAACTGATGTTTATGTTACTTGATATGTAGAAATTATAAAATTTCGTTATTTATTTGACCATTTATCCAGTTTATATCCCAGCATGTTTTGATGTGAACTTTAGATACTACTGGTAAACAAAAGAAGAGTATCAATATCATAACTTACATTTGCCTTACAGATTTATTTTTCTCCCTCTCTTTTTACAATGACATGGAGCTAGTACTTTAAATATCTTTGGCTCCAAAATACAAGATGATTTATTTTTATGTCAAGATAGTGAGGGATTTAGATATGAAGTAATACGTTCTTGTGCTTTACAGTTAATACCAGTTTCCTGGTTTTTCTTAATATTTTTTCTGCTCATGATCACCTCTGCATGCCACTTAGAAAATACAGAAGCACCATAAAGACTAAGTTTTAGAGAATAATAGTGTATTAGATAGCAGAAGCCACAAAACCACTGCCAGGCTCTGAATGTCTCCCTCCAGAGCTGTTCTATGGTTCTGACTAAGCTGATTGAGCTGATTGTAGGTCAGCAGATGAGAGATGCCTTCTGAGTGACATCAGATTCTCTCTCATTTTCACAGCCACCCTATGTTTTTCTGTCCACATCACATGAAAGTATATTTGTACACACATTTATTGTGCTGAACACAAATGAAGAGAGAAACATTTTCCATAGAATTTTAGATAATTGTCTATAGGAGCAATGAAATGACGTGGGTTTTGGATGAATACTGCACTGTACATTACTTAAATGTATGATTCCGTTGTTGTTATCAGAATATTTTTATTTCTCAGTTGTCTTTTGAAACTATACCAAGTGTTCTTGGTGAAAAATCAAGGATGATTAAAAGAACAGATCAGAGCAAGCATATTTTTCCAGAATAAAGTAATCCACAGTCCTTTGATAGAGTTTGTTAGTACATGTGTATATGTAATTTTGGATGCAAAGGTATTCAGGTGTTCTTCCCTTCAGTTTTATGCATACATCAGTTTTCTAGTTTGATTTATTGCTTTTATTAAATACCATGCACTAAGTAGTAGATAATGACTTTGTTATCTAAGTGGCTAGAAAAATTGCTAAAATTTGGTAGCAGTACCACTTCTTTCCCTACATATCCCAAATGAAATTCAAATTCTATTTTTGTGACACAAGTAACAATGTGTGATAACTGCATTATAGTAATTTAAACTACAGCCTCTTTAATCTCATTTAGATGCATCTAAAGAAGACAGTTTGAATTACAAATTTTGCTTTTTAATATTGGAAATAATGCCTGTAGATGGAAACTAAATCATAAAAGTTTGTTTCATGTTACTTTTATGGTTATATAATGCTCTCTATTGGATTGGTATTACTTGAACTGTGCTTAGAACTTACAAAATTGCCACTTAGTCTATGATTAGCACTGCTATTTGTTTGAGTTCTCTTAATTTTAGAAACCTGTGTTTAGGTTTTTATATTGTCTAGCAATGAAAAAATAAGAAAACAAATATTAGGGAAAAGACTGCATTTGTGATGACATCTAATATTTTTATCAGTTTTATTTTCTATTCCAAAATTTGGAATAGAGAGATCTAGAGACTTGGGATAACATTAAAACTTTGTGGCTTTTGAAATGTTCAGGAACCAGGGAGAAGGATATTCTTTCATTTCAGAGTCTGCAGTTTCCAAACAGCTATCTTATTCCAAACCAAGGCTAGGAGGAGAATGTAGAAAACAAAAAATCGGTTAAAAACTGAACATATTATTCTTGTGTTTAAATGGACACAGAACATTAGGAAATTATTAAGGGAATTACTACAAGAAGGGTGGGTAATTTGACCTTTTTGGCTTCTTCTAGATTGCATGCCCTCAGGTAGGATTTTATGGAAAACGTCAAAAGTACATGCAAGGTCTCCAAGGAGAGTTCAGAGTCCAGCATGTGCCTCAGTACAGACACTGTCTACCTTTCATTTGACATAATTATTTTGTCAGCCAGGAAATTCTGGATAACAGTAATGTCATAGAAGAGCAGATCGGTTGGATTTGAGTTTCAAGGAATGGATAAAAGTAATTATTTTCCTTAATTAGTTTCCCTACCCAGTGGGTTGGTTGGTTTCCTAGTTTTTATCAAATGTCGTTCTGATCTCTTTGTGTGTCCTTACATTTGAGCAGCTGGAACAAACACTGATGCAGGGACAGAGTGAGCACGTTTTTGTTTATCTCAGTAGCACAAAACAACTCGTGCAGTCCTTACTGCTGGGTGGCCACTGGTCTTCCTCAGGGCATTTGGAGTCTGCAGCAGAGCCGTGAAAAGAGTCAGAGCTCCAGCCAGCAGCCTTCTGCTGTGCTCAGGGAGGACTGAGGATGTTGCTACCTCATTATTTCATTAGTGTTAAGATGAAGCAAGCAGGCAGCGTTGCTTTAAATACAAGATATTCTCTCCTGCCTATCCTGGCTGCCTCTCTGAATTCTTCCCGATGCTTGACTCTAATTTAGACCCATTCACCCTCCTACACTGAATTATTTTCCAAGATTTCTTCTGTGGTGTGGTGCGTGTAACTATGAAAACTGTACTTCCAAGCACTGTGGAGGTTTACAAGTCTGAAATACAGAAAATAAACCAAAAGGAGGTTGGTTTTGTTGTGGTTTTAGAAAAATGTTTTAATTTTTAAACTAATACCATGAGCTTCTGGATATAAATCTTCATTTCTTAATGCCTAAGAGGGAAAATAACTGATTTGTGTACATAAAGGAAATATTTCTGTCTAGGAGCATGTCCTGCATGAGGTACATGGCTAGACATATGGCCAATGACTCATTTATTTTAGATAGGTATTGCATATGTTTTATGCTAATTATCTGCACAGATATTAATTGCATCAAAGACAAATTAACTGGTATCCTCAAGTAACTTATGCTCAGTGTTCCTCATATTCTTAGACTAGATTTCATGTCAAAAGATTGACTGCTCTGCTTTTTCATGAAGAAAAATATCATGAAAAAGGATCCTACTTATTGTAGTCACAGGTGCTTAAGTCACAAAACCTCCGTGCAGTATGACAGACACAGGAAGAGCCTTGCTAATAAAGAGATAACTCTTCTTTCCTTTAGTGGTAGATCATTTATATCGTGACATGAAATTTAGGGAGTCCAATAGTGACTTGTTTCTTTTCTTTGTCTGTCAACTACAAATCTAGTTGATTTTAACTATAATTTTTTAAATGCAAAATGGCAACATATATTGTGACAAATATTCCAGCATCTCACATTTTTGTACCAAAGCTCAAACCATTTTGATCTATTTTTGAGATTGTAATATGCCCTGTCTTCCACTGGAGGAGTCAGAGGGTTCAAGGTGCCCTGCCTTCTGATCTGCCAACCATATCTCAGGAAAATGTGGGAACCAAAGTTATTGTACTACCCTCTGCATGCCCAGAAATGTGGAAGATGTTCCGCCCAATTCTCCCCACTTAGTCCTGCTTCAATTGGAGAATGCGATGAGTCAGCATAAGTGATCATCGAATTGCTTGTTGAAAAGAATATGCTGGCACACCTGAAATAGCTTTGGCTATTTGAATACTGGCCTTTCCAGTTGCCCAGTATGCTGTTGTGATGGCATGAGCCCCAGCAGTCTGGGCTGCATATGTCTTCCTGGCATCAGCACTGGATGGGTATAACTAGTTAATCCCTTAAAGCTTTCCCTGTACCAGACTAACTAGGTTAAAATGAGGCTGAGGTTATCTACAGCATGATTGCAGCGTGCTTTGCCTAAGGTCAGAGTGGTCCCAGTCTAGTCTGCTCTAACTCCTCACAAGTGGTGCAACATACTGCCCTCTCCTTGGGATTTGTTACAGAGACAGACGAGATTCCTGCATTGCTGTTATTTATACTGAAAATGTACACACAGGTTAATGGATTTTAGAAATAATTTCTTTCTCATTTCCCTCCCAGATGTAAATGAAATGGTTAAGTATAAGTAATGTGATAAAGTCCACATTACATTTTCTTTAGAGAATTCAGCAAGAGGCTATTAATTTTAAGAGAGCTAATTCAATAGGTCTCTTCGTTAACTTCTAAACAGAAATAGGATCACATCTCCTCAGCTAAGAAAGTAACCGACTAATCTTTGCACATTTTTTTTAACCCAAAATATAGCTTTAAGTTGCAAGGACTGTTCATTTATATGCATTTCATCATAGTTGCTCAGAGGTCAAAATAGCATGCAGGTACTACCCATATCTTAAATATTTTTGGGAACAAAACCCTTATTAAGAGTGGCTAGCTCTATCAGGGTAGATATAAAAAGTGGATAAATTAGGGAAGAAATGGAAGTTGAGACGCTCTGGTTTGGTGTACCTCTTTCACTTGCTAGTAAAACAACTTTAATGTCTCCTTATGTGATGTTACTTTAAATAAATGATTCTCATGTACATCTGGCAATTTCCAAAGTCCAAGAGAAGCATGGATGAAGACTGATTCTTAATTGCATGGAACTTCTTTAAGCCTATACAAAGCTGAAGCAAGGACACACCTCCACAGTGGTCATCTGGAGACAGCTCATTAAAAGAGTGAGTAAAAAGGAAGATACTTTAACTTAATATGTCTAATAACATTGGGAGGGACACTGCAGTAAATCAGAAGTTCCCACTTTCTGATTCCATGGAATAAAGAACTGTAATTGAGAAGGCTTAATTACAATTGAAGCTCTCCTACTGAGGAGGACCACAACTGATACATAACATGCAGTTTTAGGAAAGAGCTAACTATAAAATATTAGAATAGCTAGCATAAACAGCTGGCTCAAATGTTTTGCAGGTGTAAAGGGTTCCTTCATTCATATGCTGTGTAATCTTGGTGTATAAATATAGCCTTAGCATATGTGCATCTTTTCATTATCACCACTCACTTATACTATTGGTACCTATTATGCTCTGTATGGTTTTTATCCTCTATAATCCTTTTATTCTCTCTGTGACTTTGCAAATGTACTCCATAATGCTTTGAAGATTAATCCAGTAATTAAAGGACATAGTTAAATAATGAAATTCTGGCTTGCTTATGCTGAAGTGGCATGTACAATCTTCAGCCATTAAAGTACATCTAAAAGCATATTTTGCTTGAAGTAACAAAGTACAAGCTAATATTTTCAAAAGAAGGACTTGGAGTTGCTGATTCACAACATACCAGGTAAGCATGAATATCATATCGTATATTATGCTTTGGCTGGAATATACTTCACTTAAGGCCTAATGTTTAATTCATCTCTACTATTGTCATATTACAGTAGAAACACCTTTCCTGTTTATTAAACAGAAAAGGCTTAATTTTACCAGTACACCAAGGCAACAACCCACGATTGAGGAGGCAGTGATATATGCTGAATCAAAATCTAAATAACCTACAGCACAAATTACTCCAGTTCCCATTTGATGCCTCGTCTGCCTATAGATAAGCGGGTCATAAGCTCATTCAAGCGGAGTCCTGTTTCTTCAGTTCCCAATTTGTTCTGATAACTGCCTTCATTTGAGAAAGCTGTCCCACATCTCCTGCCATAACAAAGTCATCCCGCTGGCTGAACAATAATAGACTAAGCGATCCTGCCTGCTGCCAGAATTCAGCAAGGCACAGATGGAAGTTACAGTCATCAGATGTTTGAGCAGCAGAATACCCTGTTTCTAGTCATTTGTACTGAAGGGTTTCACCTGGGGGATTACTTTATCCACTTGATCTCTTCAGTTTTGGCTTGAAATGGAACCCCGGTGATGACTTTTTATAGATAACAGTCCATCAGATATCACTAGGACTTCCCTTAACTTGCAGCCATGGGAAAAAAAAGTGACATGTTAAGATCAAAATATGAATTCTGTCCTTTTTTTAGATAAAAAGCTGCAACTGATAGAGTATTACAGAATTACCGAGCAAAATTCTGTCTGCCCTGTAAATAAAACCCTGAGGCTAGAACTGACTGAGTCATAACAAATGTTTCACTAACTGCCAAATTACCTGTAGGAAGCATGACCTTGTTGGGTAACTGAGCACATGTAATTTTGAATAAAGTCAGCAATATCATGTGCATTACTTGAAGAAGGTTGAACTTGAAGAAAGCCCTGTGCAAGCTATGTGAACTGTCATCCATAAATATCTCTGTCTGTCTCTCTCTCATTCTGTGCCTGGAAGAAAGAACAATCTTTTAGTTGCCCTATATGATCTTTCTGCATTTGGCAATCTCTGCTGCAAGGGAAAACAAAGAATCAAAAAGCAGTGTCCTTTCCACGGAACAGGTAGCAACAATCCTGTAATCGCTATTTGAAATCTATTGGTAACTGGAAATAAGGATATGATCATCTTTCTCTTAGAGTTTAAGAAAAGGTGCTGGACTGCCTAGGTTAACTCTTGATACTAGTCTTTGTCCTCCCGTGTTCCATCTGAAATTTATTTTCTGAAATAATTCCTGTTTCAAGTTTCTCAGTTCCTAATTACTACTCTCAGTAGGGTCAGGTTGTAGGTTGGTTTGTTATTAGGAAAGGTATAGATTTATGATTTCTTAAAGGCTTTCAGAGGCTGAAAAGTACAGAAACATATCCAGCAGGGACATGTTTGACGAGAACAGTGCTAAAGTCTGTTCTTAAGGGTCAGCCCTTGTGATATCCCAGAGTAATGAGATTCTGTCAAAGTATAAGCCTTCTAGCAACTTAATTAAATATCTATATATATGTGTATATATATCACTATATATATACATCATTTTTACCTTTTCCTAATCTCTTCACCCTTTAGCACCCTCTTCAAGCCCAGAAAGAGGGTAGCCACAAAAGAACTAGAGTAAATGGAGAAGAGCAAAAACACGTCTATTGAAGTACATTGTATTGAGGACAATTGAGTGCCATTCCTGCTTACTGTAAACTGGCACAGCCGAGGAACCAAACCTCCTGTCACTTCATCCATAGTGTACATATATACATGTATATAAAATGCCAGATTCTAAGGGAAAGGAATGTTATGTTAAGGAACTTCTAAAACACAATTTCAAAATTACTGATGTCTTTCATGTCTCTGCTAATTATATTCTTTAAAGTTGAAGCAGTACATAATTTGCCAAAGTTTTGTTTCCTTGAAGCATTTGCATTTTATTTATTAAACATGGAGCTCCTTTTATGCAGCCATTGCAGTATGTGCTTATATCTTATTTTGAACACTAGACCGTGATTTTAATTTTTGTCCTTTTTGTGACAACAGTACAAAGTGCAGCTCTAAATTTATGCTGTTAATACAGAAAACTTGAGATGCAAATGACTGTTAGGCGGGTGCAAAATTATCAGTGTGACAAGCCTGCGGTCACGATTGCAGAGCATAAATATTGCAAAAATGGTGATTTTAAAGTGTGTGCATGAGGCTGCAAATAAAGCAATGCATTTTCTTAAGAATAGCTGCCTAACTAAAGATTGTGGTTGCACAAATAGCCCTGTAGCACAGAAATGACAGGACATGAGTAGGAGTATGCAAATGTTAAAAATGTGCAGCCATTTAAATACAAATTATGGATGCCTTAGAGGGCAAGTTCAACAAAGTGACTTTTGTACTGCCGTGAAGTAAGGAATGCTCAAACACGAGGAAATGTTCAAACATTTGTGATTTAATGGGGCCTGTCTGAAAGACCAAAGCAAAAATGTCTGTATGAGTACTGAAACTTTTGTTTGTATCTATGTATGCAAATAATTCCTGCCGTAGATGTTTAGCATGTGTTCAGGTTTTCTTGTAGTACTGAAACACATGTATCTTACGTCAGGATACCCTGATTGCTAGTGAATAGTTGAATGACAACTGCTACCACCAGTTTCACATCCTCCTGTCCTGGTGCAATCCCTAAATGATAACTGCCATCTCTAGTCCAACTCAGACTTTCCAAAAATAGGAACCAAATGCTTGTGTACTCATTAAAAAATGAAGAAATGGGACAGATGGCCTGAAAGGAGAAAAGATAGATTGGGATGTGCAATTATTTATTTTATGTTTATTCATGGCTCTAACTTCTCTTTAAGTCGATCCAAAGGATTACTATTTTATATCCTGTAGTGCTAAAAACCTGTTTTAAATTGTTACTCAAGAGTGAAAGGTTTGGATATCCTTGAACTGTGATACACATTAAAGTTTTAGAACAAAAAGCAAGAGCAACTCTCAAAATTTGGATAGAAACTAGGTACATAGCAGGCCAGGTTACCTGTGGCATAGCGCTAGAGGTGGCTGAGGGGAAAAAGGGCTCCTGGGCTGGGACTCCCTGGCAGGGGGCTGGGGTCCCCCAAGGGGCTGTGGCTGGAGATATGCTTGGAGAGGGTGAGGGCAGGCGTTGGGTTAGAGGTGGTATCTCCAAGCGTGGGATTAATGAATACATGGGAAAGAGGCCTCAGGGCTGATCTTTGTGCCAGACCAGGGAGTGAGAGTGTCACAAGTGTTCCTGGTCCTGCTTAGCTGCATGACATCCTCAAGTGAAGAGCTGGTTCCAGCTGCAACAGGGTTTGATGAGATAACGCTTCAGAAGCTCCTCAGTGTCGACATTTAGGCAGGGAAGGCAGTGACAATTGGAAGGAAATGTTGCTGTGCAAACTGTAAAAACAAAGTTGCTGCTATTTGAAGTATTTAGATTAGGTGCTCCTTTTGTGTTTCTTTTCTTTTGATATGCAAAAAAAAGAAAAGAAGAATCCGAAAGAATAGAGATTCTGTATTGTCAAAATCAGATCAGTTAAACTTAACTGCACCATAAACCCATAAAACACTAGTGAAAAAGGACAGTTTTGAATTGGACCATGAGAAGGATTAGAGGAGCCACATTAGTGTAGATCTAGCAGACATAATAAGTACAAATTTAAATACGTACCTGGCTTATTTCGTTTCTCATCATTATAAGCATTCTTTTTTGTATCTGGAATTTTTTTGCAGACTTTTGTTTGAGAACTGTTTCTGACTAATGCAAAGCTGGCTGCCTGAGTGACAGTGCCTGCCAACCTGCTTCCAAACTACGGTAAGTACTAGACTTCAACCTTGTCGTCATGGTGGTGGTGTAGCTGCTTAGATGCCAAAGTACATTTCTTTAGACTACAGTCTCCTCAGTGCTTCTTTCATGTCAGTGGATTCACAAGCGGCATAACAGAAGTAATGAATTCAGAGCGTTCTCTGTTTTTATTAGAACACCAGCCTACTCTTGCAAAGTGTCTTTCAGCATTTTAAAGCAGGATTAGAAACTCTCCAGGTTTCACTGAAAATGCTGTCCCTGAAAAGAAAATAATTTCAAATCTTAATCAGATATGAGAGTAATATGAGGAAAGAATAGAAGGAGTTTAAGATTTGATGTACACCTAAGTCTTAACATGCATGTTAAAAATACATTCACGCTTGTCATTTAGGCCATATTTTAGAAGGTAGATGGTATTGTGTTTAGATTCACCATAACCAGATCTATGAGGGCAACCTTTGAAGCACTAGCTCCCCTTGAGGTCACGGGGAATTACTTGGGGTTAATACTCTCCTCTGACAAACAGTATAAAACCTGACTTTTGGGTACTAGAGTGGCTCTGGCTTCATACAGTGCCAAGATTTTTATTCCTTTTAGACTGTTTTAAGAAAAATCGGTTTCTCTGTCACTTTTTGAAACCTTGATCTTAGGCCACATTATTACTGAAACTGAACTAGTAATTTAGCATCGTGTCTTGCTTTTGCTAATCGGAGCTCAAGGAATAAGTCATTGCCATTTAGAAGTATGTGGAAATACTCAGCTAGAAGACACTACGGAAGTCCTTGAATGATTATCTGTGGTAGGCAACCTTATGAAGTTCTAATAATATTTTGATTATTCAGCTCTGATAGTTTTTAAGTACTGGGCTATAAATTAGTGAAATCATAAAAACTGCCATTTTTATTACAGGGGAAATATCATGTGTGAAACTGATAAGAGGCATCATCAGTCCTTTCAATTCTATGCTGTAGATGTGGGCATCTCTGTGGAATGTTTTCTACAGTAGCCCATAATTAGATATCAATTTTATATAATAGATAATAAAATGACAGCTGAGAGTGGGGAAAAAAACACTGGGAATTCCAGGTGTGCTCTGAAGAATATGAACTGAAGTGAATATATTCCAGAAGAAAAATCTATTCTGTTTGTATTTCAGATTTTGGATTTACTACTGAGTTCAGCATCATGCAAATTGACTTTGACAGAGGTATGATTCAGAGTCGTTACAGAAAATTTTTTCCTTGTTTTTATTAGATTTTTTGATTGGTTTTCAATGTAGAATTTGGATGGCCTTAAGCAATAGCTTGCAGTAGCTTACACAGACGGTGATTCTGGTATTATCAAATACTCTGGAAGCCTGATTATCATATACATTTGGTCTCTATGAAGTAGGCATAACAGTTAATTAGCTATCAGCTACAATTCCTTTGTTTGTGCAGTGTAATTGTTTACCACCAAAAAAAATTATATTATTTGTTTATACTAATTATTTAAATGTACCTAAAATAAAGCAGGATGGGAGAAATTTGAGATCATTCTACTAATTGCTTAGTAGGCTAATGGAAAGTTAAACTCCAAAATTACTTCTGCTTAAAACTTCTACAAAGCAACAAAAATTACAGAGCGAGTAGCTGAGTGCTCTCTCTGCCTCTAGTTTTCATTTTATCTTTTTTCAATGAAGCTGCATTTGGAAAAGATGAAATTTATTTATTTGGGTGTCTTTGTATTCAGAGTCTGAATTTATGTAGATAACATTCTGGTGACATATCTAGTGTAATAATGCTGAATTTAACGTAACGTGTGGCACCTATTAAATGTGTCTAAAGTAATTCATATTTCTAGTCTCCTGCTTTAGAGAAGATATGTTGATATGCATCATCTTCTTATCATTGAGAGTTTATAATTCTGGACTTAACTTACATTGGTGTCATTCATACAAAGCAGCTTAACTGTGCATATCTACCTCTTTTCATGGTTGGGGAAATAAATGTATATTTGATAGATCCAGTCTGTGTGGGTTTTGGCTGCTGATTACAAAACCCTAAGCTTAGTAAATTGGTTTTTAGTGCAGTTCTGTTTGAACAAACTCAGTGAATCCAGAGAAACTGTGAGCTCAGATGCAATTTGGCATTAGCTATAGCAAACGAGTAAAACCACAAAAAAGGATATCAAGAGGCAGAGTTATAAGAGCTGAATTCTGCTTTCAAGAAGGAACTCCAATGGCTTAGCAGAAATACCCCCATAATTATTGGTTAAAGCCTTCGCCAAGCTCATCACCTTACACTCAAAGAATAAAGGCTTCCAAGCGTGTTAGTCACCTGCCCCATTTCTCAAGTCCTCCTATTTTCAGGAGACATCACAGACCCTTAACTATGAGCAAGGAGAAATGCATCTGGGAGTACTTACGTGCCAAGGCTCTTACAGTGTAATGTAATGAAACCTTAGTTTACCACTTCGGGTTTCCAAACTTTAGGAGATTTTTTAATTATTTTTTTTTTTCTTAAAGGGGTTATTCAAGAGCTGTCCAGGAGCAAAGCAGTAATCAACCCATCTTGATTTAATGTAGTTACCTTATGGACCATGAGCAGCTATAGACAGTGACCAGCTCTGACAGTAACTCCTGTCATTAACTCTTCCAGACCCGAGGACTGAGCCGTGCTGCTGCATCCGGCGCTGAGCACATCAGTCCCAGGACTGAGCACTCCTGGTGACAGCTCCACCACTGCAAACCCACACCAGGCTGTGGCCCCGCTCAGGATGGAAAGCCAGGCAAAGACAGCAGAAATAGTAAGGAGATGGGGGTAAAAAGGGATCCAGGTACAGAACAATGTCTTTCTCCAATTTGCCTCACTGGTAACCACTTTCAATTACTTTTCATTAAAATGATATCTAGTACAGTCCTCCTCACCTTGTTGAGTATGGAAAGGTTTGTGAGTACAGCTGATCTGAAGATTTATAAAATTGTCTGATGTCGTGTGATTATGTGGTGAAAGGCTAGATGAACAGGAGAGCACCATGCAAAATGTGAGTGAAGTATTCCACAAGTTAATGTTTTTCTAGGGGTCTTTCAATTCTAGGTAACCATATTTAAATCTGGTCTGGTAGTGAATTAAATCTGTTCTTGGAGGACTTGTTTCAGGAAGTTTTTGAAGAATTCTTCATGCCTTTTTTTGAGGAAAATATGACACCGTGTAATTGGAAGCATCACTCTGACCCTTTTTTAATTCTGCAGAAATCTGACGCTTCTGGAGGGCTAAAGGAAAGAAATTTAACTTCAGAGAAGGTCTGAAAATGTCCCACTACCAAGTTAAGAAAAAAAACCCCAACTCTAATGCAAACGTATGTGTTGTAAGAGATTGGGTGCTCATAAGATAAAGCTGCTTGCAAGAAAATACTATTAAGGCATTAAAGCAATGAAAAAAAACTATATAGAAGAGAGGGTGGCTGAAGGTTGTGAAAGGTCACATAATCCATCTTTCTGCCTGAAGGAAGGGTAGAAGAATAGTGCCTTTAGAGAAAACCTTAAGGCAGTATGATTTACATCTTCACTGAAGCTAGTTAGGCAGAAAAATGTAAATCTCTATGATTCAAGCAAGCAAGAATTTCCACCCCTTCCTCAGCTTTTTGACACTGATGGTGGCTTATCTGCTCATCTGGGCTAGCAGGCAGCTGGAGAGGACAACACAGAAGATAAGGAAGCAATATCTGGTCACAGACAAGTAGCCTTGTGCATCAGTACCCTGGCTTCACTGGCAGAAGAGGAGGCACGTTTGCCCTTTCCGCCCGCAAATCAGTCACTTCATTAGTCCTCCCCAAATGGATCTTCTGTAATTATATACTTTACCTCAGTTCTTGAAAAACTTTTTTTTCAAGTTTTTCAAAACTATTATTGCCTCTTAATGTTACCAGGGTCTTCTCCAGCTATTTTCTAATGTGCTTTGCCACCAGATATCTAGAGTTTTCTCTATGGCTTTGCATTGGTGCTCGTTGCAGTTTCCCTTTAAGCAGCTTGGAGAGGATGGCAGAAATGTCTCTCAAATATGCCATATTTGCACATAATTCTTAACTTGGCACTGTCCTCTCAGGGCAGGCGTTTGGGTATATTTTTCTCTTGCCCTCTGCATTTTCTTCTTTAGAAATGTCATTGACAAGAGCATCTAATGCCATTCTATGCAAATATAAGGAGAAAGGAAATAATTTTTTGCACTTTTGTTCATTGCAGATATCCTGAGAGCAGCAGAGATGGTGAGGAGGATACTAAAGAAATATAGGCAGACCAAGATTAAACAGCAGCCCTTTTCCAGCCAGAGGAGCCTCCCAACTTAGCTAGTAATAAAGACTGAAGTCAAGACATGCTTCTAATAAGGCCAGTATTAACTCACCATAATTACTTTACCTCATGGTAATGCTAATTCATCATCATGGCACTGCTATAAATAGAATATAATCACTTCACATTTTCCAATAAATTCAGTACCTTCTGAAACTAAGTAAGGTAGTAAAATTTGTGATTCCGCACAGTAACACATAGTAGTTGCTATTTATCACAGAAACCCCTCATAATGACTGCAGTGTTAGGGGGGTTAGAGCTGATTTTAATTTCAGAAGAGAGACTGAATTTTCTCATGAAATGATAATTTATATATTTCCACTATATCTAGGTCAGTGCAGTTGTTTAGTGTATGTGGAAAATTGACTAGTGTGTATGTAGTTCTATGATGAAAGAAGAAAACCACTGTGTATCACTGAAGTCTTTCCACTATTGTACCTCCTCCCATCAGGTAACTTTACAAAGCCTGATTGGGCAAACTTGCACAGAAAGCAATGCCTCTTTTCCACTTAAATAATTTTACTAAAGCCAAAAGGAAGGCTTAAAAAGTCATTACTTGGGTAATTTTAGAAATTTATTTAAGAAGGATATAAATGCAAATATCTGAACTTTTTCAGTATTTTCAGTTCTGGAATTCCAGTTAAGGCCCATGAGGATCAAAGCTTGTATTTTGCATTTGTAGTAAAAGATTAGGGTTTCCTTTTAGTTGTTACAATTTGTGTTTAGTGGTTTTGGGAGCAATCTGTGAATGTTTATAAAGCTGTGAGACTGTTTCTCTTCAACTCATTCTCTTCAGCTTATCTCTTCAACTCATTGAATCATGAAGTGTAGAGGATCTTCTTGGAAAAAATGGACTGTGTGGACCAAAAAGGACAATATTCTAAGACATTAGAAGAGCTGGGTGGCATAGTTCAGCCTTTTCTTAAAGGAAACAACAGACACATAAAAAGAGTAGCCCACCAATATGGACAGAAGCCTGGTAAGGTAAAAAAACTTGTTATAAAAGCAGGGGGAAAAGGTCCACTTCCTTCTTTCAGGGTGAGATAAGGTCCTTGTTTAGATAGGAGAGGCTGGTAGCATAGATACAGTGGCTTCTGTTAGTCACTTCCCTCATTCAGGTAGATTTTGAGGGGTACATCAGATTGGGATTGGGTTTGCAAGTGATTTGGGCACCTGTGGGGTTGCAGGTTTTGTTTTGTCCTCAGAGATACAGCCAAGCTGTTGCATGGCTGGTGGTGATACGCTGATGGCATAAACAGTAGCAAATTAGTGTGTACAAGAAATATAATATTCCTCCAAGAAGAAAACCTTTCTCAGAGTTACTGCAGCTTCCTTGAGATCTGATCGAAGTAATTCTCCAGGATCGTAGTAACACCCGTGCAACGTAAAGGCCATCTCAAAGGGTTTCTTGTTCCAGGAACCTTTTGATCCTGAACCCCCTAGATCTTTCAGAGAACTACAGAGCTGGAAACCCATTTAAACTTTTCACTTGGAATAGCAGTATTCAGTTGAACTGACATCAAAGTAAATTGGCAAATTAGCTATGCATTTGTATGCAGTGCTCTCACACGTGTGTCACTCAGGGAAATAATGTGGCCTTGCTCAGCAGGCTGCTAGAAGCTGCCACTCTGCTATGCTGTGCTGAAAGTAATTTAGATGTATTGTGCTTCTGGGTCCTCCTCATTCTCCTGTTCCCAAAAGGTATGATTGCTGGTGGAAAAATATTCAAAATTGATGTTTTTGAAGGTGAGTTGAGACTTCAAAAGCTCTTCATTGACAAGCTGCTGGCAGCTTGCTTCTCTAAGGAAGTCAGCAGCAAGCAGTGCTGTAGAATAAATAGCAGCTTGGCACAACCATTACGTGAAACAGCTGATATAGAGGCAGGAGAAATGCTTAGGCATGTAAGTAATAAAATCCTGCAAGCCAAACTGGAATACAATAGAAACAGATAAAGCAATAAAAAGAGAACAATGGACAAATGTGTAAGTGAAAGGATGGATCCTGTTAGTAATTTCTGACTCTTTCATCTACCTGTCCCTGGGTTATTATCCCTTGGTATAAATGTGCATGTTGCTTTATATGTTCTCAGTGTATCAGACTTAAGTAACGTTTTGGACTATATTGCATGAATGATGTCCTCGTTATGGCTGTACCGTATCACAGCAACAAATTTGCTATTTTCGCATTCCTGCTTGGATTCTACATTGAAGTTCATCAGCTACATGGCTTTCTTCCTTCATTCATTTTGTCATCAAGTGAAAATTAATTTTTTTGTATTCTGCCCTTCTTATCACTTTTAGACAAACAGAAAATGTCTACTGAGTAGTGACTCACTGAAAGGAAATGAACATTCCTTCTTACTGCAAGGTGATATTAGTGTCAATAAATCCTCCCATGACCTTATTTATCTATCATTTCCTAGTCAATTCACAGTTATGTGTGAAGAGCTGTGATATATCCTATGAGTATCTGAAAACATTGAGAGAAAATGATAGCTGTTTTTTAGGGCTTCTCTTTTATGTATGAAAGCTGTTGGAGATCTGTTCCGTATTTTTCAGAATTATGTCAGTATTTAGACGAGCTATTTAAACCAATCTGTTAAAATTAAGCTTCTCAAAGAAAAGATGGGTAGGTTTTCAAAAATTCTGGAAACCCACAGCTCTCATTGAGGTCAGTGAAAGCTTTTTACTGCTACTGTCTTATTGCATTGGTTTTATTCAAGAAGCATAAATGTGTATTATTTATTCATTAAATAAGTCCTGTGTTCCTTTAATATTGCTTCAGCGTAATACATGTTTAGTTTGGCATTAGTGCAGACAAGTGTGGGGTTCTTGCAGTGCAGTTGGTGCAAATCGAGCCCACCCTTCATGCTTTTCCATAGCTAGCTTTCCATCAAGTTCAGAGAAGCCATGGACTGAGGCACACACACAGTCACTCAGGCACCTGGGTGCAGGAGAATGCTTTTCTGTGCCTGTATCGGAGATATTTTGTCAGCAGAGAAGAGAAGGAGGAGTTGAGGGAAAGGAGAACCAGGGTATTTAATACACATATATATATATTTTAAAAAATTCTTTCTTGAGGTTGTACTTTTTATTTGTAAATCCATCCGACTGGTAATAACGCCCAACTGTTTTCTTCTTGAAAAGCTTTTTTACAGAAAATGACATAATTCTGGCAGAGCATGTAGAAAAAAGTTTTGAGACAGCTGTATAAAAGGCACATGGAATCTGAATTTCCCAATTGCTTATATTTACTAAAAAGTGCAGTAACATTGTAACACTGCCAGTATGGAACATCAATTCGAACTATGCAGATGTGCCATGTTATATTGCAGTACCTCTTATCCTGAGATGTTCATTGCTAAATTTGATGTCCAAAGGAGTGCAGCAATGGACAGTGGAAATGCTTTAGTAGAGGTGAAAAAGTGCATTCCCCCTTTTCTTTCTTTGTTTACTAAAAACTCTGAAAATATTGATCCTAGAGGCGAAATGTAGCGCTTTAGCATAAACATACAATTGGCTCATGTTGCTGTTGAACCTTAAATACTTCAAGAGTATTTCAGAAACGCTGGTTTCTCTGCCCTTACCTTGCACTGGTCCTGTTTAGCAAGAGCTTGATCAGGCCTAAACTGTTTGTCACTGTCCCAACATTACAGGGCTCAGCTGTTAATAGTGTTGGAACGTGTACTATAGGAAGCACATGGCTTTGCAGATCAGGGAGGAATTTATTTAGTAGTAGAATTTTATTTAGAGATTGCTCATTAATTCTTTAAATCAGCTTTTGGTTACAAGTATTTGCTTAAGTTTATGCAACATAAATCGCATACAAGTACAGCTCAAATTATTTCTTATGAATAATGTATTTGAACAAATATAGGCCTTTAATGTGTTTGCAGTTGATTTGTAGTCAGTTCGTAATTTTTATGTCTGAGCTCATTTTTTTCAAGTTGTTTACTTGTTTAGGTTAGAAGTGGGATTTTATATATCTTCAAGTACTTACTATGCAATTTTCAGGGTGTATGATTTATTGCTTGAAGTGGTTTTTTCCTCCCCTTGAAAGTCTCTGGGAGTCTACCTGCCTAATAGCCTCCTGAAACATTTACTGTGTTTGAGTTTCCTATGCAGGTAATGGAAAGAGAAGCGTAAACTGATGAAAAACATTTCTCTGCTTCTTGTGCAAATATTAATTCATGCAATGGCTGTGCTATCATCTAATAAACACTCTTGCATTCCTCCTATACAACAACGCATGTGTCCAAATATTCATGACTAAATAAATTTATGCATAGATTGGCATCATTCAGATTTAAGAAACAGAATAAACTGTGAGAAATATTCCAGGAGGAAATAATGGTATTGCAAAGTCATGCTTTCTGAAATAAGAATGTTTCTTTCAGATCAGTTTCTGAGACACTGCTGGAAATGCTGTTGTTTCTGCACCCAGAAGTCCCGGTGCAGCCCTCCTCACCCTCACGCTGGCCCTTCTGAGCTGGGATGGATCCAGGTACTTCTCTTGTTTCTTCTAATTGATCTGTTTCAAATTGTGGTAGCTCAAGGCTACTCGTCCTCCTCAGGAAGGAGAGCCACTGTCCCTGCAGCCCCTGCCCTGGTGTGAGAGCCCTGTGACCATGGCCCAGTGAGGTTCACCTTGCGGGAGACTTCAGACGTTTCCAGGAGCTGTTGAGGCAAACTGTGTTTGGGCCTTTCAGTGTAAGGGAAAAATGGAACAGCAGGCTTTGCCTGGGAAGCGAGGCTTCACGTGTTGTGCTCTTACACCCGTGTGGGAAAATGGCACTGAAAAGGAAGCATTTTTACTTTTGTGTTTCTGTCCATTTCAGTCAATGAGTGCTAGGCGTACGCTGTACAGGGGAAGGAGCAGCGATTAATATAGCATGTGCTTTGTCCCAAAGTGATGTTAACTTGCAGCAATCCCACTATATCAGAAAGAGCAATCAAGTCATAACAGGCAATCAGGGAGAGCTGAACATGGGACCGCTGTCTAAGGCAAAAGACCACCATTTGAGCTCCTTGTTATGAGCCTTAGGCTTGGGTGCAGGTCTGGGGCTGTGCTGTTATAAACTCACTGCAGCCTCCCTGGAGCAGTGCTAGCCCTGATGACCTGTCACTCTCCACCTAAGATATGAAATCAAAAGCTGTGCAGCTCTTCAAAGCTTTCACAATCTCTTCTGAAAAGCTACTTAGACAGAAACGTGCTTTGCCGTTTTTATCTGTGCTTGGTACTGTCACGGTTGTGGTGACTTACATTCTGCTGTGATTTTTTCAGTGCAATTTTCCTCTCCTGGTGGAGAGTTAAGCCAGTCCTTAATGTGACTAGCTAAAAAAAAAAATAAATAAAAAAAATGAATTTGTAAGGATGCTGCCTATTAGTATGCCTTGTAATTAGTACCTCCTGGATCTATATTCAAGAGGCAGAATTTCAGTTAACCTCTTTGGTTGGTGGGAGTTCCCCTCAGTGCAAGCAAGAGGGAAGAGCCAAATGGTGGGGGCACTGCAGCTCTATTCCCTAGCCCCTCTGGTCTCTGATAGAAATGACTCATGGATTGGTTTCCATGGATCAGTGGCCATCATCTTCTGTGAAGAGGCTTAGTTGCTAGGACAACTGTTGCCAAGACAGACTGGATTTCCTTGGGAACAATTTCAGTGCGTTATTTCTGTACAGTGAACCATCTCCCATGTCTATTGTTAGACCCACATGAGAAGCTGTTGGAGTTTTAGCTCCAGGTGGAAATTAAGAAACAGTAGGAAGGGAAAACAAGTCTAATTACCAAAAGGGAGTTTACAGTCCTACATGGATCTGCACAAAGTTCGTGGTCTTTCAGACTGCGCATGCACTCTGTAAATATGGGCCCCAAGACCCAGCATTGGAAGCCTCTTCAAGCCATGAGCTCAAAATGAATTCCCAAGCTTACAATTTTCTTCAGAAATATTTAGTTGGGAATAGGATAAGGTCCTTGGGGATATGCTGTATCGTAGTGCATAGCTATAAAAGTTCTTATGATTGAGTAGAGTGGCTGTGATCAACAGCCTGCATGGGCTGGAAGAAGTAGATTCCACCACCTCACCTGATCTGGGAAATGCTGGTGGTTTTTGTAACGACTGACATACTCTCAAAGGACCACTCCATTCCCTTTGAAATTGCTTGTGAGCTTTATATCACCTGAAAGATTGCCTTAGCTTCACGTTGTTGATGGTATGTATGCAGAAGTCAAGAATCCCTCTTGTTACAGAGGCTTTTAAAGTTTATGATTAGAAAACTTTTCCATTCCTGTATTAGTTTCCAATTTTTTGCATGAAATAATGTTGGTTCAAGTGGAAAATATCTGATTATTGCAGAATATTAGATAATATTCAACTGAATGGATGTAAGCTGCTTAAATGGATGAACTACTCTCCCGAGAAATACAAAGCAAATTTAACAGTGTTCTTGTTGTCCACCAGAGGTCACTTACAGGCCACTTTATTCATTATTGGCTGGGCTTTCACTTGCTTAGTTAGCATCTGTTGTTTCACATATTAAGTACTTCTGGATCAGCTGTGCAAATGCACGTCCTGAAAACCCTACTAATGACTTTGAATCTTTTCTAGAATCATTAAGAAACGGAAAGGCAAAACCCTGCTGAAACATAAGAAAAAATGTAGGGATTTCATTGATCCCATAATTTCAGTCGATAATCTCAGTAACTACACCATGCTTCACAAGCTTTGCTGTGCATATTAAAGAATTTTCAGTGTGAACAGACTTTATCTTTCATTACTAAATCTATGTGGGATTCTTATCTGGATTTTTATCTGCTCAGTCTTCACAAAACATTTCTCAATGTGCACTTAAATTGAGAAGCAGAATGTGTTTACAGCTTCTGATACTTCAACTGTATGTGAGTATCAGCTGTAGTGTGCTTGCTGAGGCCTTTGCTTCACAAATTTTTGTTACAACATGAAGAAAACCCCTGAGAAGTCTTTACTTGATCCATCAGTTGTCAAATGTGAACAAGTGATCCAGTTTAGGCGAAAGATGCCATTCTGCATTTTCTATTGCAGCTAGAGTGAGTGTTTTATGAGCCCTTAAGCATCAAGAAAAGGCCTGTGTTTGAAGCAGTCTGAACAGAAGGTAACCCCATTCCATTCTTGTTTCAGTTACAGCAGATGAAAGAAAAGCAAAGCAAAAGAGCAAGAAGGTTCCTGTTCCTCCAAGATGAATGAAGGGCAGAAATTCCCCATTAGTCTATAGACCCCATTAGTCCAATAGTTAGATTATGTGCTCTGAATTTTGTATGAATTATTATTATGGTTATTATTATATGAATTATTATTATTACTGTTTTGTTACTTTTTGATGGCAAGATTCAAGCACTTCTTGCACAGAGCAATATAACACTGAACAGCCCGGCACCATACACCCATGTAAGAATCAACGTATTTTTTTGTTTGTTTCAGTTTAGTAAATACTAAGACGTAAACTGTGGTCTTATTGTGAAGCATTGTGATTTATCTTTGTATGTGGGTATGCTGGGGCAGAAAAAACCCTGTGAAATCCTCTGTATCTCTAGCTCCCTAATTCCCCTGGGACAAGGAGACAATTCTCCTGGGACAAATATTGGGACAAGATTGTAGTTGCTCTCAAATAGAAAGGTGTAAATATGTCATACTGTTACACTGTGCTTAGTTTTCCAGTTGCACTAAGCAATGCATTCTTTACAGAAGTCAAATGGAAAGCTGGGTGAAAAGTGGCCTGGTGGCTGGATAAAAACTTTTCTTGAGTGATGGATGGTCAACACACAGATACATTGCAACTTTATAAGGTAGGTTCGTAATCAAAATTTTACAATGTACATAAAGCATAACAGCTGACTAGGGATGGTAAGGATAGCATCTTGATGTTATCTTCTTTCTGAATCTCATGCTTTTAAAGCTCAGATCTTTTTTTAGCTCAAGTGACAGAAAGTTGAGTCAGCAAATTTCAAAAGAGAAGGAGAAACGCGGTACGTGTGTTCTTAATAGTCAGTAGCCCGAGTGCAGGATCCAGTGTGAACTTTGTCAGAATCTCAAACAGAAATTCCTCTGAGTTAGGCAGGTTGTTTGGGGTTTTTTGGTCTGCTCTGCTTCAGAACTGTCTCACTGACTTATAGTTTATGTAAAGTTTATATGCTCAGTCTTGCAAACTCCAACGTGCAGACTCAGTACCTCTGCAAAGTCTGTGTTTAATAAGAAACATGAATAGTTTTTACTTTATAATCTTAGGTCCAGACTAATATGGAGTCATTTGAAGTTTGAGGGAGGGGAAGGTGGTACAAAATTCCACTTTTTTCCTACTTTGTCAGCTGTCTGGCCCAGAACAGAAAAATAAATTAAATATCTGACTCTCATTAATGTCCACTGGAATCTTGCTGGAATCTGCTTGTTTAGGTCTTTATTTTTCACATAGACGTGAACTCAGATGTTCATGTTATGCTAATTTCTACCATGAATGAAGGGTGAGATTCTGTAATAGTATTTACAGTATTATTCCTACCTATCTGTGTTATTAATATGGCATTGTTCCTAATGTGTCCTGCTATATAAATCCCCCTCCTCTCTCACAAGAAGTTGATACTTTTACCTTGCTCTTAATATACAGAGTGGACACAGGACATCCAAAGACTGGGGCTGACTCAGTGTACTAGCCTGAGACGAGAAGCAACTGTTGATCTGCATAGTCTCTGTGGCAGGCTGGCAAGTGAAAAGAAATAGATGAAGAGCTTCAGCTCTGCTTCATCCTTCTTACTGTGCAGAAATTCGGATGCATGGTAGGTTACGCAGGCAAGGGATAAATCACTGGTAATTCAGAAGAAAAAGATTCTGCGTAGGACAGCTTCCACTTTATATCTTTCTAAGAGCTCTAATTAAACTCACTGTACGAGCACCTATTAAGAATGGTGGTCCATAATGCCTGGTCTAAGGTTTTTCTGAAACAAGGTTATTCCTAGGGTTTTGTTCTTCAAAAGTCTTTAATCCTGACTGTAGTTGTCTCAATGAAAAGTTTGAAATACTTTGTAAACTCCTGGTTTGGGGATAAGAGCACTCTGTTGGTCTGACATCAAAGTGAATCAATGAGCTAGCTGTGCATTTCTATCCACTGCTTTAGCCATATATTCTTTTGCAAGTGTCTAGAAGCTGTCACCCTGCTATGCTGTGATGAAAATAATTGGGATATAGTTTCCACTTCTGTTATTCCCATATGATGTTGCTGCTGGTGAAGAATGCTCAAAACTGATGGCTCCAAAGGCACGTTTCAAACTTCAAAGCCAAGTGTTCTCACGTGCTGAGCTGCCTGCTTCTCCAAGGAAATCTGCAGAGAGCTGCACCATATATCAAAGAGCAGCCAGGCATAAAACCATTCCCCAAAATGAATGATATGCAGAAAGAAGGTCCATTCAAGGATCTAAATAGTAAGGAACTCAGTAATCAAACTGGGAATCAGGAGAACCAAATAATTCTGGAGGAAGGGAAGGCTGTATAGAAATAAGGAGATAGAAAATAAAATTACAAATCCAGTGAAGACAGACATTTAATAACTTGTGTATATTAAGTCACCTGCCTTATGATTTTAATTTGTCACTTGATGCAGGAATTTACAATGGTCCTGTAGGTTTGGATACCACATATAAAAATGCCGGGTTTGTCACAGCTTAGAAAAATTTCTACAGTGTGATAAAATACGTTTCAGCAAGATGGTGTCCTGACCTGGCGAGACCCTAGGGTGGGGAAATTGTTGAGAATCTTATCTGCTTCACGCTTCTGCTTTTGCAGGCAAGCAACCTTCAGGGAAGTTCAACAGACATTAAACAAACCAGACATTTTTGTGGGTTACAAGGTTACAAGATCAGCCTTGGATGCCATGCGTTGACAGCATATAGATGCCACATTTGGTTCTTATTATGTTGTTAATTTTGCAGAGCTACCTGTGGCAGTATCCCACACACTGTTCTTACTCTGTAGTTTCAATGTCCCCACAATGGTACTGTAGCCAGCTGGAAAGTTCAAGCTCTATTGAGAAGTTTGTTCTAATCACTAACTGTATCACTGGTATTATAGAAAGACAATTAGTAAGTGGTTTACTTAAAAGTTTAAAGATAAAGTCCTTCACCCAATGTTGTTTTTCCAAATCCCACATCCCATTTTTAAACGTAAATGGGTATGGTTGAGTCGGCCAAGTTTTTTCCAATTCCGACTACATTGCAGGAAAAGCAGTCACTGCAGTGACTTCTCTCTTCTAGGTTATTCAAAAATGAACTCATTGACTGAATTAAGGGGAAAAACCTTAGAGTCAAAACTTTCAGTGCTGGCAATTGTTCTGATTTCTGGGTTGTTCATTTGTACTATAATACAGCCAATGTCTGTCCAAGGCCAGGCAAAGAGCAAAGGGCTTCGTCCCAGAATGTCGTGTGCAGTACCTGTAAATAGGGGTGGTAGGATTGAGGTAGGCAATCATTAGGGTTATGCAAGACAGAGATAAGTCAGAAGCAACCTCTTTCCAAAATAAAGCACAAAATTACAGCTTTTAGTAGAAATGTAGGGGATTTTTTTTTGTCTCTTGGCAGGCTTGTCATGGTAAAAATCCAGCAGATTTCTGTTCCATTTCTTCTCTGCTGCATTCTGTTGTGCTGGCTGTCAGGGAAGCCAGTGGTGCGATAAGAGTTTCACTGTGTACTGATCAAGCAAAGGTGTTGGTAAGTAAAGATCTCTTTTGCTGTGATAAGTATTTGACCATACCGAGGCCATGCAACCTTTGTGGGTGCAGACGTGCTGGTTAAAAAGGACTTTTGTAGGCTGCTCTACTGGAGAGTGGCAAGCTGATGAGGAGGACTGTTAGCAGGATGTAATCTGTCAGTTTAATAGCATTTTGTCCTTGAGTACTCTTTGTATAAATGCAATATCTGCTTTTGAGGAGCAGTTCCCCTAGTATTTGGCTTCAATAGGGCTGTCCTGTGCTGTCAGACTCTTGGGTTTTGGGCTAATGACTCAGAGCTGACACCTCTGGTGACAGACTAGGTCTGGAACAGGGACTTCCTGCTGTCTCTTCCAGGATCCTTTCCCTGCTGTACCTGCATCGGGTGAATCATGTCCTAAAGCACGTTTTATGGAGAAACAAAAGAATTACCTGAGATCTATGTCTTTAAATAGGACCTCCAGAACTCGCTACCTCCTAAACATAGAAGTTTTGTGGCATCTTTCAAGGCCTAATTCTGATCTCTCTGTTGAGAAAGTCTGCAGCTGTGTAAGCCTTGGGACCTGAGGATTGTCATTAAATCCAAACTTAGTGGGATTCTCCATGTGGGATACTCCATCTTCTCTAAATATAAATATGGATTGCAAATCTGTTTTTTTTTCTATTTCAGGTCTCTAAGATTTACTCTGTTTTTGTGAGAAATTTGGAACATTTTGCTTTTTTATCTAAATCGTGGTTGGTGCAAATTATCATTTATCTCTTTGGGAAGTGATTTCATTGCTAGGAAACCCTGCCACCAATTTTCCAAAGGTAAACAAGCACTTCAGCTCTCCTAGAATGAAGAATTGGGGTGGTCAACTTGGAAAACTTTGGAGGTAAATAGATCTTAGCTCCTCGCAGGCAAAACCAACAAAGGTTTGTGTGAGGTTGAATCTCTGTAGGGAGAGAACTTCTCTGAGAGCTTAACATTTTCTTTTCAGGTTTTCTTTTATTGTGCCATTATTTCAAGCTTTGTCTTGCTGCCTGCGTGGGAGACAATGTCAATCCCCTGGTATTGGATAATCGACATAGTATAAAAATTCAGCAGAAGGAAATCCTTAGAGGGCTGTTAGGAACTGGCTCAAGTCCATGAAGCTGGATAAGAAATATCAATCAGGATTCAAGTTGGGTTGTATTAGTTAGCTAAATACCTTTCCTTATTTTATTTTGGCATATGCCATTGCCCCAGATTTTGATGTGAGCCTAATGGAGGAAGCACAAAGGAGTACATAAAAAAGTGGTGCTTCTTAAACTCTACTTTTTATCCTAAGGATAATGTTCTCACAGTAATATGCTAGTGAATATGGTTTATATTGCATTTTATCAGGTGAAACATGACAGTGGAAGCTGCTCTCTGTGGGTAATCTTTTCTGACACTTAAAAGAAAGAGAAATAATTGAGGTAAACAGCAAAATTCATGCTGGATTTTATTTTCTTTCCTTACCCCAACCTGTCAACCAAATGGTGCTTCTTTAGGCTTGTTTTTCATCTTAACTGGGAGAAAATAAGGCCAGTCGACTTTAGTATGAGGCATATTTACTATAAAAGTTTGTCAGCACACGAGTTTATTTTTTTTTCAGTTAAACACAGAATACATGGAATATGATTGCCTCAAATTTGACTCTCATATTAAAATCAAGGACAATTACTGTGGTGCAACGTGTCAGAACATTGAGCAGAGCTTTACCTTATGATGTTACTGCCTGTTACTGTTGTTCTGCTCAGAGAGGGCAGCAAAGTATTGCAGATCTAGGATCTTCATCTCTGAGGTGTTATACTGAGCAAGAAATGTATCTTGTTAATATACAAAGGAGAAGTTGGGAGGAAATCAGATCATTACTACACAAATGCACTTAAGCTTTTTGTCCATTAATCTATGGGTGTTTGCTATTAGTGGAGATGCTATCAAGAGAAACAGTTTAATCAATCACAGTCCTGAAGGCTGTGGAAAGAAGAGTCCCAGCAGAAATACAGTTGCTGGAGAGTTCAGGATTCATCCTAAACTGGACTACTGATGACTGTTGCTACATTAGGTTGCTATATTGAGATTTTCAGATTCCTATAAGCTTGGTTATTTCTTTTCTGGTTTCCATACATAAAGACACCATCAGACACTAGATGAAATGGTTCAGAAACTATCCTTTATTCTTGGTCTTTTGGCTGAAGATTAGAGTGTATTTCCTAGGCAATGTAGGCAACTCTTTCCTAGGAAATCCTTTAAAATTATGTAATCCAAAAAATTTATAAAATTACTCTGCTTGATTTGTCACAGATCTGTAAACATAGCAATGACTCTTCTTCAGCCTTTTAATGCTTTGGTACTTTGGCTTTCACTGTTGATGGTAATAAGTTCAATTAACAAAGATAAACCTGAAGAGAAAATTCATTCCTGCCAAGTAATTCAGCACAGTGCTCCTGCAGTCAATGGCTTACCAGGCAGAGATGGAAGAGATGATCCCACAGGTGAAAAGGGTGAACCAGGAATAGATCTATGACCATTTAACAATATTGTATTTTTGACACTTCTTACCATCCCTTTACTCTTGTTTCATGTCTCCTTCATTCTTTCCTTTTGTCTTTTTACTTCTCTCTTTTTCTTCTGCCCCATTAACCTCTTGTAGGCTCTGCAGAGTTTCAGGAAGCTGAAAATGCTTTCTACATTTATAATGCTACTCTAGATACTTGGCTTTTAATAAATAAATAAAAAAAATAGAATACATTTTCACAGCAGCCCATAAACCAGAGATATAATGAGATTTTAATCTGATCATACCATTTGTACTCTGAATCACAGAGTTTCCTATGATACTCTACTAAATGATTATTGCTTTTTCTTTGCAGGGGCCAGCTTTCAAATCCAGAAATCATGCTTGCTAGAGTTGGTTACTAATCTGATGGCCATAACTCGATTGCTTTGTACTCATTAAGTCCCAACAACAGAATTCCCCCAAGGCATGATTTGTCAGTTAGGTAACATTTTTCATGCACTGCTGCAACCAGCAAATATATCAGCAAGTGCTTTCTGTCACATGGTAGAAGCATGTCACCTGCTCTCTCAAGTTGCCAAATCGTAGTTTCTGTCCAAACACTTAATAAATACAAATGGAATCATATACATTCTTACCGTATCCGGTCTGTATTATCACGTGCATACAACACATCTGGGAATTAGATAATTGCTTTTCAGCTTCTAACCAAACTCCCATCATTATCAATAACACTTGATATAAAATCTCAGTGGCATATATTGATATTCTGTATAAACGTTTTCTGGTCCACATACACTCAGTATGCCTCCCCAATTTTATGGTTGAAATAAGTAAAACCATCACTATCCGTTTCAACAAATTGCTTCAGAAGTATCCTTAGTCTTATGATTTAGATCATTTTCTAGGTCATATATTGTGATGTGTGATTGGATTACAGCTGAAGTATATTGTCTTTCTGCTTTTAGAGCATGTGTACCTCTGTGATAACATGAGACAGCATTTTTTTCAATGGATTTTCAGTGCCATAAGTAGGTGTAGTGAAGAATTTTGCATCAAAGTAATGCGTTTCCTAGCAAATGAAGCTTTCCATGGGAACAATTCAACTTTTTTGAGTTGTTTTTATTGTTCTGGGCCGGGGAAGGGGGGAAAAGGTGAGGTGGGGACAAAGGAGTGTTTGGTACTCGCTCTAAGCACTAAGAAAACTTAGTGGGAGAAAAACTTAGAAAACATTCAAACGATTTTATTTTAAATCAAAATTTAGGAGAAGGATTGAGAGGTCTATGGGGTTTCCCTGGAAAAGCAGAACCTACAGGAATAAAAGGAGATTTAGAACTGCTAGAAGAGAAAGGAGAAAATGGAGAACGTGGAAGTAAGAAGTAAGTTTCTCATATTTCTGTGTTTCTTGTTTTCAACCTTTTAATGTATTTTCAAAAAAATATTTGTGTTAATGTCTGGTATTCTTATAACATCATTTGAGAAACGGTGTGATTTCCACCAGTGTGAGGAGCAGAAACATAAACCATCTATTACGTAGGAGATGAGGTGACCAGTGTAACTAGGGGAAAAAAGTGTCTGGAATGAGTCACTACCTTATTGTTGTCTGTGAGTATTATCTATTTCGTATTTTAAACAGCATTTTTTCTTTTATTCTTTGCCTGTTCATGTATTTTTTGACTTCAACTTTAATTCATTTTAAAATGTTTACATTTGTGTTTTGCCTTTGAGAACTAGGCTTTTCCCTCTAAATAGACAATGACTTTGGCAGCCCTGAGAATTCAGAGCCCACCCAAGTATTCATCCCAGTCAGGGATAAGGTTCTCCCAGTCCTCAACAAGGACTGTGTCTACACTGGCAAGTTATGTGGACCCATGGGAAGATATCTGTACAGAGGAGCATTTAGTACCCAGCTCGTCTGTTTTATAGCTGTTATTTTAATTGCCTAATTCCATAATGACATTTCTTTCCTTTGCACCAGGTTATACAGGTACAACAAAAAATTAAATTACAGAAATTGGTAAAGGGTATGAATTTTCTAGAGTATGATGTATCTGCTGATCTGCATCATGTTCTCCTTGTCATTACTGGCAAGGTATCTTTGCAGTTCTCAAGTGAACTACATTCCTTTTCTTCATTAATTGGCATCCTGCAGCTATGAAAACAAGACATTTTTAAATTTTGCCTGGGAGTTTTTAATTAATATTTATTATATGAAAATGCAGAATATGGGACAATATTTAAAAGACAAATTTGGGTTAATTTAGGACAAGAAAGAGACATTCTAGGGGGTAGGTAAAATCCTGTTGTGCTTCCAGGTTTAGGGATCAGTGGCAATTCAGTCTCCAATGTGTTTATTTGGAATGATTATATAAGTCTACCTTGAAATCATATCCAAAAACCACTGTGGTATGTTTTGTGACCATTTCATTTGAAGCTGGACTAAGATCAATGATGTATTACTCCCCCAGTGCGTGAGCCAGTAGGTTACAATGACTAAACTGCTGATTTGAAAAAGATTTAGAGTAATATTTTGCAGATGTGAATGGTTGTGTTCTTTCAGCTGAATTTTTTTAGAAATACTATTCCTAATTGCCATGTCAGTCACTCTCTCAAGACACTACCTCTGAAATGTAATTTAGATTAATTTTTACATTATTTTGCCCAGAAAATCTCTAATACTGTTGTTAGAAATTTATAAAGCTCTTTATAAACTTATGTTAAGATTGTTTATGTTCAGAGACCGCTACACGTCATTCAAATGGGATGTATGCAGACTGCAAAAATCTTTGCAGGTAAGTGCAAAAATATTACTATGCTAAAACCACTGGGAGTTCACGAAAGCAGAATGGGAGAACATTCATATTGTATGCTCAGTTTCATGCAGTCCAAAGTTATCGGATAACTAACTTTTTTATCAGGCTGTATACATAAAAGGTGTATTTCTTGAATTTGCTTGAAATAAACACCCAGTCAGGTCATCTCTTGGGTCCTTAAGATATCTCAGGCTTCAGTTTGGTATCCCTTCCGCTGTTCCTAGCATTCTCTGCCTTGTAGGTTTCCCCTGGTGTAGACCATCTCAAGGTAGATGGTTTCCCAGCTGAAAGGCTTCCTGTGTAGAAGGGAAGCCACTAACTTTCCTTCCTTTCTAGAGAACCAAACTCTGCTCTGTATTACACTGGGGAAAATCCATCTCTGATGGAGTTGCCTAGAAATGCAGCTGTGTAAGTGAGAGTATAGCTCTATCAGTCTGGGCTTACCCAGTACAACGTCCTGTCCTGAGCTGTTGCTTGGAGGAGCAGAGTAGCAGTGCTGAAATCCGCGAGCTTTGGCAGGGCATTGCGTGGGAGCAGGCTGATCTTCCCAGACCACAGGGCAGGAACAAGACCTGCAAATATAAAATGAGCTTTTATTAAGTCGTATTACTTAAAACCTTTAAATTCATTGAGAAGTACTATCAGATGTGCCCTAAGTTCTGACCTTCCTGACATTGCATTTTAGGAGCACGTTTCTTTAGGGACACCTTTCTTCAGTAGGTGCTGAAAGAGAGAGAAGTTTGAAATTGTGTTCTATTATCTTCCAAGAGGCTTAAATCAGCATCCCTGATGACCACTTAATTTTGCATTAATTATAAACTAATCTGTATTTGCTGTTATACCCCTGATTAGCACCATCTCATTTGGTGCTAATATGACCTCCGCAGAGCTCCTGAGTAATTCAGGATGAGAGCTGCATTTGTTAATCAGCTGCTGGGTTTATCTTTCTAAAACAGCACAATTTCAGGCTGAGTACAGGCTTAGGAAGAACTATCCTGTCACACGTGAAAAACACAATCTCTGAAAAGCTCTTTTCCTTCTCTTTATTTTTCGAGTGGCAATTTTCAGTGGGAACTACAAGGTGGAAACAGGAAGCTATTTCAATCAGTAGCAACTTAACGCTTTATTTTTTAATTATACCACATAAATACAGGGGAAGGGGTGGTTAACACGCTCAGAGCAGAGGAGAAACACACCCTTTGCTCTGGCTTCTTTCCTGTTAACAGAAGGCAGCAACACCCTCCAGTGTGAAATGTGTGGAGGAGAAACGTTAAGTAGGGAGGTCTGTGGCTTTAGTGCTACCAAAGTGGCTCTAGCACCTGGAGACAGAAGGAAAGAAAAATAATTCCTGGATTGTAGTTTGGCCAATAATGCCTAGGAGAAGAAATAATACAGGAGAGCCTGAAAACCTAGGTACAGTCTTGTATCTCTCTTAAACTCTCTGCCAAGTCTTTAAGCAGTAGCAGCATGGCTGGATCCCTCTGTGTTATCTCCAGGGGATGAATTTATCCTGAGGCACCTACAGTTAACATCTCTTTTTATGGTCTGTGACCCTAGTGATGTTTCAGACATCGGTAGCTTGAGCTGTTTAGATCAGTGCTTCAGGGGAGACAGTTGTGAGAGCTTTTTCCTGGCTGGCTGCATGCTCTGGGTTGTTTATGCCTTCAACCAGAGGCACAGTTTGTCCCACGGGGCTGAGCTTGTGCGTTAATCCTGCAAGAAGCTTCTGGCAGCTTTGCAGTGGGAGGAAGACTCTACAGTGTCTAGCTGGTTGGCATCCTCTTCCAGGGTTTTTAAATACAGATAAAACTTCAAAAAGCTGGACTATGTATACAGAATGTGAGAGCAGCAGTCAACCCACATTGACGTGTCTGATTTCAGGGTCTGAGCGTGCTAACGTTGAGCTTCATGGAAATGGGCCTGCATCAGGACAGCAGACTGGATTTCAGTGTTTCAGAAAACAGAAAATATTACCACAAAGCTGCAAAAAATGCATGAGTATGTATACTGTCTCACAACACTCAAAACCCAAAAGCTGCCTTTAGTTCCTGGGCTGCTTTGCCTTAGTTTGGTCTCTTATTTACCCTGTTCTTTGGATACTTACAGCAAGAGTATCACGATGAGTCCCAGTTGCTTACATCCCTAACTGCCCTACTCCCTCTCACAGCTTGTACTTGAACACATTTCAGAGATGGTTAAGTCTCTTGGTTGTCTACGAACTTGCACTTTATGGATCCAGTGACACCTGTGCAAGGGTGTCCCACTCAGAAGTGGTTTGATCAATGCTACTTTGCTTACAGATCCCAACCTTTTAACCCCTCTATCCTCTTATGCCCTCTCCACCCTGCTTAAGCAGCTGTATGAATTTATGGGAGCAAGGTAAAGAGGGAAAGGTAGGAAAAGAGGCAGGAGGAAGAAGTTATGCATTTTTAAAACCATTTACCCCTTTACCTTTTATTATACAGAGCTACAGCTAAACTGAAATAAAAAGATGGCGTATTAACATTACTTCCTAAGCCTGCTAAGCAGATCTTTTATTTGTGCATCAAAAACCAGTAAAGCAAATGTTACCTTGAAATATCAGATTGCCCTCTACGTGCTCTTTCTAGTACCTGGGATTTAGCTTAAAGCTGCAATTGTCAGCATCTGGAGAATCTCAGCTTTCATTTACAAGACTAAAGTGCATTTCTAGCTTTCATGACTAATGGTGAAAAAAGCTTAAAAGTCTTTCAGTTGGAAAGTTCTACGAAGTGAAAATGTTTTTTTCCTATTAATCTCACACTTTAAAATCTATCTTAAAAGCAGAACCTTTACTTTTAACAAATGGGGATTAAGTGTTGCCAACAGTATGACGGGCGTCCCTATGGCAAGAAATGCTGCAAGCTCATCACACAATAGCAGTTGTAAAAGCTATTTAAGAAATGTTGTCTACAACGCTTAAGTGTACTACATATCACTTCACTGAAAATTGTATACCACACTCTGTCTTCAGTTACTGGGAGCTCTCCAGTGGTTTTGAATGATGCAGCCCTGAAGTTTATCGTTGTCAAATGCTCTCAGAATTTGACATTTATTCTGGCAAATTGTGTGAGTCGTTGGAAAGTATAATAGTTTATATCATTTATCTCTGTTACAGTGGCACAGCGCTGTCCCACTGTAACTTAACTAAAAGATGGAAGTTATTAGGCAGTTGAGCCCCATTTGTGTGGAAACAAAGCTGGGGAAGTAGATGCTAGAGAAACGCAATGTACCATTTGCGTGGTAACACTGGTAACTGCAACAGTTGGGAGCACAGTTGTTCTCTGCAGGTTTCGAAAACTAATTTTTAGAAGTTAATACTTAAAATCCACTTCAGCTTTAGAGGATTGTCCAAGATAACAATGGATGTGGACTGACCTTTTGAAAGGGACGCTCCCTGTACTCAGCAGGATGGGCTCTGCACGGGGCTCAACACCCCGTTAAGGCAAATTAAGTGCCTTACCAAAGAAATATAAAGTGTTTCCCTATACTTTTGCACTAATTAGAATCTAAAAATGTGCCATTACAAAAGAAACCAATTCAGTATACTAAATACTACATGCTTCAAACAACACAATGAGCTAAAACATGCAGAATTTTGTGTTCAATCTCCTGAAAAGTTCTGTGCAAAATGAAATTCTGTAATGCCTATTGTCTTAATTTTCAGCTCATAACAGCAATAACAACCACAATATGTGGAGTTTCCTGGGAATTCATTTCCAGTGGGGGTCCATTCAGTAAGACGCAAAGCAGCTTCATTTTCCTGTGACCATCAGACCTTAACAGCAGCTTGGTGAGTTTATTATTTTCATCTGTAACTTTGCATTTTCTGCCATGTGTTTTCAATAGCAGGTTTCTCCCAAGGACTTTGAATTTCAATTGCAAATAAAATGTTGACAATGCTTTTGGATATATATGTTGTAATGCTTATCAGTGAGACATTAGATGGACCATTTCCCAGCAATAACAACATAATCACAGTTTAGCAGGATTCTTTTTTGCTATCTGCAGGCTAGATTATCTTTATTTTAAATTGATAACGAGGGCCAGGTGGCTGTTTATAAGGGCAAGATATGAATTATAAGCATATGTTTCCAAGGCAATGTTGGCCAATGGCTGTTCAAGCATAAATTGCTTCCTATTACCGCTTTTGATAGGAGGGACATGGTACAGTTCATTTCCATGGGAACAAAATGTGGCAGGACACCTCGATGATTGCTCTTTGCACTATTTCCAGTAAGAAAAAGGCAATATTTTCTCCATCATGACACTACTAATTGATATTGCTATGGGTAATTTTGTTGTGTTGCTGACCAAGGATTAGGAATCATCTCCCATACTGTTATGTAGTATTCCCATAGAGGGCTACATGCTTAGTATGGAAGATACAAGGAGGAATTGTAGAGTCAGTACAGGCCTACAGGATGAAAAAGTGAATAGGTGCTTTGGAAAAAAAACCAGTCTTCCTTGACGATCCTAGGGATAGCATCTCTCTAAACTTTAGTTTCCTTAGCTGTGAAACAGGTAAGATACAGGAAATCACTTCTTGATATTAGTATTATTAATTATTATTAATAATAATCCTGAGATTATTTCATGGTTTCTGTTCTGAGAAGATAGAAGCTGATTACATTACATTTAGAATTTTACTATGGAATATGTAAAGGAAAAATGGGAGAGAGTAGTTGCTTCCTGAAGGAAGAAGACTATGTCTAAAAATCTGCTATGTTATGTCAAAGCAGGAGCTGCTTCCTGCCTTTGTTTTAATGTGCTCTGGTTGATTTTATCTCTTTTTTTTTTTTTTTTCAAGGCATAGAAATAATGGTCCAGTCAAAATGACTTGCTTACCATTTTCATATAATCCAAGAGGCCGCTTTTCTGATGTCCTATAGTATGCTGACTATGAGTCTGTAGTTTAAATCAATTGCTTCAAGTATATGAGAAAGAAGGAATCAGATATAATCTGAACACAAAGGACAAGCAAGTTCTTCTGCTAACATAGCTTTAAGGTTATAAATTTTTGGCAGAAGAGAACCATGACTGTTTTTTTTAACAAAAGCTCTGAAAAAACATATTTATTGTTTGGATTTGTCTCAATAAAATTAAACCACAGCTAGGGAGGAGGTAGCAGTTTACCTATTGTATTGTTTCATTACTTAATAGGTGATGTATGTTTAGTTCCCGAGACTTCTGATGAAGGCTTAAGCTGATGCCAATGAGTCTTCTTACAACTGACTATAGGTACCTAAGTCTGGATGATTTTAAGATCCTTAGCAGCAGAGCAGATAGATTACAGTGGACAAATATTTAAAAAAATGAATGTTGTTTTGAACAAGGTAAAGATGGAGAATTGACCACACCTGCTTACCACCCAGATGCTGTGCCAAGGACAAGCTCAGAGAGCTGATATCAGGAACTTGCAGCACAGTGACACGTTTAAGATTAATGTCTCACAGATTGCTAGAATAAACTAGTGTGGCTGTACAGCACTGCATTTTGTGTGGAAGACTGCAGCACAGCTTTATGTAGATTGGGCCATGATAAGATTGTTAGTAATCAGCTCATTTCAAAACAGTGTGCTGAGCAAAATGGAGAGTTCACCTTGTTTTCTGAAAATTAGAGGTTTGAAAGCTATATAAAATTGGTTCTGGTTTTGAAACCACCTCGACAGTTATTAGTTTTCAAATTACTTTTTTGAGGGCAGCATGCACAGCTGCTGTATAAAGAAGCAGTCTTTATAGGTACATGGCATCTTTGAAAATCAGATTCCCTTTTTTCCCAAGTTCCCAAGGCCATTGTGGGGTTTGTGTTTAATTCGCTGGCATTAACAACACAGCATATTTAATGCATTAGGGGACATCAGAAGGAAACTTATTGTTCTGCTTAAAACAGAAAGAAGGATGCAGTACGTGCGGCCCACTGAAACCAGTAGAGTTCCCTGGCTGGGTTTTGTGGGTGTTACCCAGCTACAGATCTTCAGCCATTACCACACAGGTTTTCATGTAAATTTCAGACTACCAAGCCTGGTAGCTATTCTACAGGGGTGCCAGGTTGCAGAAAAAATATTTACTATCTTTCTTCCTTATTCCAGTATATTTGTTTTCCCTAACTCTCTGCCACATAACTAAGGAAAGTAAATCTAATGACTAAGTAATCTCTCACGTTGGGTTATCGTTTAGATTTCTTATCAGCTTCCATTATGTAAGTAAAATATGACTCATGGGAGAAGAACTGTTATCAAATGTACGTTTGTTTGAAAGTTTTGGTAAAATATAATAATTTATAAAGTTTTTATACATCTTAAGCCATTATTAGTCATGTTTTGCTCATGCCATAATTTCCTGAATGGACAGATAGTGTGTAGCTAGTGGGGCTTTACTAGCTTTCCTGATTAATGTTTCCAATTCTTTATTTAATACTTTTTAAGTGTAAACTGTTTTTTGTGGAAGAAATAGTACAAATCTGTGAAGATTCATCATGTTGTTCGTGTATTCAAGTTGCATGTATATGTATTTGGAGGATGTATATGGGCAGTAATACCACAGAACAGTATTAACCATTACAACTGTTGCAGAGTGGTCTAGAAACTGGATCTATATAAGAGTATGTTCTGGCAAGTTAGATTCCCAAGAACTTAGGCATCTAATAATTTAAAATATTACTTCCCAAAATCTGGATCCATTAAGTTTCATCTTGCAACTGCAGGAATTTCTTAGAGCTATAGGTACCCCAGAGGTCTGCTGAATTACCCGTGTCTTGATGGTGCTGAATTGCCTAGTATTTTGCCTACCAGGTAGTATCTATTCTACATTTTATACACTTAACTTTCCATCTACCTCATTTGGGCTACAGAAGGAAACAGTTTCAACCGGTGGGATTAGAGGTTTTGTAAAATGATGAACCTGCACTCAAAGCTTTGCTGCATATCATGAAAGGACTTGAAGACAGATTGTTTATAATATCCATTTGTGAGTGTTATTTGATTATTTGCTTAAAAGGACACTGATATCACTTCAATTTGGTGTTTAGTTGTGGATTTTTTTGGGAGGGGGGACAGACAATGCTGAGCAGTTTTAACTGCAGGATGAGACTTGCAGTAGTGAATGGAAGTGCATTTAAGTTACTAAGTTACTTCTAAAGGGGATCCTAAGTATTTCTCCTCCTTTGCTATTTTCTCTTAGCTAGGTCAGCTGCCTGATACCAGACATCTCTTTCTTTTTTGAACAAGGAGCCTAAAGATGTTCGCTTACAGCTGTGAATTCTGCTGCGTAAAAAGACGCTATAGTTAGGGATCATGACAAAACTTAGGTAGTTTTAGTAAAATGCAAATGAAAAGTAGAAACCATTCTATCCTCAAGAGCCCCCAGTGTAAACTGGCAAAAGAGAAAAGCTGTGAAGCAGAGGTATTTCTGTCTTACAGGTGAGGGACTGACATGTTGGGTTGCTGGGGTTCATAAAACAAACCTCAGGCAGGATCAAACATAAATGTCCTTATAGTAGAACGCATCAGAACCAGAAGGAATTTGCTCACGAGATCCCAATCTTTATTGCTGGGAAATCAGAGGACCAAAACATTTGGTTTCTTTTTCACTTGAAAATGTAATCCATTTGAAGATTTCTGTGCACATATACCGATTTTTCCAGGATCCATCTCTGACCAAGTGAGGATCAACTGCACTCTACATGCAAAACAGACCAGACGCTCATAGAAACCTTGACCGTACGCACAACTAGAAAATTATGCTAACGTAAGGTAAATACATCAGATACAGAGATGGGAAACAAAGTTCAGAATTCTGATTATGAGGTCAGACTCTATATGGAAGGTAATCTGCTTCCCTAATTAATAAGAGCACCTTTCCTTCTACAAGGACCACTGGTGGTCATATGCCATTTTTGCTTTTTTAAAACAAGAAAAAATTGTTACAATATTACTTAGAATCACTGAAAGTTTCTTTAAGTTTTTATACACTTTGTATGTGTCTACAAATCTGGAGTTACCTGTTACTTCTAGATTGTTTTTTCTCCAACTTTGGCTTTCTATTCCTATGAAAGAAAAAGAAATTTCCCAACTCTTAAAATTGTTCTCAGTATTTGCATAACAAGTGTGTAATCAAAGCCAAAAAGGCTTATTCGTGTGCTCATTATCCAGTCATCACTTGTGGTGTCATTTAACAAACATGACACTGTATAAAGGGGACTTGTGTGAACTGCTCTTTCATTTCACTTTGAAGCAGAAGGGTAAGTTGAATTTCCTTTTAATAAATGACAAGAAACTTCAGCTAGAAGGCAAACCCCCTCCTTTTCATTTCCGTGGTCATATTTACATCTTAAAATTAAGTTTTCCTTTATTAGTATTTTTTTTTACTTTGCTTGTATTAGCAATTTTAGTAGATGAGGAGATGCCTGAAGGACACCAGATTGTAATGACTGATGAGGTCATTAAAAGTGTATTAAAACTGAAGAGCAGGGTTTTTTTGTTATATAACTGATCAGGACTCTGACTCTGCATCATAATCCAATTATGAGCTGGATGCAGTAGTCCATTCAAATCTAATTCCCTGAATGATCAGCACTAGACGAAGGGTACCTGTTGTAATTGCATTTCCTTATCTCAGGGATGTAAGTGTTCCTAGCCACCTAAGGTAGCTTTCTGTTGGAGACTTTAATTATCTGCTCTCTGAGCCACTGGCCAGAAATGTCAGAGGTGTCTGCTGGCCTTTAATAGAGGAAAGCATAAACAACTTGAGACGCCTCAGATTTAATGCATGAAACTCAGCAGTGCTTTTAATACAGCACGTGTGTTCTCAGGTGGATTTGAAGTTTCCACTTGTTAAAGTGGAAATTCTTGACCATGAGGAATAAAAAATGCTATTACTTAAACAGATTCTATATGCAGAAAAATGTTGAAATTTGACATAATTGAATATTCTTATGTTCAAGGGTATGTCCCACTGAGCTGATCTTGATAACACATTCCTCTGGAAAAACAAGGGATCTTTGCCCTTAAAAAGAGTCGGTATTGATGCAGATTTAGAATAATATAAAAAGGCTTCTGTGATACAGTCAGTCTGAAAGATGTAAACAATACTTTCTTTAAAAAAGCTTAGACTAGTTTTAGTGTATCCATCTTAAAAATGGTAATAATAACAAACTGATATTATTATGTGCCAATTAAATGATCTTGTAAATTCTGAATTTTGGTAAGGACGGAATTTTTTAAGAGAGCATAGTGCACGATCCTCACTCGTGCCAAAAGACCAGGGAAGTCATGGGTATTAAGTTATGTGTTTTGTATGAGAGCGAACCCATCAGAGTCACCTCATTAGAAAGGGATACCCATTCTGGCATCTTGGACTTTTCTTTGTCTGTCTCATTATCCAGTTATTGGCATCATTCAGTTAAAATATGTCTCACAGTCCATCAGTTAAGGTTTTATAACTGCATGGCATTACCAGTGCTGCCTACCCACAATATATAGCTTCAGAGTGCTTTTTACTCATGATATCTCAACGCTGCGATTATAACCCTACTTAATGTTATATCTGAAAGGATAAAATAAGATTAATAGGTCTATTGCCACCCAGCAAAAATGCATTTTCTACAAGACTAACTCTGACATTTTCGAGCTTGTGGAATTTTGTTCAAAACAAGACAGGAATGTCAATCGAGCTATAAAATTTTGCCCGTGTGTAAAACACTCCATCAGTCTGCTTATTTCAAATAAATGTGCTTAAATAGTAGTGCGCTTAAAGAGATTGCTAACTAGCTCTAAACCATCCAGGGGGTCGGACTAGATGGCCTTTGAAGGTCCCTTCTGGCCCAAATGATTCTATGATTCTATGATCACAACGATCAGTGTAACAGATCGTGCCTTGCAGGTTGGTAGCATATACATCTATGTTTCATTGAGTGATTATAGCCCTTACAGGCAACTAATGGCTTAAACATGATCAGTTACATCTGAGCCCATCATTTCTCAAGGATTAATCCAACAAATAGTCAGTGATAGCAAAAAGGATGATTTGTCTTCACTACTCCCAAGTATGTAGCTGTCATTCTGTAATGAACATACCAATCTGTATCAGTCTAAAACCAGTTTGGTGTGTAAGCTATGCAATGGTAGCAAAATAAATCTGGGGAATTTCTCATTTAAACAAGGGAAGAATGTAAATTACAAGAAGAGAAAGGGGGGAAATTATTCCATTATATAAGGCGATGCTTACAATTTCTTACGGAATCACTGCCTGACAAATATGTGGGTTTTCTTACAGCTGGCCTGAGCAATCATGTTGTCTTACTCATCCTACATGCTCGCAGCAGTGGCTGCTTTGCTAGTGACTTGCCATGCACTGCCTAAATGTCTAGAAAATCCTGAGCTACCTGGTACCCCTGGACTGCCTGGAAAAGATGATCTGAAAGGACAGGCGCACCTAGCAGGTAAGTAAACTTCCCTTTTGTGCAACAAATCCTTGTTGTGAAGGCCACATGAATAAAACCAGTTAATACAGAAGGAATGTGTCCTTAAGGAAGCAGCTGCATTAAGCAGAAAAGGAAAAAATGAATGGAGGAAATGGTCAGTTTATTATTTTTTTCTAAAAGATAAACCTCTCTCAAAGGAAAAGTGCTTTTCCTTTGACTTTCCAAAGGGAATTGCTTCTTTCGCAGCAGAAGTTCTTTTCTTTTCTTTTTAAGTATGAAGACAATGTTATTCCAGTGTTTACATCTGTAATTACAAGTCTTCTGGCATGTTTGTCTAGTATTCAAAGATGCTACATGCAAAAGTGGTCTGGTAAGGAACACACTTTGCACTGTGTAATCTTCTTTCACACTTTCTCCAGGTCCATTACCAAGGGTGAAGCACTATTAAAATTATTCATAGATATAACATATTTCAGGTTTAGATTAAGTTCTATTTTATCCTGAAGTTCCCAGAATATGCATACATTTGAAAGAAAATTATACTTCTCTTTTCCAGGTCTCTTAGGACCTTCTGGAAGCTTCCTAGGGCCTCTTAGAAGAGATCGTCTTCCTTGGTCGCAAGGTGAGAAAAGAGAAAAAGGGGATATTGGACCACTATGTGAAAGAGGGTGATGTCCATGCAATATTCTGTCAGTCAAATGGACTCTCCTTATTGGGTCAAATAGATTGGGTTTTACTGACTGTGAAGTACAGTAAGAGCTCCATCATTGCCTCTTGGAGAGAGGGAGATATAGCAATATTTTGTGCTTCTACACTGCCATCTGTTTTAATTGCTAATAACGGGAAGCCGATTATGGTTGCACACTAGTAACTTTATTCTACGTGTAGGACCTGTGTTACCCATGGAAATTTGTATGAAAAAACCCACATCTACCTTTACAGTGAGTTCCCATCTTTAGCAAGCAGTGCTGGCTGGACTCTATTACACACAGTCTATGCAGAAACTCTCCTATACCAGTGTTTATGGTTTCCATTAAAATAAGAACCCACTGTAAAAACACAAAGTATCCCCCCAGCAGATAAAACAGAAAATGGTATGGTGCCACAGAACTGTTCCCTCTCGAAAATCTCCCTTGCGCCTGTTTACTAATGATTATTAGAATAAAACAAATTCTCTTTGGCAAAGCCGCTTTCACAGAAATGACAAGCATAAGACTAGAAAAAATCATTTTCCTCTTTGCAAAGGGGAATTACCAGCATTTAAGAGGGTTGGAGGTTTTTGTTTGTTTGCTTTAATATAGGTTAACAACACTGTGAAACTGTGTGAAAAAATACCAGGAAAATATTTATTTTGCACCAGATGATGTTAAAAAAAATACACTGCGTGCTACTTAGGTTCAGTAAATGATTAGTTTTATCCAAGGAATTGTTCCTATCAGCACAGTCTAGTTTTGCTTGATTGTGTAACTTCTATTTTTATCTGTGTAGGTGTACCTGTTTCGCTGGACACTGAACTCCAGAATGTTCTAGTAAATTTGAAACACCGACTTTGCAGACTTGAAGGAGGTAATTTTTCTCATTTTTATTTTTCCAGCTCACAATCATTTTTAAGTGCAATAGTTATAGAATCATGAGTTGCAGGAAAGAAATCACACTTGAAAATGGTACTACGTCACAAATCTCCATTTTCTCATCCAAAATAGGGGAGATCAGGGCTCTTTTTTCCTGGAGAAGCAAATTTCTCACAGGAACACTAAGGTGCATTGATTCAAATCTGATTTATTTAAAAAATAGTCTAACTGATGTTGTACTTTCCATGTGGATTCATGGGAACTTCTCAGCTTTGTACCACGTTGCTAGCATTTTTATCTATGAGCAGCCAAACTGTTAAAAGTGGTAAATTGTTTTTGTACTGAGAAGGAATTCACAGAAATTATCATTCTCTATTTCACTTGCTCAAATTTGAAGCAGATTGATCCTCTTTAGAGACGACATACAATATAAAATAAGGGCTGATAGTGTATGCAGCAAATGTTAGTGGGGCATCCTTGTCTTGGAGAAGACAATAACAAATGGTCGCAAACAGCATAACAATATACTTAGGGAACAACTAAGGAATTAGAAAAATTTTGAAGATATTAATTCCTTTTCATCCTTTACTCTCATTCTTCCCCTCTATTCCCTCCTCTGTTCCTCTTACAACTTTTCATTTTCTCTTCATCTCTTGACTTCTCTTCTTCTGCTTTCTCATCATTATGCCATAGGAAATTTTAAAAGCTAACTAGGTTTTTTCTTTTCATGTTTTAGTGCTTGCTTTGAATGGGAAAATAAAAGTAGTAGGAGAGAAAATATTTGCCAGCAATGGAAAGGCAGTGGATTTTGCATCTGCACTAGAATCCTGTGAAGAGGCTGGAGGAACTCTTGCAACTCCCATGAATGAGGAAGAGAATAAAGCTATCTTGGGTATTGTGAAACAGTATAACCGATATGCTTACTTGGGCATTAAAGAGGGTCAGGCTTCAGGTCAATTTCAGTGTATAAATGGCATGCCTCTGAATTACACCAAGTGGCATAAATATGAGCCTAATGGCAAAGGGACAGAAAAATGTGTGGAGATGTACACTGATGGGAGCTGGAATGACAAAAAATGCAACCTGTATCGCCTCACAATCTGTGAATTTTAAAGAGTGGCCTTTCAGCCACCTGAGAGTATGGAGGCAATGAAATATCTTATGTCTCAGGTTTATGCAATATCTGCAATTATTCTATGTCAGGAAATCTAAAATTAATCATAGTACAGTATTTTTTATCCATAAGAAAATGCCAGATGTAGTAGGTGATTAACTTAAATAAAATTTGCCTAATCTGATGTGTTTATTTCTTCTGGGGGGTTGAGAATTGCTCAGGATTAATTTTTTGTGGCAGATAGTCTCTCTGCCTTTGTGAAAATTAGAAGACAATTCCAAGGTTTGACTTAGGTTATTGGAAAAGCCTGAAGTTAAAATTGCCCATGGCTTCATATTGGAAGCATTTTCAAGCATTTAATAGTTTCTGCCTTAAAAGAGGGGCACAGAGGTTGACTTCACTGAAGCACTTATGGTCTCAGGCTCTGTATGTCTCTTTGAACTATCGGGGTGGTATTTCATATTGAAGCATGCACTGATTCATTCAGCATCCATATTTAACTTTTATTTTATAAAAATATTAACAGTACCAGTTAAAATTAATTTTCTTAGATTCAGAAGCTACTCTTTATAAAACAGTAAGATAAATATTGCATTAGATCCATGTAGGCATAGAAATATGCATATAAAATACTAAAGATTGCGGTTTTTTGCTAGAACACTGCATTCTCCCATAAAACTATGACCACTGTAGTGTCAGAAAGCCACCCGTCTTATCCCAAACCACTGAACCATCACATGCTATTTTGGGGGAGCAGGTAAGATTGGAAGTTCAGTCAGTTCAAACACAAACTGTTTCTCTGCTAACGTCATGCCAAGCAAGCACACAGTCAAACCATGATTCAAATCTGCTAGGCTCAAGAAACAGCTTTTCACAAAAATCTTTTCACCACCACTCCATTTGGGTAGCTGGCGAGCAGTGGGTGCCCAGTAAAATACCATAAGTAGCAAATTCTCACACACTAACCTTGCAGTGAGGAAGTCCTGGGCCTATCCATTATTGTTTTCACACCACCTGATGAAAAAAAAAAAGAAGCACTAGAGTTAAAATACATGCATAAATTACTTCATCTTCTCCCCCTCCCCTACACTTGGCTCTGTACAGAGAGCCCATAGGAACCTGGATTTGACTCTGGGCGGTGTTGTCCCTTGTCCATGGCCTGCACTGAGGAAGAGATGTGATCTATTCAAAGGGTCATCTCAAGCCCTGTCAAGTAGGAAAGCTTTAGTGTCTCCAGACGCAGGAGGTAAGGGGCTACTTTTGGCAGCGGAGGGATCCATGTCCAGCATTGCGTACAGCACTCCAGCTGACAAGGACTTTGAATTGGGAAAAATACACCATGTTGGATAGATTTCAAAATGTGATCCCACTTTACAAAATAGCTTCCTTGGAGACCTATGGTCATGATACCATTTTGGTCAAAACTTTCAAATGAGAAGGGAATAGATCACGCCGTGACAAAAATTCTGACTCTCAGGTTACTTTGAGAAAAGATAAGGCTAAATTGATAACTTTTAATTTTCCTAGGCCTAGCTTTGACCAGCTTCACTAAATCTGCTAGAAGGAATTGAAGGTTTACCTAAAACTACCCTCTACCTTCTGTGTTTTAACTATTAGTATTTTAATGAGTAAACCTTGTTAGCCATTTTTGAGCCTTTCATCCATACAGATTTTTTGTTACAGCAAGATGATTACCTGGCAAAAGAGGGCATCATGTTGGAGAAAGACCAAATAATCACTCTACTGGCGTGAACTTTTGTTATCTACACCAAATTCACATATTCATTTACATAGATCTCCACCTAGGTTTGGAGTATCCTATTTCTTTAGTTAATCAACAATTTCTTTCCACTGCATTTGTGTTTACAAAATGGCTATAAAAACCTCTTGTTAAAATCCTGAACATGTAAAATCTTACAAATGGCTTAACACAACATATCTATCATCTATCTCTAAACAGATTCAAGACAGTTGGCTACTTTTTATCCAGCTAAGGGAAATAAGATAATTTTCTCAGTCAAAAGCTAATTTTTATTACATCAATAAGTAAAACATCTAGGCTAGGTCTCAGAGTCCAATTTCTTTCTGCTTAAGTCATTACTATTAGGAAAAAAAAACCAAAACAAAATAAAAAAAACCCCAAACAAATGAAACACATATGCTGTTTAAAAATAAAAATACCTCAGATCCAGCCAAAGAACTTCTAGGCATCACTTTCCCCTTTATGGTTCACACTCAGATCTGTAATATTTCAGGTAATTGAATGAAACTCCTCAGTTATTTTCACAAAGTATCTTCATATAACATCATACTCAGCTCTTCTCTTGCTATGCTCTAGCCTTCCCCTTATTCCACTCTGAAGCAGCTCTCCTTGTTCTGTGTCATCATCTTGACTATGCCTCGTATAAAACCGAAGATATCAAGGGGACATCTGCCAGTTTCCCACCTTCTTTATAAAAAAACTGAATCCACCTTCTTTTGCGTGGACTTTTATGTCCTAATTTTGATGAAATTCAGAGGGGAAAAAAAAGAGTCCAGTATCATATATATGGAAGAAATAAAATTCCCTAGTAAATGCAATGTTCTACAAGACAGGCTTGGAATGCATTTGTATTTTATGGGATTCATACGTGGTAATAAAAATCCTGGTGAAGGTACGTACTCAGTAGAATGTTATTTGATTATTCTTTGCAGTTCCCCAGAGGAACAGAAAAGTTTCCAGAAGTCATTAGGTTGTTCTTTTAGATGTTGTGTTGGGTTTTTTTCTGTGTGTGTGTATAAGTCTATCAATTTAAACCCTCAAATGCTGTTTAAAATGCTTAAAAGCATTTCGGTCTATTTTTTTTTTTGAAAGATTCAAATTCTGCATTTAGGTATTAATGGATTTATATTGTTTTTTAATGGACGCAGAGATCAGGCTCAAGAAGAAAGAGAGTAAATTGCTTTTCTGTTCTGTTATTATCGGATAAATATTTTTTGATAAAATATTTCCTTAGAAATGAGTAAAAAAAATCCCTAGTGCATAATGACCAAACCAGGAAAAATCCAGGTTTGTCTTTTTTTCTAAATTTATAATAATTTCCTGCAGAAAAGCAATCTAACTGTAAGATGTTTAATTCAGAAAATAACTTATTCACTTCTCAAATGCTATAAAAACAAATTTTGAGAATTAACATCTTAGCACAAGTTAAAAGGTCACAAAACTTCAGTCCCTCCTGAAGCAAATGGCTTGCATATCACATAAGAGAAATTTAATACAATATTTATTAAAGTATATTTAGCAGTGAGAGTTTTGTCTGGCCATAGAAATTATTTCAGAGAAAATTTTCTGTAATCCAGAATGATATCCTCTTTTATAACTGTATAATTTAATTAGGTGTTCTATCTTAGAAATACTATTAGCAATTTTGAGCACTCAAAAACCTCTCCCCCACCCCATCAATGCCTACTACATAGAAACTAATTCACCTTCATAGAAACTAATTCACCAAAACTAAGTATTTTGCTGTGGGTTCCAGACTTTTGCAGAATTTTAGTTTAAAAACCCAAGTCCCATGGCTCTTGGGAAAATTGAGTTCAAATGCGACCTTATGTGAACATAGTAACTGCTAGGATGTGAACAGGCTGGCAGGTCCATCTTATCATGTACAAATTGTGACCAGTGCCTCCTTTATTTATTTATTTTTTAAATTTTGAACCTAATTTAAAGAAGAATTACATTATTCCTCTGTTCTTTTTCAAAGAAAAGAACATATACAGTGGAAAAATACCAGTACTTGCTGCCAAGATATCCTACTAGTGCTGCAAATACAAAGCAGGGTAAAGGTTAACCATACATTTTACATTTATTTGCAGCTTTCCTTCAGAAGAAAGAGTAAGTGCAAATAGGAGAAGAAATATTTGCCACCAGGACGTTTGCTAGCTGGTTTTGAAACCACAGTGAGAAGTGGCAGAAAGACTAATGACCCTATTACTACACTTACGAACGAGAGGAAAACAATGTTCTTGGGAGTGTTGTGTAATGGTGTAACAGGCATGTTTGTGTGGACCTCAAAGAGCATCAGATTGCAATGATTTTTGTTATCAGAAGTTCAAAAGTACTGTTATAAAATCATATTAACCTACAGTTATACAAACATGCCTGGGTTTAAAGCACAATCAATACAGGATGCTTGGAAATTAGAGTAGCACCTTTAGTAACGATAAGGGTACTTGGATTTGATTTGAAGTCCCTGTCAGGAAAGCAGGGTTTGGCAGAACTGGTTCAAGGGTGATAAACTAAGCATGATGCCAAGTAAAATCTGGAATGAAACTTTCACCCATCTCTGCCCTTGTGGCTCGGGAGCTAAAAGGAACTGTACAGCAAGGGTACCTTAACCCTTGAGGAGGCTGCAGCAATGGTAATTATGGTAGTAAAGACCACAGTGAACAATTTAACCTTCCTCTGCAGGTAATGGAGAATAATTACAGAATACATGGAACAAACAACAGTTTCATCTGGTTCATATGAGGGTGTTTTTCTCTCTCCCATTAGAAGTCTATTTTGCTACTAGCACCTATTAAAGAGACAAGCTATTGTCTTGCTTGCCATTTGTTATAAACACAAAACTATTTCTTTCCATGTTTTTCAGCTGAGCTGCACCAAGTGACAAATCAGAGAAATCTAGTGACCTCTACTTGGATCCTTCACAAATGACTTCTCAGTGGATCAAGACGGCGATAACATTACGAGTATCGATCACATGGTCTACAGGCAAAATTGAGACTTTCTGCTCTAAAATGCTCTAAAAAAAAGAAGCCAGGTTGAAGTTTGCCATTACAGGTGTCCATGTCTTTCTGAATTCTTTGCTTCCTGTTTTTAAAGCTCAGCAAAAATAGCCTTAACCTCCTCTGAGAAGGGGAGACACCTGGTCCTGAGTGCTCTGTGCTCGTCCTGCTATTCCGAGGCATAAGGGAGCTGCGGGGGACAGTCTGAAAGTTATTTGGAAGAGAAAAACAAATGCAGAAAGCACAGGACAAGGCAATAGTAAGGTAGGATGGAAACAATAACAGAACAGCACAAAATCAATGTAAACAAAATAATGAGTTGAGTTGGGGCCACTTAAATACAAACTGAGAGAATAAGAAAAGAATTTTCAAGGTTATCTGCAGTGTGACTAGCACTGTGAAGGAAAAAAAAACAACTTTCAGGAAGCTAAGTATACAAAGGAAGGGATAACAAACAAGGTCATGGACAGAACACACACCTACTTTCATAAACTAAAATTCAGCTTTTTTGCCTATATTTCTTGAAGCAGCTAAGAAAGCAGTGTTGACCAACTTTTGTCCTTAGCATGTTTGGCATTTACCTATCTACACTGTGTAACACATACTACTCTCAGAATATCCATTTGCTTCACTACCACTGAAATTATAATATCTCTTAATGATAGGTGTGAAAACACAGAAGAAAAGTTGCCTCAATAGTAAAAAATTGTTTTTTCTTTATCAGATCTGTATCCTTGAATCTTGCTGAGCTTCTGTGATACATGTCACAAAGCAAGATCAGAAAATAGTTTACAAGTTAGAATATTCTATAAAACTATTATATTAGGTAATCAATCAAGTGTAGAAAAAATGTAAGTAAGTACTTTTAAATATCTATTTTAGCTTAGTTTCTAGCCTCTTCGTTTAGAAGTTATCAAATCTACATCAATTCTTCTCAAGAGTCTGTCACACAAGAAAAATTCTGTCTCCCTCCAGGTTCCCCAGGCCATCAGCCAGCACATGAAACCCACTAATGGAGGCCAAACCTCATCCTCTTCTCACTCTTGCCTAACCTGTGGTTTTTTCCAGATGCAGCTGAAGTACTAGTTGTTCTCACCAGGGATTCAAAGGCCCAGGTTCTGGCAATGACCTTTTCTAAGGCTCATCTGGACTCCCCAGGTAATGGCTTGACTCATGTTCTCTGTTGGTTTGTTTTTTTTCCATAAAACAATTAGAAAACCTCAGCCAAGAGAATGTTAAAAGCATTAAGTCAAACACTCAAAAGCTGAGAAACTTGACATTTAACAAGAAACTTTAAACAAAGGTTACTTATGAAAATTCAGAACACCCCTCTTAAGGTACATGCACCTGGGCGCTGCTTATTTATTTTTCACAGGACTGGTGCCTTTTCCAGGGCACTCAATAAACACGCTGCAGGAATTAGTCAGCCTTCCTGTGGGCACAGTGCCAATGACAAAGGACTCTACATCAGTTGTTGAGGTAACTATGAAGGTGCAGGGTCCAGGTGTGGAGTACCTATGGAGGTAATCCAGCCTTGCTTAGATCCAGCAGCACCTTAGACTAGTATGGATATTGCCGATGTTCCCCATCTAACCTAAAAGCACCTATTTCTCAGCTCACTCTGTTGCTAGCATTTCTGCAACATCAGGATGCTGGCCTGACACCACAAGGATGATGTGACAGCACCATATCTGTTTGAACTGAAGCACAGCTTCAGACTCCTTTCCTAAAAGCCTTCATTAGGGAGAAACAACTCTCAGCTGAGACTAACTTAAAAGTGCATGGCAAAGCATTTCTGTTTTGGTGATGATGCTCTGCATCTTGAGGCCTCTGTGCTTACAGGACTGGTTTGGAGCAGCTTTCTCCTTCACTAACAGGTCATTGTTCTGTTGGATAAAACTGTTATTTTTTATGATTTATAAACTTTCCCTGGAGTATTCTGTGAGTTATTGAAGTATGTGCTTCTGTGGCTGTTACATCCACATATGCTGGAGATGTACCACTGTCTTTTGGCTTTGCTGCTACAATTATGAGATTCTATGTAGTTATAAGACTTCAAGTAATTATCACTGATAAGTCCTCAATCTGTAATGAAAATGATGATGGTGTTCCCAGTGCATATTATATTTCAGGTAAACTCCTTGTTTTGGCTTATCTTCAGTGACATTTGCGATTTAACATTTACACAACCATTCTGTGGAATCATTGGGTATTTCAAATATGTATTGAGAAATTGCTTTGTTCTGCTCCAGGGGTGGGTTTTTTAAAGCATGTGAAAGTGTTTCTACAAATCAGGAAAGTACCCTTAAATATTTTCCTCACATTCTAAGTGTTTACCTCTTGAAGAAAACACAGCCCTATCATTCAAGTTAAAGTTCATTAAATTTCTAGTCATATGCAAATTCATATCATATTACATGCTATTTGTATTTCCTGTAGATAACAAGATGAATCTCAAGTTACATACCCTATAAATTAGACAATTTAATGAGTCTTCCTTATTTCATATTGGAGCTGCTCGGTAAGTCGAATATCTTTAAATAGGTTTCCACTTAAATTATGTTGAATCCTCTTAGACTGTATCACAAACCTTTCCATTTTAGTTTTTTTTCTTTGTCTCTCACCATTTTTATTACAGCTTTTACCTACTTTTACAGAGGATATCATCTGTGGTGAAGATACTTTAAAAGATAGATGCCATGGAAAAATAAGCCTTAACAATTATTTTCCTCTTAAGCCCATTGGTAAAGGCAACATATTCCAGTTGTTCTTAACCAGGCTTTCTCTTACTGAAGAAGTGTATGTTTTGCACCTGTAAAAATTATGACTGAAACTATAGCTTTTTCCATGGGAAAAATGGCATGTAATGGTATCTGGTGTACAAAAAATAACTTTGATATTTTCATTTTTTACCCGATAGCTTAAACTCTTGTAGACTACCAGAGTGAGACTTTTGGAAAATATTTTAACTATTTGAAATAACTTTGCTACTACATCAATGACAGAGCAGTCAGCAAAATTCTGAAACACTGCTTCTTTTTTTTTAATGCAGGATTCTATGCTGGAGAGTAAAACAGCCTGTTTTACATTTGGCTTTATATAATGCTGTCTCCACGGTTGTTCCACAAAATCTTAGGAGCAGCTTTTTTCCTGTTCCCATGCTGTGCTGAAGGTAAACCAGCAGGAAATTGGCTACTGCCCGGTTTCGGGCACTTCCTTGGAGGTGGGAGAGATGAAGGATTTATACCAGGTATGCAGTTACCACCTCCATTTTTATCTAGATGTACTGTTGTGTTCCATTTTTATGCTTTGTAAACTCAGTGCTATGCTGTATAATCTGATGAGGGTTCTACTCGATAGAAAAGAAACAGATATTTATTAATGCTCCATATTAAGTAAGATGCTTAAATGTTCCCTACTTAATGATGCAATGGTTCAATTCACAGAAAAAAGGATATCATTTTGTGTAACACAAGAAACTTGTTGCTAGGTGTTAGGTTGGACATGCAAGCAAGTACTTGAACAGCCTGATTCTGTCAACAATTCCTAAGCAGTTAAAAATCAACTAAACCTACTGCACAAGTGCTAGTGTTTTGCCTGGTCTGGCTCAGTCACTTATAGAGTGAAGACTAGCTCAATTTGCTAATCCAAGTTTTCCATAAATATCACTGCCCTACAGGTAGTTTCCAGGAATGTATCAGGAAAGATCAATGACTGAAAAGATCCCCTATTTAAAATTCAGCAGTAAACTAAACCAGGTCAAATAAAAAATTCTAAAATTCATATTAATTTCACATGATTACTTCTGCTTTATCATTAAAGCCAAGATTCAAACTGTAACACAAAGTGCATAATAGCTGTTTCTGATCATAGGTTTCCTACCGCTGGTTGATAATGAAGCGGAAGATGTTATCCGTCAGTTAGAACATCGGATTTCCAGACTCGAAGGAGGTAATTTACTTGCCTTTACTTTCTGCTGTAGCTGGATCAGTGGGCATCATCAAGATGAGCAACAAAATGGCTTCTTAGGAAAAAGGCAGAATTATATGCTATTTTGTTGCATTTAATTTATATTTTGGTCATTGGTAGATTGAAGAGTGATAACTCTCAAATGGAAGGGGGGGGGATTAGTTTTTCATACCAGTGGGACACACCTAGGTAACAGCTCTGAAGCTGGCAAGCAAGACAGAAAATTTACCAGATTAAAATCCCTGCCTATGCAGAAGTGCTCCATGGGCACCTCGTGCTCCTAACAGATAAACCAAATACTAAAAACATATCAAAACAATCACAACCAGATCACATCTAAGATCCTACTCACTCAAGGACTGACATACGACCTAGTATGCTGCAAACCATCTCAGAGTAGTTTCAAAGAAAATAATACACTTTTTCCAAATGTAGAAGTCCTCATTTCTTTCACTCCTCCAACCTCTTTTGTGCTTCTCCTATTTCATTGTCTGTATATTTATGTTTCTTCCCTTTTTACCCTTTCCTCATCTCTTCAGATTTCTTCTAGCTTCTGGTGGTTGTCTTTATTCTTGTCTTTTATCTTTGACTTTAAGTTGTCCTCTCCTTTATTTTTTTCCTGGGTTTAATCTAAAGTTAAGGAGGAAAATAGCAGGAATTGCAATTGGCAGCAGGGTGACCACAAAACAATTCATAAAATATTAACAGCTTTCACCTCATCTTGCAGTCCTCCGCTTCGAAAAGATGATAACAGAATCTGGAGGAAAAATATTTGCTACCAATGGGGAAAAAGCTGATTTCGATACTACGCTGAAAAAATGCAAAGAGGTTGGAGGGTCTATTGCCACCCCAAGGAACCCAGGCGAGAATGATGCCATTCTGTACTTTGTGAAAAAATCTAATACCTACGCCTACCTGGGGATGAAAGAATCTCTAATTCCAAGAAAATTCCAGTTCCTGGATGGTACAGAGCTGAGCTATACTAATTGGCATTTAAATGAACCTTCTGGCAAAGGGGAAGAGGAATGTGTGGAGATGTACACTGATGGCACTTGGAATGACAAAAGGTGCAACCAGAATCGCCTTGTTGTCTGTCAGTTTTAGTGCTTCCCCTGCTTCCCCCTGGCAGCTCCCTGGAATATGCTTACCCATCCCTTGTCTCTTCAGTTGTAGCGAGTGAATTCAGATAAAGCAGCATGAAAAATAAAAGTCTGTCTTTCCTAGCCTGATTTGTCTTTTAAACAAATGCTAGCCATAAAGAGGCAATTAATTATAATGAAAGCATTATTATTATTATAGTGGCCATTTTGTCTGTTCCGTTATTCGTTGCCCACTGAGTTTCTGATACTCCTGCCCTTCCTAGGGCTCTCTCAGCCTGCTGACTATTACAAGAGCAAAAAAGATTTCTTGGGCACATATCTGAGGTCACTCACAGCCATGAAATCTTTCAGCACCCCTTTGCCCACAAGCCTCTTAAGTGGTGTGTGTTTTGATCCCTTTCTGTAAGTTTCCCTCACCAAACCTACCCGTACAGACACTCCTACTACCACTGCTGTTGCCCAGCCTGTATTTTTTTGGCCAGCTTCACCCATAACAGGTCCCCTGAAGGAAGAAATAAACAGTGCTGCTAGGGTGACGCAGAGCCACGAGCAAAAGGGGGACTTGCCCACCTTACATTTCCCATGGGAAAGGTTTAGATTCAGCAGGTCTTTAACCTTCATATACCTGAAAAGAGGTGGCCAGAAGCCACCCGTCCTGAGCCCCTCCAGCAACCCCTGACTCAAAGTGGTAGCAGCACAAGAAGCCCAGGGTCCCATGCCATGTGGGATGTACATGGAAAAAAACCACAGAAGCCAACAGGAGTTACAGTGCACATGTGGTTTAGGGAGATCAGCAGAGCCATGACAAGGCCAATTTTTTTACAATAGATAGATAGTAGAGAAATTCAGATACAGCTAACTTGCTGGCACCACAGAGCTTCTGGCAAACCCTCATTGGGATTGCCATGGGACCAAGCTTGGTGATTTCCTATGTTTCTGAAGCAGCCTACATTCTGCACTCATTGCAGAAGCTGCTCAGAGCCTCCACCTCAAGCTAAAGGACTGAGACAAACATTTCTGAACAACTTTCTTACTGAAGTCCAATCACCTACTGAAGTTGAGTATTCCCAGGGTTAGATTCAGAATTGTGCAGTATAACAGGCACATCCAGAGATGTCTTTATTTTTTTTCCCCTCACTCTGGGAGCTTTTGACTTCCACATAGCTCAGGCAGTGAAGGCTCTGCGCAAGCTCCACGATATGGTAGAAAAGCTGTTTGGAGATCTGGACATGCCTCCGTATACATGAAGCCAAATTCCTGGCTATCAGTCACACTCATATGTTAGTTCCAGCTTGGTCGCTGAGAGCTGAGCAAGGAAGTATCCAGCGCTACAGCCAGACCAGCTCCTCTCACCCTCCCTGTGACAGGGAGACGGAACAGTCAAAGTATGAAGGTAACTGGGGAGTGAAGGGGAGCTCACAGCTGGGGTGAATGCAGGGGCCAGCAAAGGGGCTGCTTGGAGCCTTGTAGCTGTGCACGTTGCTGTAATTCCAGAGCAGCAACTGGCCATGCACAACATTCCTGCACTGGCTTAAATTCAATTACTCAAATATTTTGAGTACAGTTTCTCACCACCTGCTCTGTGACAAGGCATGGATCTTCCTGGCCTCCATTCAGCCCTCTGCTTGATGTCATGGCCTGTGAATCATTCTTGCTGTTATTCTCTGCAAACTAAGCAATCTATCTTACAGGTATCTACTTAGGATGATTAATGCAACAGGGCTAACATCAAACCAAGACACCTTTCTGCTTGAACAGTTTGGTGCCTGCAGGCGGTCTACCTCCACAGGTTAATTATCCACTCCAGCAATATTCAAATCCCTCATCCAAATAGAATCATAGAATGGTTAGACTTGGAAGGGACCTTAAAGACCATCTAGTTCCAACCCTCCTCCTCTGGGCAGGGACACCTCCCACTAGACCAGGTTGCTCAAAGCCCCATCTAACCTGACCTTGATAATAATGCATAGGACCATTCCCTATTCCAGGATCTGTAGTTATCCCAACAGATGCAAAGAGAAAACTTTTGTGAGTAAAGTCCTCAGTTTGTCCACTGCATCTCTTTGGCACACAAGGAGAGCTACAAGCTGTTAATGAACACCCTATTTCTGAGTAACATAGCCAAAATATAACCTGCTGAATCCTATATCATGTAAGATCTAGGCAGACTTATGTTGCTGTGTTAAACCAGTTGAAACAGATATGTGGAGGGGAAATGGGGACTTCGGAGTTCATAGGCACTGTTTCACTTTCAAACTCTTCTTACAAAGGTTTGCAGCTCGCCAATATCTGCCTGCACCCATCAGCTCACCCTCCCACAGTCTTCAGCCTTGCGTGACTCCTGTTGTGAAACGAACTCTGCCATGAGCACAAGGAAACAAGACCACAGGTATGGCCTTATACAGTAGTTTTCCACTCATTGTATTCCAATAAAGTTTAGGAAGTTTACAATGATTAACATCAGCCTGAGAATGAAGTTGGACCCCTTCAAATATTTAAAGCCATGGTAAGTTTTGGTTTTTTTTATTTTATCTTGCTTATCTCCAGAGGCTTAGAGAGTCATCTCAAAAGCACAGCTAATTGCAGGTATGGGAAATAAAGGGGCTGCTTTTAGTGTCGGTCTAATGAATATGTGCCACAGCAAAAACGTTCCCCCACCACCTCATGTTTAGGCTTTTCCCCCTGTGGTTCTCCCAGGGAAGAGGGTAATGTGGTACTGCACAGCTCAGGTGCTGGCCCCCTTAGGACACTCTAGCTACTTGTGGTAGCTAAAATCTCAAAGCAAGCAAATATTGCTCACCCTCCCTGAAACTGCTCCTCTGGTAACCTTTACAGCAGGCAACTCTGGAACCAGCAGTCTTGGCCTGGAAAGCAGACTGGTTTGGCATTTGGGTGCCTAATTTATTTCCTAAATCTGAATGGAAGGGCAGCACAGCATCATCCGATTTGTAGAAAGACAGGATTCCCCAATGCTAGCAACTATTTACTTCAAAGTTATTTTCTAAAACATTTGTGAACTTTTAAAAGCCTAATCCGCTCTATCCTAACCTCAAATACTAGCTGTGCCTTGTAAGACTGCCACCATTCACTGTGGATTTACCTGTACTTGTGCATGTACTTCACCACCCAACTTGCTGACAAGCCAAACTGCGTGAGGTTCAATTTTCAGCCAATGGAGAGCACCACTTCCGAAGGTGAGAATAATGACACCACCACCAGGATTTAGTAAGATTAAAATCATATTAATCTTAAAATCTAGTGAAAAACAGGATAAGCAGATTTCTTGCAAAGAAACTCAAAAAGAAGCTTGGGTTTTGGGGAAAAAATGTTACTGATGCTGCCTTGTACAATGGAAAAATTTTTTGGCCCAAAACAAATGTTCAGAATCTTTTTTTAATCACAAAACTGATTCTTAGTAATCATTATTTCCTGTATAAATAGCCTAGTTCATATTTTCTGTGTTTTGTAAGAATTTTTTTAAAAAATAATCTATTGCCAGTTAGGTGACTGTGAGTTCTAAAGGAACATGCTCAAAGCCTGAACTTAGCCAAAGGGGTGCATGTTTGCACCTACTGAAACCAATCTCCATTGCAAGACAGATAGCTGCACAGATTGCAGTGTCCCCACCAAAAGTGTTTTTAACCCAGACCACAGTTTGGCCTTCACATCTTTCCTTGTCATCATACAAGTGCAGTACTGTGTACAGATAAGGGGGTCATTTCTCAGGAGCTGTGGAGCCACCTCCACAGCAGTGAGGAGCAGAGCCAGAGCTGGCTTTGCAAAGCCCTCAAAGGGCTTCTATGTGTTTTTTACTCCATGTAATAGACACTGCAGCAGCCTGACTGTAGTTGTGATTTTTCAAACTTTTAAGTAAAGTTAAGCTTGTAAGTAGCAAGTGGGTTGTTGAACGTACGTGGTTGGATGAAAGCTGGGTGTAGGAACCCCTTGGATCTGCAACAACCTTAGGAGCATCAGCCCTCATGCTCTGAAGGCTGCATGTGCTACTCAGATTCTGACTGGTTATTATTATCAGATTACTCACTTCTGGGTAACTAAGATGATTTACAAGGAAAGCCCAACTCGTTTCCTGGCAAGAAAAGGGCCATCATTTTTCACTACAAGTGACTGTCTCCTAAAGCAGCTTGTGCATGTGTGAACAGCCAGCTCTCGTTCTGCTGATCCTGAGCAAGCTGTGGCCAAGGCAGTACCACTTCATCCTTTCTTTGGAAAGGATTGTGCCACTTTAAGAGCACCAAGTGGGAGGTGATACAGGCACCGCTGTACAAACAAGTACCTGTGCAGGCTGTTGTGCTCACCTGAGCCTCACGGAGCCGAGGGGACACTGCCCTCACCTTCCCTGGTTTGTCTGGCAGGTTGAACACCACCTTCTCTAACACGGGCTCTGGCTCCCTGACAGCAGAGGATGGATGCTCAGACAAAGCCACTTGATTCTACCTGCAAGACACCTTGAGGACACCGAGCAGGTAAGAGTGGGTGGAAAAGAACCGAATTACTGCAGGACCATGTGAGCTTTAGAGAAAGCCAGAATTTATTTCAGGTAGTCAAGCTGAGAGCCATGCAAACATTCAACTCAAACTCAACCCCTTGCTGGCCTTTCTGCAAAAGTAAGGGGATAGCTAAATTGTTTCTAATTTGGTTACAAGGTTGTCAGCAGCGAAGGGATGAAGAGGAAAATACAGAGTTGCTAGTCATGTAATTTAATACTGGTATCAAACTAGTTTGCTAAATGGTTATAGGACTATGTCTGCAAGAGCACCGCATGAAGCAATCCCTCATTTATCTCTAAATTTAGCAGACCACCAGCTTGTATAAGTTTATTCAAAAGTCTAAATAGGTCAGAACAGGAAAAGTCTATTTGACTTACAGGTGTATAACATCCCTCTCTGCAATACATTCAAGAGTCAGAAAGCTTAGATGTATGCCAGGAACTCTAAGATAACACATAAAAACACCTTATTAGATGAAATAGAAAAAATCAGACTGTACATGTCTAGAAAAAGTGATTTATGCATACTTTAATAGTAGCAGAGAACCGCTTCCACTGCATTTTAACTTTCATGGTAGTCACCTCCTTACTTTGGAAGTGAGGTGAAATATACTGCGACTAAACCAGCAAAATCCCAGCAGTGTGCTCTACTACTTTTGCATTATTAAATACGCTGTCTTCATACCTTTCTTTTTAACATTTCCCAAATTTTATACATCTGGTTCATGCACCCAAACTTCATTGTTTTTTAAATTCTTTAAGCAAGATTTGTGTCCTAGATTTGCAGCTAGAAATGCATGTGGAGACCTGATTCCCAGAAAGCTAAATGTACACAGGTTTTACTTAAAAGTAATCAGACTAAACTACAGCATGCTTTATAAATGCTGAAATCCTTTTACAAATACATGCTGAAATATTTATAATTAGCGCTGTATCCAGTTGTTACTTGTAGAGGAGACATTTATAATACAAATTCAGTTATATTTCTTTTAATATTTAATGATTCTGAACATTTTCGTAACACTATTTTGGTTTGAAAGGTTTGGTCCTCTAGGGATCAAAGCAATGTTATTAGATCTGAGATATTACATAGTTGAAATACAGCCTTTTCTGTAAGGTACTAAACTCATTAATTTCATTTTTGGTTTTTACGGGAGCTTTAAGTGACACTTTCAACTTGCAGTAATAGTTATCTCTATCATCACCCTCATTTTGAGTCAATCACTGTGCAAGAAATCCAGGTCTCAGAACTTTTCACATTCCTACTGTTTGCTACCTCTGCTTACAAAACACAGTTGCAGAAGCAGCATAGGAATTCACCTTTCATGCTGTTACAAGGCACACTGCGGGCATTGCAGCAGTGATGACCTCTTCAGAAAACTAGTCTATACCTGTGTAATTATCCTTAAATATTAATAGGAAGTTGGCAGTTACGTTAGAGAGCAAGTACACACTTAACACTCACTTTCCCTACTTGGAAGGCTAAAGAATGAAGTCACTGACCGAACAGAACAGGAGGCAGAACAAGTTCATTACTATTCCTAGTTTAGCCCTTTTGACTTGTTCTTCCATTAAAATAACTACATGTTTGGGAGAAGAGGTGTTCACACCTCTGCAAAACAGCAAGTGTTCTGCAGTTCCAGTTGTGCTAAAGCAACTGAGTAGACCTGTGTACCTAACTGGGCAGCTCTCACATCTAGGTAATAAAACCCCTCCCCACATAAAGAGCTATAAGCCCTGTTTGTACAAGATACCAGAACCTCAGTATCACATATCTAGTTTTATCTGTTATACTAAATTGGCACATTAAAGTGGAATTGCTGACCTGCTAAACTATCAAAAATGAATGTGTAAAGAGATAACTAATATTTAGTCTTTAACATTTCAGATACATGGTTTTGTTTAGTACTAATAATTGTGTTTTTTCATCCAATCCAATTGTATTAATCTCCACCAGGCAAACTAGTGATTGATCACTGTCACTTGATTATGAAAAGATAAGTCTGTGAGCAAGATATTCCCAAAAGTCCCAATAAAACTGTGTTTTGTAGAAGTTCTTTTGTACTGTCTGCTCCAGCTTCAGTCTGTTTCAGTGACAATGAAAATCCAAGCTTATGCTGAATAGGAACCCTTCCTTTAGGGATGGAGAAGGAAAAGGGAAGGACTGATTCTCAAATATGACATATATATATATAGTATGTATACAATAGTACATCAATAGTACAATGGATGGCCTAGAGATCTTGTAGAAAATTTGTCCTGGGTGATTCGTCTTTCTTAAAGCCACAATCATTTTCTTTGATGTAGGAACCATTTTCCTCTTCGCTCCTCCTTCCCCCCCAAGTGGAATGTGGAAGAGCCCATCAAACAAATTTGGATTACTTCACAAGATACATGATAAACACCAATACCCTGCTACCTGCTTCAAGGACAGCAGCAAAACCAAGCCTCCCGGTATGTGTTTCCAGGCAGGTATTTGCAAGTGATACTTACTGCTGAGATCCATATGCCTACATTTGTCAGTATTTTCTTGCCTATTAAAACATCTGGGGTAGGAACCGATGCTGTTGCCAAGAGTTTCAAGTAACAGTAGAAACAAAAAATCTTAGAGCAGGCCACCCAGCACAAAATTAAACACTGAATTCACCTGTTTGGACATTAGTCAAGGTTCTAATTTCCTTGATATGCTTCCATAAATACTCGGTCACACAAGCCTATAAGCAAGTGTCAGCCTGAGGCATGTTTATGCTTGCTTTACAAATATTTAGCAGCAAGGCTTTTACTCAGCAAGAGCACTGAGTACTTCACCAGTGAGGAATTTGTTCTGTTGAGGGTGCTGATGTTCTTACCTGCCTGAAGTCATCCAACTCCAGAAATCGTTGAAGAGTCACACAAAATCAGTTCTTTCCAAAAGCATGTAAATATGGGTGTAAACCTGAAACACTATGTTGAGGGAGATGAAGGATTGCAGCTTTTCTGTTGGAACTGAAGATGAAAAAAGGCAAACAGTCTTTGCCCACATTGCTTGTTTGCTTCCAACTGAGTGTCTTTTGCTCTCAGGTGCTTTTTGATTGATATTAAATGCTGCAGTTACTAATTTGAATATCCTGATAGAAACAAGAGAAAATATAACTCAATTCACTGATATGAAACAGGCCTTGCAGACTTTGATCTGTTCTGCCTTTTGGTGGCTGCACTTAGGAATTTACAAGGGTAATTTTTTAAAACTTGTTTTTCTGTTACCTGGGGGTAGCCAGTGGTACTAGACCTGTGACCTTTCCAAGTAGGCATTAAAAATTACTACATGATAGTCAATTATTCTGAAGTTTGGAGGAGGACAAATTATATAGACAGTTGCCAATTCAGATACTAGATACATCTTCAGAGGAACCACAACTAAGACCAAGTAACAGGCTGGGTGGCCACCACCTCCCACAAGCATCCTCCTGGGAGACCTTCTCATGTTACAATGACCCCTCTGAGCTTCAGAAGGCTGTCCTAAAGTTTACACTGCTTCTGTAGACTGCAAACCAGCCTTCTTGGCATAACAGTATCGCTACCTTCAGCATTTAGCCTTATGAGACACCGAGGAAGTATAGCTTTCCCCCCATTAAGACAGGGGGATAAATACATGTGGCTTTTCGTAAGGTTTTCCCTACTGTTAGCTCTCTAAAATCAAAAGATATTAATGAGTAACTTGGATAAAAACACCGCAGGATTAGCAGAGAAAAATAACTGACTTTTTAGCATAGGCTCATTACAGCTAGAATCAAAGATTACATTCAATGCAGCAATGCCTGCAGCAGGCAGGACAAGCACTCAAATGGTTTCAGCTGGTGGGGGAAGATCACCTCATCTGCCTATATGTGGTTTGCTTTTTCCTAATAATCAAAAGTTAAGACTCCAAACCAAATGGTCAAGCAATATTTTCTAGCTTTTCTATATTGCAGCAGACTGTAAGCTGGCAGACAAGTACATCAGCTAAATATACTATACTGCTAGTCTTTTGTTTCCTGCTTATAGGCCTCTGAAGCAATCGTGTGCCATGATCTTAAAGATATTACGATTCATAAATAGATCTGTGCTACGATAAGGGGAGCAGTGAAGCAATCCAAAATCTAAGACATGCAGTTTTATGAGGCCTACTTTAGATATCATTAAACATACGCAGTTAATGAAGCATACCAGCCTCATTTCCAGAGTTATGTAACAAGGTTATAATTTTGTTCTCTGTAGGATGTAAGGATAGAATTATGATTTTTTTTTCCTACAAAAGGGTCCTCTGTGATAAGATGACCCTTTCTTTAGGGCCCAAAAAGGTACTCTATCAACTATAGTTCAGGAAAAAAACCCACATTAATTTGTGTAGCTTCACTCAAATCATAGAATGGTTTGGGTTGGAAGGGACCTTAAAGAGTTCCAACCCTCCTGCCATGGGCAGGGACACCTCCCACTAGGCCAGGTCGCTCAAAGCCCCATCCAGCCTGGCCTTGAACACTCCCAGAGATGGGGCATCCACAGCTTCTCTGGGAAACCCATTCCAGTGCCTCACCACCCTCACAGTAGAGAATTTCTTCCTAGTGCCTAATCTAAATCTCCCCTCTTTCAGTTTAAAACCACTACCCCATTACTATTATTTATGCTGAAAGAAACACCATGGCTTTTGTAGTTCTAGAGCCATGTTTTGCTTACTGCTATTTTGATTCATTGATACCCTCCTGTAATCAAACCTTGGAGGTTTAGAAAGTTGGCAGGGACACTGGCTCTTTGGAAAGATTATTCAATCACACCACCTGTGTGTATCAAACACCCTCAATGTGAGAAACACCTCGTTAACTAAGCAGCAGTCCCAGGTCTCTCACAGCTGTGCTGAATGAAACCCAGGCACACAACACTGAGAAGGGCCATTTGAGTCATGGCCTCCAGCCTCTGTACTGCTGGTTGCACAGCACCACAGTTTAGCAGACTCACTTGTCAGTGCCCCTGTTTCTATTCAGGATGGATTCCACTGCCACAAACGTACCTGATTTATGATGTATCTTACTGAAAATTATGTAATATAGTAATACATGTGTATGGCATGACTCTCTCATCATACAGGCATAGTTAAGAGTTGCTGATGCAGTCAGTCCTCAAAAGACCAAAGCAAGCTGCATTCACACCACGGGCTATGCAGCACTCAAGCTGAGAGCTCAAAGCCTTAAAACACAAGAACATGAGCGCAGTGAAAACACAGAATAGGTAGGTGAAGGACAATTAATAGTTTGGGGACATTATAGAAGATTTACTGTTAGCTATCAGCATCTTTTCTAGCTAAAGCTAATGTAGTCAACAGCTCCAGTAGGCTAACAAGGCCCTTGGCAAATGAACTACTACTCTTTACAGCCTTGAACTACACAGCCTCGACTCCTTGAAACTGTCTCCACGCTATGACAGACTTTCCCATCGCTTCTGCAATGTCACCCTCACCATTATTTTCTGACTGCAGAGCTTTTCAGCTCCTCAGAAGAGCCAAGGCAGACAGAAACCCAACAACACCTCCCAGTGAGTGCTTCCTACCACAGACACATGTAGGACTGTTTTGTTCAACCTCTGTTTCACCGTCAGCAGTATAACTACCAGGACAGCAATTCCTTATGTAAGCATATTGCCATGTTATGTCTTCTTCACCAAAGGACAAAGTAGAGGGGTGCCTTCCCCATGGTGCCTCTACTGTCTGCTTCACCTTCTTTGCCTTCACCAGAGGAAGAGAACAGAGCGTTCCCTCATCCTCAGCATCCAGGGTGTCTCTTAAGACCTCTATTTCTTACACATCATGGTATATAGTTCAGCTGAAGATCGCTGGGAGTTTGTTTTATGGAAGTCTAACTGGTGCAACCTTCCCTCACAGCCAGGGTTTAAGGAAAGGGGCAATGCTCTGCTCTCATCCTCACCAGCAATGGATGCACTCATTGGATTTTTTCCCCTTAGCCAGGTCCTGGTGAGGGATCACTAGAGCAGAAAATGAGGACAGGGGATTTCCCATGCAAAATATGGCTGAATAACTGCTTGTCTAAACAGGGGTGTTGCAGCAAACTGAAAGAGGAGAATGAGGAAGAGAATGAAATAACAGCCAGCAAGAATTGAAATGAAAGCTGAAGAAGGAAGCAAAAGTAGCTGAAGCAAGAAGTTAACAGAAAATGCCTGACAGAGAAAAATGCAGCAACAAGAGTCCACAAATAAAGTCAGAAATTAAGGTATTTAAAGGAATTCATTGATGGATGAAGAAAACTGAATTAGAGGACAGGAGGCCCACCTCTGGTGTTCCCAGTGCAGCATCTGTGTGCAGCAACGAAGCAGCACAAGGCAGCTCCCTGAGCACAAACATCCCTTCTCCCACAGCTGCCTCCCCTGGTTGTGAGCAGCCTCACACTTACCTGCATCCACCAGCAAAGGAACAAGAAGGAAAAAAATATCAAAGTGCCACAAGAAAGGTCAGAATATGACATAGCCTAATGAGCTCCAGAGCACAGCCCCACCAGTCAGAGCTGCAGACCTGACAAGACTAAAACCAAACCCAAACAAAACCAAGCAGCTCTTTTGTAGCTCAGGTGACACCGGAGACAGAGCACAGCTGGCTTCAGGGAACAAACCTGGTGGGCAGCATTCCAGCATCAGCGACCATCCTGCCACAGGTATGTGGCTTAGCTGGTAGGGACACAGCCCTGAGCACACCCCAGGCTCTCAGCTAGGGGAGCTTCACCCCTATTCTCTATACTTTTCCCCAGTTTGCAAGACTTGACATTAATTTGAACTGTAAAACCTGACACAACCTTTTGAGAACTGAGGTCTCTCAAAAGGTCTTGGTGCTGTTGCAAGGCAGACACTGACCCTGCCTGGGCAGGCACAACTGAGCCTGGAGAGAGAACCTGTTTTCCACTGTCATTCTGTGTCTCTCTCGCTCTAAAACAAGGCTTAACTGGCTCTAGCAAGAGAAGAAGGTCCATACACCAGAAAGGTAGGCACCAGAGAGCCCAAGTTTGACCTAGTATCAGAGTCCCGTTCATTTAGCAGCCAAGAGAAACTCCATCTCAAGTCTGCCTAACAGATTACTAGCCTTCATTAAGGAATATCGTTACCTAAATGCTCCAGGATTTATTACCAGACATCTGCTGCTTCTTCTCACAGGCCACAGCAAAAAACTTTGAGCTGAGGGCAATTTTTACACTGTTAAGCCAGGTACAGAATTGCTGGTAGCTCACTAGCTTCCTATTTACCCTCATGTTCTTTTACTCTCTCCAAATAAGCATGTTCTGTCAACCTTGTTTCAGTCTTCTCCTTCTCATAAGGGTCAGAATTTAGTGACAGAAACCCAGTATACCACCCAGTCTAAAAAGTAATGGACAAACCTGAGATCTCTTCTGGTGCCATCCATGCCAGGTTCCCAGGCTGAAGGCAGCAGCGCAGCCCCTCAGGACACCTCCTTACTGCCAGGACACAGAGGCAAGACATTGTGGGGGAAAAAAACTTGCTCAGTCCCTGGCTACCACCTTTTATTCACCCTCCTTATGGTTTCATTATCGCTATCAGGTGTGCAGCTGAAGGAACTGCATTGAGCCCTTGACTAATTAGGACAGACCTGTTAACAGTCCTGGCTCCACGTCCCCAAACCAACACGATTTAACTCCTTCCTAGCTGGTCTACTCTTTCTATTTTGCAAAACTAAAGACTTGAGGCTTACTAGCTATGCTTCTGCTCTGCACATATGCCCCAGTGCCTGGCTGTTAAACCTCTCTGCATCTTAAGCTCTTACTTTTATCCTTTTATTCTCATCTTTAGCTTTGAAACATGTCACTGTAATGATAATTTTGTGTAATGATGCTCTAAGTTGGGGGGGGCGCGCGCCTTAAAAGTCAAAATTTTAAAGAGAAGGTTACAAAGGCTGTCCCAAGAGTCGGGAACAGTGTTTCAGCATGGACGTAGTGTCTTACACTGGAATCAGTGTCTACAACCAAGTCAAAAGGGAAAGGCAGGCTCCAAGGAGGCTCTTAAGGGGACAGAGAAAGAGAGAGAGACCAGGAGCTCTTTTGGGGCCTGCAGCCAGAGAGAACATGTTTGTTCTTCAGGATGAAAAAATAATAGGTGAAAGAGGCTGGCAGCCCTATGCTGGGTAAACCAAGCACATCTATACAGCCATAATGCTTATTTGCAAGAAAGTAATGCAGTGTATTTTTTGCTTTACAGCTTCAGACTCTTGACATGGAGGAAATCGTGGTGGAAACGATCCTGGCCCCATGGGAAATACTGCTGGTCATTTTTGCTGCTGTGCTGATCATGAGTTTTCTCATGTTTCTGCCCCCCGCCGCGGTGGTGATCTGGAGGATGAAGCGTGTGCCACAGATCTCCCTGCACGGCTCGGTGTGAGCCAGCCCCGGCACAGCCCATCACGCCTCCCAGCTCGGGACGATAACATCACCGAGGATGGCTGTTACTGCCTAGGATCCAGCCAAAAACCATGGGTTTCCAAGTCTATTGCTGCTAAGTTCCTGTGAAAAGACATTGTGTATAATTTTGCCTTCATGTACTACATTTCTCAGCATTTCGCCTTCCATTTTTTCGCTACGTTGTAATTACTGCTGTTGGCTTAGTTCCTAGACTGACTTCTTCTCCTGCTTTATAATGGTCTGAAAAGAAGACTGAAAGAGAAGCAAGTATAATACAGCATTGTATTCCCTTAACTAGTATCAGGAAAGCCTGCCTTTCTGTAGTTACGCTGTAAATATTACCAGTTGCCTTCAGCTGAGGCAACTGACAGTTATACAGGTGGACATACCAACAGCTAGAGGCGTGCTCTGGGGAGGCAGTGGTTTAGCCTGGTTGTACTGTGAAGCCTAGAAAAAAACAACAGAGAACGGTGCAATAAATAAGCATCTTGTGCTGCTTTTGTCTGATCTCAAAACTTACTGGCCTAAAATGGTTTTCCTTTCTTTCTTTCTGCATGACTTCTTTTCTTCTCTCTGCAAATCCCGAGACCCAGAACACAAAGCCCTCCCCATCCTGGGGTTAGAGCAGGAGCATGAGGGACAGCCCAACGCTCAGACATGCCCAGCCAGACACCCAGTGGACATTAATGCAAGCATACAGCAACTATTTGCCTGAATTACATTATGCAAATTTATTCTGGGAAATAATGTGATTAGGTTTCCTTTAGTTTTTAACTGTGTTCTGTAGGCCTATTCATTCAGCTTCCCTTTCTCATACATAAAAAATAGAACAAAACTACCTCTCTGCAAGTTTATGAAAAATCAATCTCCATTTTAATATCAAATTCTTGCAACATCAAATTAAAGCTTTCCAGCCCAATTCTTCCACATTATGGGACGCTGATTACCAGGATTTTTGATGCACAGATTTAACAATTTCTGTTAGTTTGCAAGAGCAATGGGGTTGATTTCCTCATAAAATACAATATTGAGTTTCTTTTCTTTTGTTGATTGGTTTGGAAAGTCACTGGAATAGCTTAATATAACTCGGAGAAAAATGTCTTTTAGCACCAGTAGAAAAATGATAATGGAAAGTGCTCAGTGCTTCAGCTATTTTATTTGAGCATCAGCTTGTAAGGAATTGGCTGGAAATGCGAGACTCAAAGACATTATAATTTCATTTGATAGAGATAATGTGTTTGCTAGAAATAAACAAACCCATCAGTGATTGAATAAAAACGTTGCTTTTCTTTAAGACTACAGCACCTTTGTCTCCAACAAAGTGAGTTAAGGTACTGCCTCACAGCTTATAAACAGCCAACTCATCCCTTCATTGGTGTAATTGTCTGCTATGCTCATAGTCAGATGACCGACTGGTTCTGGGACCAAAAGCAACCGATGGTTTTTTTTGCTTGTAATGACTGGATTCTTAGTGAGAAAGATAGTGTGTAATTTTCTATAACTGAATCATTTAACTGATTAATTAGGTAAAGGTCAATTAGACATAATGTATCACCTAACCATGCTGTCTGTGTCTGAGAGATTCACAGGAATAGGGAAAAGGTAAAGTAGAGAAAGGAAAGACAAACAGATGATCTCGCTCTCTTCAGATCTGCGGCATCAGAGTTTGCACAACAGAAGAAAATTAAAACAAAACCCCACGCCTGGGTTCCACCGAAAACCAAGCAAGTAGTAACTAAGTTTTTTGTTTAGATTTCGTAATAATTCATGTACATATCTGTTCTGTAGCTGCAGCTCCTCAAATAAACTGGGTCTCTAGTGCTATGGTGTCTTCGGTCTTCACTTGTACCAAGTGCCCGGTGGCCAGTGGCCTGGGCTTTCTGCTCTTTACACTTCCTACTCTGTGGCTTTGGTTTTCCAGAGTACGTATGTGTGCAGGGGGGATGTAAAAAGCCCTAAATATGGCCTGTCCCAACTCTATCACCAACCAGACCTCAGTTGGTTGGACCTAAAACAACCAGTTCCTTTTGTACTTTCCCACCGAAGCTAAGCCATAGCTTATGGTAACCACAACCTCTGGCTAAGGGAGGCCCTGGAGCTGTGTGTGCCCCATACACCCAGGGAACATGAGGACGTGTGAGTGCAGAAGAACATTTTAGCCCAGGATCCCACAGAGCGGACACCATAGTTGTTAGAGCAAACCAAGGGTCAATAGGACTTTTTTTCCAGAGCCCCACAGGAGCTGAACAGAGGACACTGAAAATAATCCCTAGCACGCTAACCAGAGAGCTTCTCGTGCAGGTCCCTCAACACCCACCTCCACCTTTTTGACAGAGAAGACACATCTGCTAGTTTAGGGCAATCCTAGGTCTCACATTTTGTACTGGATGGCGATGTTGCATTTTTCCTGTCATTTTGTTGGGTTACAGCAAGAATACAGCTGCTAAATGCAGGCAAACCCTTTGAGTTGTCCCACCAACAAACTGCAAGTCTGTAGCTCGTGAAAATCACATGCAAACAGCTTGAACAGCTGTATGTACAGCCTGATTTAACCCCCAATCAAGCAGGTGTGTGAATAAAGAATTATACCCCTACAGACAGCAACTGATGTGACTTGTGTTGCTTTAATGGTCATCAGAGCAACAATCGTGCTTAGTTGGCAACTGTAAAAGCCACTAAAAGTATGGCCTTTCCTCAATAAAGATGATCCCTGACAGAAGATGATTTCTGATAACAATTATTGCGTTTAACTAATGACTGCATCCATTAAACAACGCTAATTCTTATATAATTCCAGCTAGAAAAATTTAAGCCATGAAAGTGATCTTCTTTCTTTGAAACACCTCTACCATGAGCTACATGATTCAGTTTAGCCTGTACCCATATGACTGTGATCTCTAGTCCTTTAATGAAATAAAAGCTGTATGTTTACATGTCTTAACAATGATGTCACTGTTCAGCTTCTCTTGTCAAAATACCCACGTCAAATCGCAGAGAGCTGGTTGGTGGCACAAGCGTTTTGGTGCTGGTTAACCGCAGATGATACAATCAGCCTCCTTGTCACGGTTGGAGCCGTTGATGCCTTGCTCACCAAGCTCTTTGAGGAAGATGTTTAGCTGCTCTGTCTGAGTTTCAGTGGAGGCTAATGTGCGCAGACAGGTGCTGTTGGTGGGGAAATAGGCAGATTCAGCTCCACTGATAGCAATGTCAGAGGCTGGAAAGATCAAAAATGACAAAAAAAAAAAAAAAAAAGGCAGCAGAATTAGCTTAGATTTGTCCTGATCTTTAAACAAGCGTTGGCATTCTCATTTTCCAGCCTAAAGACTTTAAGTTGGAATAAAAGTGCCTAGATGATTGCTTTTGGTAAGCCTTGGGAAACAACTGCTCTAGCAACAAGGCCCTGTCAACAGTAAAATATTTTCCATTAACCAAAGGAGAGATAGGTTGGCCCTTTTGTGTATGTATACATGCATTTATTTTTAAATTAAGGCACTAACAACGGAGACAGACAGCCTACTGCAGGTCACAGACCGCCCATTGGATGCAATACGAGCAGTCTTAAAACCCTTGGGCTGCCACATGAAAGAGGCAGCACTGCTGGCTGGGGGCCAGCAGCTGGGTTTTATTGTATGTACACACAGCCAATGCTGCAGGTGGTGGCCAATTTTGCTGAGGTTTTTCAAGTACTGTTGCAAGATAAACAGCAGTTATATGTTCTACTGCTGTCTGCCCAGCAGGCCACACAGCCCTCGTGCAACGTAAGGTTGTGGCAAGGTGATACTTATTTACTGTTTTGTTTTTTTTTTTTTTTAAAAAAATGCATTTTCCCACAAACATTGCATACATGTCATATTTGCTATCCCAAGCTGAAAGAGTGATGCTCACCAGCCAAGGCCTTTGTGGTAATTATAAAACTAACACAATTTCTCATACAGCAGTTTGTCCACTCTCACAATGTCCCACATACCAAGAGAGGAGGAACTTTTCTTTTCTCCTTTTTCTAAACAAAACAGACTGAGCCTCCTGTCCCTGCAACCAGGTGTGTCTGAGAAGTACTCACGGTTACAAACAGCCAGTTCCTTTCCCCCACCAAGTTGCGTTGTCCAGGAAAACCCGGTGGCATTGCCACATACTTCATACAGCCTACTTCTTCTGAGGAATTGAAAGTCATAACCCTTGGGAAACAAAAATAGGGAAAAAAACCAAACAAACAGTGTCTTGTGCTACATCATGGTAACCGTAAGATGACAAAACACTCAGCCAGTGAAGGTGAATACAAACTCTACAACCTCTCCCTACCCTAAAGAAAGAAAAAAAAAAAGTATAAGAAGCAAAACTATGCATTACGCAATAAACACTTGTAAATAAATGGTCAGCAACACACCAGCAGGAAACCATGACTATTTACCTTGTTGCACATGGGTTTGCAGTACTGAGCACTGTCGATGGTGACACACACCAGCCCACCGTTTCTAGGGGCTAGTGGGAGCGGGCACGGAGGGAGCTGCTTGCAAACTTTCCAGTGGGTTAGGGGAAAAAAGAAAAAAAAAAAAGAGAAAAACAACATATCAGAGTGAAAGTAAATATAGAAGTCTCCCCTTCCCAAGCAAAGCCTAGGCATACTCATTGACCTGGGCATGGCTGATAAGTGCCCCCACTAGCTGACTCGGTCAAAGTAAGCATTTTTTTCTTCTTTAAAAACATTTATGTTTTTCTTGGCAACACCCAGTTTTTCCATCACTTGTCACTGTGGCAGCGAAGTCCCTGTTACACTTTAAAAGTGGCATTTCGATTCACCGCCCTGCCAGTCGGCACCACTGTGACCAAAACGATCCAAATAGTTCTTGAAAAAATACGACTGAAGTACCTCTTCCCAGAAACAGGAGAGGCAGTTCCGGAGGGCAGAGCAGGCCCTGCTGCCTCCATGACCCTGGGCTGCTGCTCAGCATCGGCGGCTGGGCTGCAGGGATGGTGACACCCCGTGCGTGCATCCCACACGCCTGCCTGCACAGTGGTCAAGCACCCTGGCTTTCTACCTGGTGGCTGAGGTGGCTTTTATCTTATTTTCCTCCCCCGCAAGAAATGCAGACACTTAGCTCTCTCTGATTATAGATAAAAGAATTTCATCAGTGCTTCTCCACTGTCCAACGTCCAGCAAAGAGCAGCATCGGTTCGGGTCAGGAGGGGCCTCACATTTCTGTTGAGCAGCCCGCAGGCCATCCAGGGCTTCTTGCATCGTCCAGACAAGGGAATTGATTGAAGCTTTCTCACCCTTGGCGATCATTTCATTAAAGCATTTTGAATATTTCTATGGAGTCAGGGGAGAAAAAGGCTAAGTTGAAGAGGAAAAGGCCTTGGAATTAATTTAGGAAAGTAGTCAAAAAATTTTTTCTTTTTTTTTTTTTTTTTTAAATGCAGAACAAGAACGAGCTTGAAAATCATATAGCTTAATCAACAGTGATTTCCCAGCAATCTTTTTGAAAACAGTGACTAGGTAGGATTTTTCCATTATAGTGAGTTCAAGATGAAGAACTGGTATGGGTTGGTTTTGGGGTTTTTTTTCTAGATATGAAAAGATGCCTTTATAAACAACTGTGTGCATTGTCTTTCTATACAAAACATTGGTTTGTTATTCTTATCTTCTAAATGCTGGAGTCTTGTGGACTTTCTGTCTTTTTTGTGTGTGTGCAAAATATATGCCTGTGAATGCGTGTAAACAATAAAGTTCCTGTATTTTTATCTGGCTATTGCTCTATATAAATAGCTTTCAGTCCATATGTGTGTGCCTATGAACATATATGGACTGTGCAGAGCTGTGGTAAACACCACAGCCAAACACAACATGATAATGGACACCAGTTACTTTGAGCTTACACAAATGCAAGAAAAAGTGCAAGTCCAATTTTCCGTGGTGGCTACTGAAGCCAGCAATGGGTAACTCTGCTTCTCTGGCTGAAGCTGGCAGAAACATTGTTCAAAGTGACGGGCATCAGTCATACAAAGAAAATATTATAATTCAAATCTCTGGGGGAGAAAAAGGTCTCAACCACTGGGAGAACACCTCCTCTGCAAGTGCTGCCCTCAGCCTTTATTCTGCGCCCGTGTGATGCCAGCAATACTCCAGGCAGGAGCTGATGGTCTGTACTGATATGTGGACCCCAACTCCAGCTATCAGGTCCACGTCGCTGTTTTACATAAAAATGTCTCAACCACATGTGACAGATATTTTTTTTCGTAGGCTCTGCCCTGGTAGTGCTTTACCATTTCTGCCATGTTCAAGGGTCCCTGTCTGATCACTCCCTTATGATATGCCGGGCCCAGAGGAGACAGGGGCACTAACCCATAAAACACAAGCTTTCAGCTGAGTGGCTTTACTTGTATTTAGCATACTTAGCACTGTATGTTTGAAACTAGGATTGAAAACAACATTACCCATGTAAGGCAAAAGACATAAAAGCAATAAACAGGTTGTGCCCTGCTCCTCCTTCCACCACAGAAGGTGTGGGCAAGGCTTGGCTGATACAGCCAACCTCTTACCTCAAGACTCTCTTTCACATCATCTATGGTCGCGCTTTCACATTCATTTGGACTGGCAAAGGCTCCGATTTCAGTAAAATCTAAAAGGCAAAAAGCAGCAGGTTCAGAGCTGGTTAGTAACCCCTTCTGACACGAGCAAACCCCAAATACCACATAACACTCCTTGTTTATGGAAATTGTGCCACTATGCTGCAGCCCTAATGCTACCTTGTATACCTGAAGCAATCAGGTCTCAAATGTGTATAAACTGTGCAAATATTGATTTATTCTAAACACTTAGCCATCTGATTCTCTGTTTGTGGCCACCCAGGGCTGGGCTCCCAAGTGGGATGCTTCATTTCCCTAAGACAGCCACTATTTAAATTAACTGCTAGTAATAGTCAAGAATGGCAATAGCTTACCTGTAAGAAGCACTGCTAAACTTATAAAAAACAGTGTTTTCCAGCACAAGCAGGAGCTGAACAGCATTTTGTGTGCGGGAGACCAGGAGCTAGTTACTTGCGGAGCCTGAGGCGCTGGAGTCGGGCACGAAACTGCATGTCTGTGGGTCACTGGCTGTTGACATTGTGCCTGGCTCCGACCCAGTGCTGTGATAAGGGGATGCACATATTGCCCAACTTGCTGGGAAGCCAGCGGGGAATTTGCCAGCACGGCTTATGGAGGGCAAGGGGAGGTTTCTCCTTACCCTACTGAGGCTTCCCTGCTGCTGCCAAACCCACTGGGACTTTTTCAGATTAACTGGTTTACTGTAAACATGTTTAGTGTATGCATACCCTTGCACGCTCTTGCTCTCTCCCTGTCGTCCCCCCCCCGCCCACATCTGCCTGTGTTTGTCTGTCTCCCTCTCACAGACATATATACAATCATATAGAAAGCATAAGTACGCCTTACCTGCAGGGCTCAGCCCTGTATGTCACGCTCCAAGAGAAAGCTCAGAACATCAAATGATGGTTTAACAGATTTGGACCAGGAGATGTGTTCTACATCCTGTAGCAGCCAGAGTTTCGCTACTTGGTAAGGAGAGCAAATTATGGTTTCCAACTTCCAGCTTTGGAGTTATTAAATATGGATTAAACAAAGAGGCAACAGCAGCGGAAAAGGGGGGAAAAGAAAAAAAAAATAACCAAAAGAAAAAAAGTTCCAAGAACATGAAGCTGTTTTCGGTGTGTATGTTATATCACCAACTGCACACCGCTCTCTGGGTGTATATTATATCAGCAACTGCAGGGTATTTCTATTTGTAGTTTGGGTTTTGTTTTTTTTTCCATGGAGCCACAAACCTCACTGGCTTATATCCATTTATAGGAAAAGCTGAATAGCTAGCAAAATTGCCACAAAAGTTCAATCATTTCTATCGTATACACTTACGAGCCAATTAATGCAATTATCCAGGTAACGCCAGGTGTGTGACCGACTGACCCCAACTGTAAAAGGCAGGTTTCAGAGTCACGGCCCAAGAGCCTGTCACACTCCCCTGCCCCTGCCAAGCCTCCACACCGTCCTCCCCTGCCCACCAAACCTGCCAGACACACACGCACCCCCTCCCCAGCAACCTCTGTCGTGGTTGTTACTGCTCCTGCCACGGGAGAACTGTTCCTTTTGTCTGCAGATGCTTGGTTTTGTTGAGACAGGGGCATTCTGCTTTCACGTTAGGTTATACAACGCATTTATTTATACAGCACTTTTTCAGGCTTCTTTTTATTTATTTTTCATTGGCTTGCTTCTGCGAGTTGCAGTACAACACATGACGACCAGGAGATCCTGATGAAGCGAAGCCAATGGCAAGGTCTCCACTGCCCCAACGAAGCTGTGCCACCTTGTGCCATCTCAGGGGTGTCTTGCTAAACAGGTATGTGTGGGACTGCAACACTTCCATGAAACAGCTCTCCGGTAACATGAATGGCAATTTCCTTATCATTAGTAAAATGCCTTTGTATACGTTACTGATTGGTAAAAGCTCAGCAAAACAAGACTTCAATAACGAAGGCTGAGGCTTAATGTTTCTAGACAGACCAATAGGACCTGGCTCCAAACAGTTTACATTTTTGAGGCTGACACACACAACAATCTTCTTCCTTGTAAGATGAGCAATGTGCAGCTGGGAAAAGAGTCTGGGAATTTTTGCCAATATATTCTTCAAGAGGCAGCTGCACTTTAAGATATTTTCCTGCCAAAACATATCCAGGTGTCCAATGAGGGCCACTAATTAATGTTCTAAGTCCTCAGGAGATCAGGAGCTACACATAAACCTACTGCTTCTTCGTCTCAACTTACCCAGTACATATAGCTCATCAGCTACCACATAATTACTAGCACACTGCTTAAGCACGTTTAATAAAGTGGAGCAATTTCTGCTTGAACAGCTAAAAGTTGTGTTTGTGACACACTTCAAGAGAATGAATGGCAGCTTTTCGTTGATGATCATCACAGTCAGGCACGCTTTTTTTTCCACCTCAACATCTGTTTGGGAGACACTATACAAAGGAATTTAGTTAGGGGAGAAACATGGGGTGGTAGCATTTCTCCAGCGTAGATCATCTAACAGGACGCTGCTTAAACCACAACACTAGGATTAAGTGACTCTTGGGGGCCAGGCACAGGTAACCCTTCTAGCGCAGGATTAAGTTCATCCTTGCTGACAACAAAACTGATCACAGAGGATGTGATCTCACACCCTCCCAGGTTAAACAAACATGGGATGAATCCACAGTCCTTTGCAAAAAGGAGTTTGTCACTTTATAGGACAATTGTCCTCGGTCTAGGTCACAGCCAACCCACCACCACGCACACCAACCACCCTCAGAGGGAGAGGCTGCCACTGTCAACAGCAGGAGGAGCAGGGTACCGGTACCCTGACACAGAGTATCGGGACAAACAGGACATGGTTTCTGCACACACTTGCTCCCACAGCTGTGGAAGGACACACAGCCACCTAGCGGCTAGTTCTTCGGTGACAGACTGCTGGACAGGGTAGTGGTTCAAAATTTAAGCTTATGCTATATCTATTTGTTGACGTTTCGCAGTTATTTCTATGCACTTTCTCTTATTCCAAAATTACATCAAACCTAATAAGCCATGCAATAAACTTAACATTTAGGAGCAAAAATTATGAGAGCATACCGTATAGGACAAAACTAACAGTTAAAAATAAAAACCTAATACTTTTTCACTGGGCTTCTATTAATCACAAGGACTAATCAGTGATCAAACGTGTAGTGAAAGATAAATTCATATCACAACTCCAAAATCTAACAAAATTCAATTATGTTGGTAAACTAAAATCCTTTAAGAGTGTAAGAGGCTGAATTGACACAGACCATTATACTGCAACATTAAAAAAACAGAAGAAGAGGCACCTTTACATATATGGTAGGAAAAAGCTTTTTATTCTATGATTGTTGTTTTATAGGGGAACACACTTATGTTTCAAAACCACAGGTAATTGAAACACAACAGTAAGAGCACATACACAGTGAAAGTGATTTAAATATTACATATACGTTAACATCTTCTGCAGAAGAGGCCAACATACAGTTATGCGATATTCAGCCCTCTCCCATCAAAGCAACCCCCAGCTGTATGCAATGCTAACTCCAGTAAGGAAATTGGACCCCAGAATTTCCCATTGTCTAATTAGAAGCAAGAGATCTGCTGATCCTTAGCCAGAGTTGGGAAAGTCGTCTTTGCCTTTGCCCATGAAAGGTTTGAGGTTCAGCCGTTGGTTTGCGTACCTGAGTCACACTCTGCCTTTATCAAAAGAACCAACAGAGCAGCAATAAAAAGTAAACTGTATTTTGTTGTCTTATGTTGATTAAAAAAGACTGTCTTTTATATCTGAGATAATGAAAGACACTGAGGGTTAAAAAAAAATCAATTTCCAAGAAAATATCTTTTTTCTTTCTTTCCATTTAAAATCTAAAATTCCATTTGTTGAATACAAAGCTGTCAAATTTGATTTTTGGAAGCATCCTTGTCATTAATGGACTCCTCTTCCTGTTTTTAAAGGGTGACTGCTAGTGTCAAAACACAAGTTTTTTAGGCACCTCCCATGAGAATTCATTTCTTCCAAAGTGACCGTAACATGCAGTCTTCTGGTAAATGGGCTTTTTTAGGTCCAAATCCCTGTGTGTATAATAAAAAGAAAAGAAAAATTTTTCACATTAAGATACTTCACGATTAAGAACATTAAAATCCTGACCTTGATGTCCGTTTCATGCCCCTAGTCAAGCATGCATATTCTGGAGATGCAAGCATACCAGTGAACATGTCAAACGGAGAACTATAAAAATGACAACAAAACTTAAATGTGAAGTACTTTAGGGCTACAAGAAAAGTTCTTATTATTGAGAATTATTCTTTTTAACAGAAAAGATTAAATAACCTTCAATTCCTTTTTTAAAACAAAACATATCTTTCTTCACAGCAAAGTAACCTAAAATTCTGGGAATAAAAAAATTTATTTTTTTTATTTGAATTCCACATACGACATAAGGCCAAATGCTGAAATTATATGCTTCATATGAAACTTGAAAAGGACATCTGTTATCTTAAAAGATACGGCACACTGATAAATCCATTTAAAGTATCAACTGTGAAGACTGACAGAATGAGAGAAAGTCTCTTTTGTACTGCATGGAACAATCCCATGCCAGTTCAAGAGGCTGACTCTTACATTGTAACATTTCTAGGATGTGATCACCAAGATACTTTCTTTTTGTGTGTTTCCATACCTGACAATGACTCCAGGCCGAAGATCAAAGTTTTTGTTCACAATATCCAGCAGCTCTTTCTCTGTTTTTTTGGAAGTTCCGTAAGTGAACAGTGAAATGGACAGTGGATGAGCTACCCCAATGGCATAAGAAACCTATGGCAAAAAAGACACCATAGTTAGCAAATAAACTTGGCACCTCAGTGGGCAACAGTATGCAACAGAAGAAAGCATTCATTCATGAACCATCTTAGGAAAACTAAGGCCTCACCGTCACTTCCCATATTTGCACAATCTGTATTTGTAGAAAAAAAGAGACTTTGAAAATGCAGGGGTTTCTGGCTAACTTTCTTCCCCATTACCCAGTCACCCCATCTCATTTCCATGATAAGTATCAGAGAGTTGAGGGCTCTATAAATGTCCAGAAAACAGACAATAAAATGAAAGCCAAATGAAAAGTCCCAGCTTCATGGGGCTGATAGACCATTAGTGACATCACAGAGGTCTTGAACCAGGCACATGGAGGTCTTCCTTTCTTCAACTCCAAGCCATCACTAAGGCTATTTCTACTACAGGGTCTCATAAAATGTATATTCAAGGTAAAGCTGAAAAGGAAAAATCCTTCTGAAAAAAGTAACATTCATAGCAAACCATACCTGAACCAGAACACGACGACAGAGCCCAGCTTTCACAAGAGACTTGGCCACCCAACGTGCTGCGTACGCAGCTGATCGGTCCACCTTCGTATAGTCTTTGCCAGAAAAGGCACCACCTCCATGGGCTCCCCAGCCACCATAAGTATCCACAATGATTTTTCGACCAGTAACACCAGCATCACCCTGAATCAGCAAAAGAGTTTGTCTATTTTACAACTCATTTTATTTTAAGTCTTAAACAAGGCTACGCATCCTTCAGAAGACTATGACAATGTGCAAGTTCACCAGATATGGATTGCTGTGGGGCAAAGGAAGGAATGAACTTGTCTCACTGAGGTACAACAGTGGCTAAAAAAATGTTCATTAAAGCCAGATTCGTAAGACAAGCCATTCAGGAATTGAGAACTGTAATCAAGCAAACAGGTTTACACTCAGATAGCTAGAGCATGCACTGCCTGGTTCAAAAGTAAGTATTCCAGACAATATGGGAACTTTGATTTAGAAGTGATGTATCTACCACTTCCAAGCTGAATACAGAATATCGCTAACAAATGACATGCCATAGAGGAACTACTGACAGTTTTTAAACTGTTAAAAAAAATACAAAACAGGTTTTCATATCTTTTGGTCAAAATATGAAGTTGTGTGAATATTACATAGTAGATGTCTTTTTTGTATTTGTAATTGAAAGGTACATCAGTGCTACCTCATACATCGTTACATGGAGGCAAGCAGACAACACTTCCAGCGCAGCAGCATTAGAGACTGTCATACAAATGTGTACTAAAAATTACATTTTCAACCCCCCAAAAATTATAGTCTAATTTAAACTATACACAACAGGTACATTGTTGTAATTACCTATAACTGGTATAGGTATTTATAGGTAATTGAGTAATAGGTTAGAGGTAATTGAGAAACAAGGATTACTTCTTTCTAATAACAGATACTTACAGATATAAAATTCTAAAATATTAGTAAGAAAGTACAGATAACCTTTCAGCTGCCTACACAGCTATGCTGATTGATCCTCACAAGTACTCGATATTTCCATTTGATCTTAGTTAGCTGCTCAGTACCTGACTAATTGACCCCTGCAATTTACTAAATGCTTAAGCTTTCCAGTTTGAATGGAAACATGGTCAAATTTGAAATTCCACCACCTGTGCAGGTAGGTTTGAAATTCTTTGTCTACAGGACATCATGTCAGTAAAATTCAACTGCTGGAATGTTTGCATGGCAAACACAAGTGGAGAGTCAAAGTTTTTGTTAAAAAGAGTGTGCGTATACACAGAAGAAAACCTTTGGCACTGTTTGTTCCATCCCACTAGGAAAGCAGCATGAGGTAAATCTGAACGGCAGATAACTGAGCTTGTCTAAAAGATCCTGTCCTCCTGGGGTTCTTGTGCTCAATGCAAATTTAATTTCTGATGGCACAGACAGTTGCAATGAGAACACCTTGTGTGCCGTCATGACTTGACTGCAGAACTGAGTGAGAGGAAGAGAAATGGACAGTTGAAAGGAAAAAAAAACCCAACCCCGCTCTCGTTTTAAAGGTGCTGAAAGAGCACCAGTGCATTTGTAAAGCACTGCAATATCCTCACAGTACCAGTGGGTGTTGCTGTTGGGAAAACGGTGACAGCAACAATTAGTAATTTTGCCATAGCCAGAATACAAGGTACCACTGTGCTCAAAAACATAAAGTGAAAATCCCAAGTGAAATACGTGTGTCTTCCTGAGGTGAACTGAGCTGGAGAGTAAGACATCTTCTATAGGTAGCGTTGTTATAAATAAAACTGAGTAATACTCACGAAAAGCAGTAAGAAAGTTGAAGACATAAAAGACAAGGAAAGAAATAGTCATTTTCTGGTTGCCACAATGTTATTGTAAATTGCACAAGTGATGATAGCAGTCGTAAGGCCATGGACACACAGGCAGATTGACCCATACTAAGTAAACTTGTCCCAGGTTTAAAAAACTGCAAACATCCACTGCAATGTGCCTGTGTTTGTATGTGCAAACATAAGCAATACAGAGCAGAAAAAGCAAAAAGAGTAGAAAAGGTATTCCTGGTTGCTTTACCATATGTAATTATATTACATTTTTAAACGCATGCAGTTCAATGCATGCCTGAAAATTTTCATATGTGTAGCCTTCTTTTTGTATGTTCATTTTCTTCAAGTTGCACCTCAAGTGTGCCTCTCCATTTGTCCATAGCCTAGCATGGCAATGATACACAAAGTAGCAGTGATACAACCAATGCAACTACACAAAAATACATTTTTTGTATAATCATTATTATAATTATTAATCTCAACACCCTCCTACCTGTTCCACGGCACTAATGTAAAAAAGACACAACAACTTAGAAATAACTCTGGAACATTTCAGTAAATGAATGAACTTGAACAGCAAAGGAAAAAACAATGTCTACTTGGATTTGTTGTAAAATTGGATCTTATTTCAGGAAGGAGCTTTGAAATTTTGCTGTGATAGTTCTAAAATGAACTGAAGACTAAAGCATTGGAAATGGTGAATTTGTTTTCAAAAACTAAATTTCAGAAGTCCTGATCCTACAGACAGTGGAAGTTCTGCCTGACTTCTGTGAGTGCAGGATCAAATTATAAATCCCAGCTTCTGCATTGGCTAGATAAAGCAAAACCAACGTTTATTTTCACACCAGGAAAAGCCTAATGGGCTGATTTTCTCAACAGATTAACACCTTCAGCTCTCACTGGTGTCAGGCAGAACAGTGCAAGCTATACAGATCTGAAAATCAGGTTCACTGCAAGAGAAGTAAACCTTCTCTTGTCCATGTCTCTGTAAGGAGTGCTTTCCGTGAGAAAGGACTGTGTGTCTCACCCAGTGCTGGACAGACTTGAGAGGGTCTGAGGAAACCTAGAGCTGGGCTGTACATTCCACATGCAATGTATGATTTAGTTCAACCTGCCTGCCTAGTCACAACACGTGTATGATATAACCCTGCCCTCAAAGGGTACTGTGGCAGACAGCACATGAAACCCTGAGTGCTTCTCCCACTTACAACTTCCACTAAGCAGCTTGCCTCTTACACCCTAGGGCAGACATGCCAGAAAGATGAGCATTTCTTTTAAGACACACACCCAATGACAAGTTAATAAAAGCACCAAAATAATACAGCACAAACCTGAGGCCCTCCAATAACAAAACGTCCACTAGGCTGAAGGTGATAAATAGTTTTCTCATCCAAGTATTTTGCAGGAACAACAGCTTGAATCACACGATCCTTCAGGGTTTTGCGCATAGTCTCCAGTGAAATGGTTTCATCATGCTGCACAGATATCACGATGGTGTGAACGCGCACCGGGATGACTGCTCCGTTCTCCTGGGTGTACTGAACTGTGACCTGAGTAGAACAGGGACAAGGAGGAAGTGAAAAACAAAGTCGCTATAAAACTTATTACCGGTCTACATCAAATGTTCTGCTATGCTATCCCAAGAGCAAAATGTCAATGCTGATTTTATAATGGTCACTGCTCACGTTGTTGCTATGGTATAAGAAGTTAAGCCTATTTTCCCATTCTTCATTTTTGCTGTGCTGGGAAAAAAAAAATAAAGACTCAATATGGACAACCGGATTTTCTATGAAGTTGTCCAAATGTGTCTTTTGGTTGGGATTTCCAGTGAAACTCTCAAGCCTCTGAAATTTACGTTCTCAGTGCATCTTCAAAAAGGCCAGCCCGAATCCCTAAATATAAATCAATCTTTTGGATCTCCTGTCCCTTTTACAACGAGCACAGACCACTTAAGTCTGAAGGGTTAAACGTTTCTTCACTGGTAGGTGTTTAAGTGCTCCTACCACTCTGATACAGGTTAACCATTCTCCAACAGTCAAGGAGACAGTATCATAAGCAGTGGAGATGCTATATCTGCTACTTGTAGGTTAGCCTGATACTCTGAACACCATCAATTGCTGTTTTAAAAAATATCTAAGATTTCTGGAAAGAAAAAGTTTTAGTTTTCAACGATCTGGACTATCCATAGCAGTATTTACCTGTGTCTTAGAGTCAGGTCTCAGCCAAGGAAGTTCTCCATTACGCCTCATCTCTGCTAACTTGGCATTCAGTTTATGAGCAAGAATAATAGTTAGAGGCATACATTCTTCTGTCTCATCTGTTGCATAACCAAACATCAAACCCTACAGGAGGAGAAGATACACTTCAATCACTGTTAAAAGCACCACAACCAAAGGCAGCGAGATTTCATCTGAAGCAAAGAGTAAACAGTAACCTCTGGTTTACTTTCTACTGTTGTACATTACAGTGCAAGAAACCTAAACTCAGATCAGGCTCCAACATGTTACAGTGTAATGAGAAACAACCCACGTTCCTAGAATTTTTCACTGAAAGCCTGAAGGTTTACATGTTAAGCTGGAAACCTGGGATAAAAAGGAGAAGTTTCTGTGAAAAAATCAGGTTCTTTCACAGAAAAAAATAATCTGTTGGAGCAAAACAATTTCAGGACTATTCTGTCATACGAAAGATGTTATCATTAGCCTGGAAAGGTTGTAGAGGCTTTTATATATGAATACAGACCCGCTTATACTGCAGCTCGCATCTGAAATTTCAGTGGAATGGGATGCGAGTACTCCATGAGACATACCATACAACGGTTTAAGGCACCTGCCTCAGATTTTCAATGCCACATGCTTCTTGTGACAGCTTCTACTCTTATGTTCAGTCATGTTCCCTGCATCAGATTATCATTTGTTAGACTTAGCAGCATTTTCTTTCTCCTCATCCAGTGTATGTTATGATAAAAAAAAAGAAAAAAGACAGGAAGGTACTTTGATACAATGGGAAGGGAGGGATCAAAGTGCCAAAGAAAGATATCTTTTCATCTTATGCAGTTTTATGTCCCCATGACAGCATAAAAGCATTTTAATTTAGTCCTCAAGGGTTTTTTGAACAATATTAGCTTTGCTCCTGGACTCTGATATCTCCACTTATGGTTCTCAACAGCATTGTTATAAACTAGATATTACCACTAATGATAACTACTGTAAATGTTAAACTCACTCATACTGGCATCAGTCAGATTATGGTGTTTTTATGTTAGCATCTTTCCCTTGGGAACATACCATAATTACCTACATGTGTTATTTAGCTATAGAAATGCAGCTTGGACAGCCTTAATTATGTGGAACACCTATTATAATAGCTGCCTCTGGGAAATAAGTGAGAATTAAAAGTACTCTGGTGTATTGGCCTTCATTCTACTAATGCTGAAGACAGTTGAAACACCGCCTAATTTTTTGCTGTGTAAAATCTCAAGAGTTCTGTGAAAGTGAAAAGATCCTTTGCTTATTCCATCTTACAAGACAGATCTGGCTGCAAGATGAATGGTCGAATGAATTTGAGGCTACACAAGAAAAACATGAAATACATAAGCAAAAAACCTTTCCTAAGTTTTAGGGACACATCCTCAGCTACTGCAAACTGCCAGAACTCTCCTGACTTGCATGGAATGTTATAACAAACACTGGGAAAAAGTCTGCCCACAAATAATTTCCAACCCTCTTAACAAAATATATTTTTTATTCTGGGTAGCCCAAGATGGAAGTATGGAAATCTTCACATGGGTTTTGATCTGACATTGAGGTGCTGGAGCGGGTCCAGAAAAGGGCAATGAAGCTAGTGAGGGGTCTGGAGAGTAAGTCTTATGAGGAGAGGCTGAGGGAGCTGGGGTTGTTCAGTCTAGAGAAGAGGAGGCTGAGGGGAGACCTTATTGCGCTCTGTAACTACCTGAAGGGGGGGTGTAGAGAGACGGGGGTTGGTCTCGTCTCCCAAGTCACAGGAGATGGGACAAGGGGAAATGGACTCAAGTTGCGCCAGGGAAGGTTTAGATTGGATATTAGGAAACATTTCTTCACCAAAAGGGTTATCAAGCATTGGAATAGGCTGCCCAGGGAAGTGGCTGAGGCACCATCCCTGGAGGTGTTCAAAAGACGGGTAGACATAGTTCTCAGGAATATGGTTTAGTAATTTTTATTCCTATTTCTTATTTACTTTTTTTGTCAGAGTTAGGTTGATGGTTGGACTAGATGATCTTTAAGGTCCCTTCCAACCTAGACAATTCTATGATTTAGAGAACAGGGCAATAAGCTGGGGTAAATTTTTTCCATTCAAACAGCTTTGACATTTTAGATGTGATGTTATGTCTACCTGATCTCCAGCACCAACATCCTCTTCATTCCTGTGTAGATGAACACCTTGGGCAATATCAGGTGACTGCTGTTCCAGTGCCACTAAAACATTACAAGTCTTGTAGTCAAAGCCTATTTGGGAAAAAACAGTAGTGGTGAATTAGCTTTTCTGTCACAATTAAATAAAGTAACATGGAACCATATGACAAAATTTTCATTCTGAAAGACACTGTGTTCAGAACTCAAAACTTAACTGCTATTTTTAGTTAATTTTTTTTTGATACAACACTGGAAACTCTTTTGGGAGGAGGTGGGGTATATAGGGTTGCCTTTATTACTTGTTACTGCTTGTTTTCTCTTGCACTGGCACCCTGCACCAAGCCAATTCAGATTATGAATTGTTAACTGCAGAAAACCAGTCAGAAAAATAAATAACGAGCCTCTCCCAAATAAATAGTATTAAAAACCTCTATGTAAATTTCTAGGAGCTGATGTTTTCAGCAACCAAAGGCTCTCTGATACATTTTTTGCAATACATGTAAAACAGTGTCTGTACCTAAATCTCTCATGGGATTTTGTGCGAGGGCCACAAACAGAGAAAAAAGCAGATTCAAGTCTCACAGCAAATCTGGAAGTGGGAATTTACATTACTTTCAAAGAACAAAAGGAATATTTTAAAAAGAAACTGAAAGACTTACAGAAGACTGTGGCAAAATTTTCCACCTGTTCCTAGGTATATTAATAGCAACTTGCTTCTCTCCAAATCCAACCTTTCCTAGAACTGTAGCTACTGGCAGCTGCTGACCAAACTCATGTTCAGCCAGTGCAACATACATACACGTCCATATGCATATGATCCACTTGAAGAATGCTCTTCACCCTCATTTACGTAGGCTATGTAGAGAAGAAAAGTTATATTTCTGTGTGCAATTGGTTTTTTTAGCTTTTTGTTTTACTTCTGCACAGAAAATGCTTTTTTACTGGGTCACTGCATCTCCCCTTATCATTTTTGGCAGTTAGGATAAAAAGGAGATTTATGACCTACTAGATTTGCCAGTGTTTTCTGAAAGCACTGCTGTTAGTTGATGGTGGAGGTAACCTGCAGATGTGCTGGTATAATATTCTCCCACCACAATGTCCCTGTAAATTCAATAGCAATTAAAGGACTGCAGAAAACAACTTTTCTTAACCAAAAGCTCTTGAAAGATACACTTCACTGTAACAGTAAACTTGGAATATTTGTAATGTATAAATAGAGACATTGCAAATCAGAAGTGAAATGTGCCTGGTATATAAAGCATTTTGTCTTTCTTATCATTTGTATACTATACAAACTGTATTAAGGCTGCACACTCTGCAGGGTAGGAATTGTTCAGAGCTAACAGAGCACCTTGCACAGTGAGAACCTACTTTACACCTTTTGTAGATGCTACTACAGTACAAATATATAAGGGTACAACAAAATGAACTAGGTTTCTTCTTCCCTCCCTTTTCCACCAAGGTGCATCAATTGGCTTGCCAAATGAATAACCAAAATTCAAGTTCTCGCAGGTTTGGAGGAGTGGGTAGATTCTGTGGCTCAAGTTGCAGTTAACTATTCTGGCCTAATACCACAGTTCAAAGTATATTCTGCCTACTCCCTTTCAGTTTTAACTAATATATGAGGGTTTTTCTACTTACTGGGATAAAGCCAGAAAGTGTATCACGTAGCACCATGTAAGCAGCATTCACACAGGATATTCAGTTTTTATCAGGCTTACTAAAGCCCATCTATGGAAATGGTGACAGACCTGTTTTGCAGTTGCCTATTGCTGGCTCCTCAAGGATTTCATGAGTTTTTCCCACCAACCTTTAGCTGAATCATCATAGCCAATATGTCTAATTGCATCTCGGACAACTCGTTGATAATCCACAATAGCACGAGATGTGATCTCCCCACAAAGCAACACCATTCCTGTCTTACATACTGTCTCTGAAAAGAGAGATGAAAACACGATTACAACAGCAGAATAACCCATCCCACTGAGACAAATTATGTTCGTGATGTTGGTGATTTTACCCAGATTTATACTAGATTTTACCCAGATTATACCCAGATGTACTGGGTATATACAGAGAAAATCCTTTCTACCTATATTTTAATAGCATATTTAATAGCATTATTACATCTTCTACAAGAAATTCTTTTCATATTCACCATAGTCTGAAAGTAAGGAAAGGGCTATTACATCCAATTTACAAATGGGAAATTCAAAACACTGAGCATGATTCAGTGATACGCACAGACTTTAGGGAAATAGAACATTAAGTTGTGATTTCTAAATCCACTTAATCACTCCACCGTACGTACTGAGGATGAATAAAACTCATCAGTGATCAACTATTTTGAAAACTTGCCTCTAGTCCCAGGATGAACAATCCGAAGACGGACTTTAGTTACATAATACATGAACCTGAGAGTTGATGGTACAACTCTTCCTGAAGAGATTTCAAAAAGCAAGCAGTTATGGGGACTTGGACTGAAAAAATAGTACTTTATTAAATATAATTAACTTTTCAGCAAAACATTCAAATAGTCTTTCAAAAATCCACTGTAATGAAGCAAAATCCGTTTCTCCCAGGAAAATTCAGTCCACACACAAAATTAACTATCCTACCCTTCTACAGCCTGCTTAGGCTTCAGTCTTTATAAAAACTTTTACTATTTCTTCCCATCTCTCCTTCTCTTGAAGACTAATTCTTCTGCAATTTTTTGAGAGTAAAATGAGTTACCAGATGATAGCATCGAGGTCTTTGCAAAGATCATAAAAAAAAGAATGGTGACTGGGTGATGACTTAAAGCAGCAAACAACTCACCGCAAGCAACCTTGGCATTCGGGTCCTGTTTGAGATGGGCGTCTAGTACAGCATCGCTGATTTGATCACAGATTTTATCTGCAAGACATCAAAGTTGTGATTCAAAACCATAGCACTCTATACAAAACATGGACTGTTTGCATCACTTTGAATAGGTAGGCATTTCAGCAAGGAACTATTTTATGGCTTATTACTGGAGTACTTAAGCAAGTTAAATAGAAAGACATGAAACACCCTGCCTGCAAAGTCAGTAGACACAATGGGGAATTTACTTACTGTTGTAAACTAACGGTGCCTACAACTTTACCTGTAATTTTTTTCTGCACTTCAGTGTGAAACAAGTATGTTCTCCTTCTCTAACACCACAAGCCAATACAGCACTCACTCCACATCAGAAGCATTCTAACAAGACGGTGATATTCCACCTACAACTTCCATCTCCCCAGCAGAAAGCTAGAATGAACCTGACCAACACAGCTGGTAAAGCCTGAGAAAGCATCTAGATTAATACTGATAATGCACAGTGCACAGTCAAGAGCCTGTTTCGGGTTTGCTACTTCTCACCCCTGCCTACCACCCTGCAATGCCATCTCCTAATAATCCCTGCAACCCACCTAAGGCAAGGGATGGAGCACCACACACAGAAGCAAGAAGCAGTTACCAATCAAAGTTTACCTGAGGTAAATCTTGAGTATATCTTCAGTTACATCCCAAATACAAAGGTTTCAGCTCAGGCTTATCATAATAATCTTTTCTCATTTTCTTTCTCTCTCTCTTTTCTTTCTTTCTTTCTTTTCTTTCTTTCTTTCTTTACCTTTTTAATGAATCTTAATCAAATAATGTAGCTAATCTAATGAACACAGAAGGGCAGCACCCATAACAATGCCTTCCACACAAAAACGGTAATTTTTCTCACACACTTTAATTTTCTTGGTCTTAAAAAAAAAAAAGTCTAGTATTGCATACTACGTTTAGGTGCTGCCATAACATGCTGTGTGGCAAAATAATCTCCTGCCTTGCCATTTGCAACACAATCTGTTGGAAAGCAAAGTTTTGCAAAAGTATGTCATTAGAGCCTTTTAATACATTTAACCTCAAGTCAAAATAAATTCTCATTTATTTTCATGAGGAAGGTGTCCATTTATCTAAAAAGGAAAAATCAAAGACTAGAGAATTAATGTGATTCTGGCTCTCTTACCTCCCATGGTAACCACTACAACACAAAGAGAACAAACACAAAAGACAATTAGCAGATGTAGGCTGCATTGGAACTTTCAGCCTTGCAAGAACTGTACATGGATTACTAAATTTTGGACAATTATTACCAAAACCAGGAATCAGACTCCATTCTTGCAGTTTATTTAGAATTCTAAATGAACCTTGTTTAACAAGACTGGGACAAAGGTGGCAGGAGTGATTAAAATGTTTCTCTGCTTGCTCTTTTCAAAGTTTCCATTTTTATAAGGAAATATAAGCATATTTTCAAGCATAAGAGCAAAAATTATTGATGAAAACATGTAATTTTTATTACCTGGGTAGGACAACAGAGCAACTGGGATAAGATGACCTCCTTAGTGCAGGTCCAATGCCCTGCAGTAAACTCCTAGCGATTGGAACTGCTTTGCAGTCTTTTTTTTTCACCACCCAGAGTTTCTATGCCAGGAATAACCTTATTAGGTTCTTGCTCCACATGAAGCATGTCTCACTTGCATTAGATGCCAGTGTCCCATGTTTGTCTAAGTTCCCTGGATGGCACATACAGGGATGTTATATGCATTCTTTCCAAAACACATGAGAAGAGCACAGGCGACTAATGACCAATTCATTCCCATTTCTCCTCATGTCACCTGTTCTGGTACAAAGAACCTTATGTTGGTGTTGCATGCTGTGGTTGAAATTAATTTATGAACTAAAACTTTCATTAAATGTCTCAAGGGAGCATCAGTCATAGTAGGCAGTGAAAGCAGCAAGTGAAAATTTAACAGGATGTTGGTTTGGTTGGTCTTTTTTGCATTAACTTTGTATCATTAGTATCTACAGTATTTCATGGATACTGGTAGACAGAAAAGCAGCTCTTTTGCTTCCCTCTCAGAGAAGTAACACATTCAGAGAAGCAAACACTCATGATCAAAAAGCATAGTCCATATTTACAGAAGGGGAAACTTTGTCTTACAAAACTGTTACTCTGACAAGATCATGATAGAAAACCAGGTGAACAGTTGTCCATAGAAATTAAAATATCTCCATACAATAGTATTAGTGGCATTGCTACAAAAATACTAGATTTTGGCAGTGGTATTCCAAAGATGGCATTCAGAAGCTGCGGGAAGGTTTAAGACAGACTGAGAAGAATGCCCCCAAATCAGAAAAGTCTGTCTTGGATGAAATCAATCAAACTCAAACAAGTTTTGAAAAGCTGAAGGAAAGGCAACCTACCAGAGGAAATCCTTATAGGCATTGGGATCACAGTCTCTAAGAACCTAAAAATAATATGCTGAGGGACAAGTTTTTGTGAGATGGACAATAGTGTAACTATAGTTGATAGCTGGAAATCAGAGAGACAGATTCAAAAAGGAAAATCTTAAAAGGGTGAGAGCCATTGAAACCATTCATCTAGAGGTGTGCGGGATTCCTTGTTCCTTCAAATCTCTAGATGAAAATTGGATATCTTTTTTAAAGATATCAATAAAATTCAACCATCATTTATTGGCATGTTTGAAGAATTCTTGCACAAAATATAATTACCTGTGTATTGAATTCAGTCTAGATTATATAATAGAGGTCCCTTCCGGTCTTTAAAATCTATGCGAGATTTTAATCAATTAAAATAATAAAATAGAATAATTTAATCTACTATGCTGACAGCATATCTTCAGATTAAAATAGGCTGAAACGAATCAGTTTGACAATCAGCTAACAGTCATATCTGATTGTTGGTGCAACAACCAACAGTTCTAGTGCAACTAGATCCACATACAGATACAGATATATCTATCAAGACTGGAAAGAGAAATCTAGCTGAGTGATTGGATGATGAATGCATTAAATTAAAGGCATGTCTATTACTAAAGGTCTCTGGTGTAAAGTAAAACCAGGCATTCTATTTTTAGCATTGCTTAGCAGCTTTGTGCACTCTTCATTCTGTTATTTAAATTTCTCTTCTCAACCATCCCATTTCTCTTATTAGCTGCTAAATGTGACTGGTTATGTTTGTCCAATATTTCCTTTTTTTTGTTCCTTGTATTTTGAAACAGGCCATAATGGCCCATCTCTGGTGAGGTTTACTGTCTAAAAAAATGACGTAATAGGTAAGAATTCAGTTCATGTATACCTTCATCCAATAGGATGAATATTGCAAAAAGGATGTTTAGGCTGAGGATTTCTTCACAGAGCAGAAAAGTATTAGATAACCATGAATTCTTTTCATGAAATCCAATCATCCCACAGACCCAACCTTATGGCAGAGGTGCCAATTAGCTCTAAAGCTGCTCTTGCTAACTATAAAAGGAATGAATGATTCTAGGGGAGCTGATGATAAACCCCCACTCAAGTGCCCAGCTGACAAATTGTGAAGTAGAGGAGGAACGCAACAACAAAAGTGATCTCCAATAATTGGAAGGAGCTTCACAGTTTTCTAGATAAGTTTGTGATGTGAATCTCGAATATGTAAGAGCCTAACACAAGCCATGACATCTGCGAGTTCTCAGGACATCCCCAAGAATTCAGTTTCATGGATTCATCACATACACACAAAAAAGTCTATGAGCAGCAGTAACTACTGAAAATTTAATTAAAAAAAATCTCTGCCCTTTGAAGCAGAACAAAGAGCTATAACCACACTTTTGGCCTTTGATGGTGTAGTAAATATAACTAACATTGAACATTTCAAAAGGTAAGGTTGATTTTCTTAAAAACCTGTGATCATAAAAATATAATTAGATATTTTTAATGATATGTTGTTTATATCAACAGAAAAAAATTAAACTAGAATGTGAAATTATATATTAAAAATATGATGAACTGAGGAATTCTCAATTTTCTGGTAAAAAATTAAAACAGTCAAGAAAATCAGATACTTATCATGAGCACTTCATCAAAAAAATACGCTTTCCACCAAAAAAGTTTCACTAGAAAGACTATGAATAGCTGAATTGTGCTGTATTACATTTTTCCTATTTAAAAGACTCTTGAGGAGTCCTAGTTGATAACTGCAGTGGTACTTCAATATTAACACTACACTGTTTAAATATCTTGAACCTCTGTTCTCTTTGTTCAATACACAGTTTACTGAAGTATTATGTATATTGTTAAATATATGTTTGATATTGTTACGTATATAGAACATGACATATAAGACATGCAAGCATCAGCTTGCTGGAAAGATCTGCATTTTCTGTTTGGGTTTTTTCTTTTGTAGTTTTTTTCCCATGAATATCCAGAATATAAACACATGTTTTTAACATGGTTGAAAGTGTGAGGGTGCTTTTAGCAGATGTTTTCTTATATATTTTTAAAGCAATTTATTGATACTTACTGGAAAATGGAATGACACTCTGTTTGCAGGCAATTTCACCTGAAGTCACACCAGATAGGGGAAGGAATTAATCTTAGGCGGTTTGGCACCTCTAAGACATCATGGGTCAGAGAAACACACTATGCCTTTCAAAGCACAGTGAAACCATCGTGCAGCATAGACAGACACTACTGGACAAAGCAAAATGGAGCAGTGACAATAAACAGCTACCTAAAAAAAATATGAAATCTTTCTCTTCCCCATGCTGCTATGTGCTTTTATTATATCGAAATTAAGAAGTTACATGTGAATCTTCAGAGAATTTCTAATTTACCCCACTAAATTGCAAGATTAAAGACCTAGAAGGAAGTCCCAAATTTTAGACCCAAGTGATTCTGAAGAATTTAGACTGAGAAGATGGGATAAACAGAGTCTTCTACTAAGTCTTTGGGGAACGTAGGTAATACCTGTATGTTAATTATTGCCAGCTATTACTTGCTTCTGTGGAATTTGGGCTTCTCAGCGACACACAACTCTGAGGCATTGCCCAGGTATAAGGCAGTTCTCTATATAGCCAAATAAGTAAGCATGTAATCTCTACTGCTTTACTTATTAAGAAGGAAGTCTCCATTAAAGCATTCAGTCCTCAGCTAATATAATCAGGACAATTCAAATTTCCACCAGACAAAGATCTGGTTCAGGATCTTTACTTCATATAATGCCCTCTAGCAAAATTATACTGTCACATACGGAAGAGAAATAATCAAGAACACGCAAATTATCCATTTGATATCAAACAGAGGAACTCAAAACTCACAATAAAATTCTAGTGCTACAGATAACGTCAGAAGCCCAACCACAGCCTCAGACACCTGACCCCATTTTAAGAAACAGCCAACATCTTCCTGGGTGATTAAAACCTAATGGCAAGTCTACCATTGCCCATGTTAAAACAGAGACAGGGAAAAGGGGGGTTGTCTAGGATGTAAGGGCGATCAATTTGCTGTCAGAAACTAGAGCTATTGCTGAGACAATTAAGACCTCTTGCTGGGCTGTGCTCAGGAACAAGAATTTACTTACTGTCAACCTGTCCTCCCTGGCTCTGGAAAATCTTTCCTTCATCATAGGCGTTTGGGTTTTCAGTTCCCTACATGAAGACCTAGGCTGTTTAAGAAAGTATAAGCATCACAGTCTTGAAAACATCTTGTGTAAATTTCAGTTTCCCACTCAAGCCTCTCAGGATGCCACTTCGCCTCTCACAGCACCCAGAGATCTGGCAACCTCTGCCAGATGAGCAGCTGTACACAAATCTAACCAGTGGTAACGCTGTTTATCAAAGGCCTGTGAGTATTTCAGCTCAGGAGGAAAATAATGCTCATGGGTCTTAGAAGAATGTCCACTGAGCGCCAATAGAGTTTCTGGAAATAAAGAAGGGAATGTGAATAAGAACTAAAAAATAAGCCAGACTCTAAAACAAGAAACAAGACAAAAAGAGAACTGGTAAAGGAAAGAAACCAAGGGACAAAGCTAAACCTGAGGACTCAATTGAATTCCTTCTGTTCTGAGACTATTACTGCCCTAGGGGGATTAAAAATAATGACTAGAGTAGCATAAATTGTGACCTGTCATCTTTGGAAATACCATCATCAACTGAAAATAACCATATTGTATAATGTTATTTTTCCTATGAAATCGCATTGCATGACAGACGCTGGATATAATTATATATAAATTTGGGATGGGACCTATGTCCCAAGGACCAAATGTTGTCATTTTCTGATTGTGTTACGTCAGAAAGAACCCCAACTGGCTTAACCTGATATAGCTGCCTTGACATTGACAGAGAAGTACTCAATTGCATCAGCCATGGATTTGATCTGCAGTAATAAGTTAATATTATAGATAAGTATCAGAATTATAAACACAAAATTCTCAGTGCTGAACTTTTTATACTCCGCTATGTCATTCCACCCATTTATGATTTACTCACATTAACACGAGTACAGACCTGAAAAAGCCTGATTATTAGCAAAAGGTACAGAACGCAAATCAGCTTCTAAAATAAACAGACTTTTCAGGACATCAAACAGTCTATTGTCCCCTGGCCTCATTTGGGGGAACATTTACTGTTGACATAAGGTCCATGTTTATGGCAGACGAACATTTGTTTTCAATAAAATTGAACTAAGCTCTGCTGACCATACATAAAGTTTAGCAAATAACTGTCCACTATTTGCTTAAGCAATTCCATATATTGCATCAGATGATGGAATGAGGGAAACAAATCAGCAACTGTGCCATGTACAGCTGCTGGGACCATTGATTTTTAAAGGCTTTAAAATAGCCTGCTTAAAGACACTGCTGTCGTGTGTGACAGTTTTAGAGCACAGCATACATGCAGGACAGTTTCACGGGGCCCATAGATACAGAACTTGAGAAGCAAGCTATGCATTCTTTTCCATATGTGAAACTTGAGTCTATCAGAGATATAGTAAGTAATACACAGTAATACTGGAAGAAATTCAGATTAAAAGGAAGGAGCAGCAACCATACACCCCACTGCCCTCCTCAGTGTAACACACACCCTGCAAAGGCACGTAAGCTCCTGTTGGAAGCATCCTAGTTATAGCGGTTCTATAGTCTATATGGACAAGGTCCAATAGAAATAAAGTAAAAAGCACTCTAGGACAAATAACTTCTATAATAAGATTAATAGCAGGTGAATTCTTCTTCAGGCTTTTAAAACGTTTTAAATAAAAATACTAATTTTTTTACACATTTGCCAGAGCTGGTTTCTTACCTGGATGTCCTTCTCCCACCGACTCCGATGTGAACATGAAAGCCCCTTCATCATCCAGCGTGTGATCGCATAAACCATCCACCGGCCCATTCATGACTGCGATGCTTTTCCTGATGGATTCTTATAAACAGTGGTTGAAGAGTTCTACCTTTAGTGCCTTCTCTTAAAGGAGAAGGTTCTTTATCAGCAGGACGACTGCTGTCTTCGCTTACTACCTCTTGCACTACCCTGAATTTCAGTGTGTGAAATCAGCATGTGCTTGCATCTGTGTACGCATGCAAGGAGTATGCATGTGCCTGAAGCCTGTATCCCTACCTAGCCTGATCTGTCAGTCCCTGAGCTGCTCCTATATATGGAAAAGTGAAAGTGCCTAGATAATCATGTGAGGAAAATGGAAGAGCCCATTTCTTGGCAGGGGAGTTAGCTAACTTTAGGATATTTCACTAATTAACTCAGTTCTTGGAAACATCCTGGATTCAACCCATGCAAGATTGGTTATCTTAGCAACTCAGCTGAGCATGAAGTAATGCAGGAGTACGGCTGACGGTTCAGGGCAGCTCCTTCTTCACTTTGTCTCTCCCCTAATTCTGGGATCTATGTTGCGCTTCCAACTGTGTGTTGTGGTTTTACAGGGATAGATAAAAAATCTGCAAATGCATGTCTTCCCTAGCAAGAGACCGGGAGGAGTTTGTTCTGCATGATATAGCTGTATTTTCCTTCTACTTTTTAACCTCTTGAAAAGTAAAATTCTCTCCTGATTTTTTTTTTTCATTTTCATTCATTCTTCATGCACATTCAAGAGACGAAACGTGATAAGATCTAGCATGACGAGTGCTTCTCATTTATGCAGACCTTTCCCTTCAGCCTTTGCTTGTCTTTTCCTTTGTCATCTCTTCTATTAATTCAGATCCATCTAATGCTCTTTTTATATGATATTCTCATATTATAATCCATAACCCTTAGAAATACAATAACTGCCACATCTGAGTACTCAGTGCTCAGTTCTGCAACGGAAAATTTCTTCTAGTCAGATGGCTCGTGCCTGGAATATGCTGATGATATGACAGGTATGAAGACAGGTGGCATTTTGTGTCTCTGAGTTAGCATACAAAAAACAAGTAAACATACCCATGGGGCAGATCCGGAAAATGCCCAGCACTACTGCACCATTATAAAAAAGTGTAACTATTCTTAATTCCTTTACAGAAACCATTCTAGTTTCAATCTCAGATCAAATCATTGATCTACCAAAATGAAAATTTCCCTTTACCTCGATGAACACTGAATCACACTCTCTTAAGCATTCATCATGTACCTGATACTTGGATTGGAATGAGTAACATACTGTTTGTTCTATAGCCCTTGCAATTTTGACAGCAGTGAAAGATCACTTTATTATAAGGCCTCTTGGATTCAAATTTCTGCATTGCTACATATTTATGTAAGAATTCATTAGAATTTTCACTTTCTGCCTACATTCCTGAAAACAATAACCAATGCCTGTGAATGTTCACCAGTAACTTGCTGTAGCATCGGCCCCTCTCTGATTATCATTGACATGGAATCGTTCATTTCAAAGACATTTTCTTGGTTTCCCGTTGTACAGAATTCACGGAATTAAAAGCACTATTTGCACTTTAAAATGCAGAATTCACATATTGATGATACATGTTAAGAGGCATAGTTTTCTCTGGTGTAAAATGCCATCCCCCTGACACAAAGATTCTATCCCAGCCTGAATAAATTATGTATTAACAACACCCAGAAAAATAGAATTTGTAAAAAAAATAGAAGACCAAAGAGTAACTAATTGTATTAACCCTAGTTAACAGGTAACATTCAAAAGAAGATACATTAACTTTTAAAGTAAAGGAACACCAGTGATAAGTATTCATTCTTAAATGTAAATTATTCTTCTCTATGGAATTAAAGAAAGACTGGATGAAACAGCCCTGACAAAAACTTTTTTTGTACAGGTAAGAGTTTTGCTTCTAATTCTACAAACAATCCTCCAGCAAAAGCAGACAAGATTGACTACTGTCAGTCTCTGAGTTCCACTCTCTCTTGCTGCTGGTTTTGCTTTTCTTGAATTTTAATGCCACTTAAGGAGAGAATTTGTAGTTTGGGAATGCACATTCTTGTTTTTAAAACTTTGTAACACTTAAGCAGAATGCAGGAACAGGCCTCTTTCATAATCCTCTTATCCCATATAAAAATAAAAAAACCCCACAAGCTCTTAAAATACTGCAGCGTGCGAGCAATTTGACATACAGAAGCAATGAATTTGCGGGCCATTGATTATTTTTCTTTTACAGTTCCTCTTCTTGGATTCACCTCTGGCTAGTTAAATGCATTGGTCCTTGAGTCCTGTGGAGGATCACCCTTCATTTAAATAGCATCTCTGGTAATAGTACGCTAGAAATGCTGCACAGCTGCATTTCACATAACTTCTCTAAAACCTCCAGTTTGAACTGCTTCCAGTTGTGGTTTTACTATCAAGGGCAGCACCTTTGCTTTATGGCCATGAAGCATCTCAGCATGTTCTCTTCTAGGACATCTGTGACCAACTCTAAACCACTGTAGGGTTAGGTAATGTTTAATTTGGCTTCTCTTCCCAGACAATTTGACTTGTTAAATATTTGTAAAAAGGTAAGATAGTGCTCTACCATCGTGTCTTTTTGGCACAGATCTTCTGCCTATGAAAAAAAAAAAAGAGGATGATCGTAAAATAATGATTGATATCAGCATTTTCCCTACTATATTTTATTGATAATGACTCATCAGTCAATGTAATGGGCTTCCAAATTTTCTGCTAACTTTATTGCCACACTCAACAGCTTTGTGGGACTGAGCCCTAAGAAAGTCAGTTTCTCTGCAAATCTCTTTATAATTCATATATTGTCCTTCATTCCATTAGGTATCTTTTGACTATAGTCTACGACTTTTACTCAGAAGATACCTAATGGCAAAGTCCTCTTAATCAGTATACAATACAATATATATACAATAAGTATACAGGATACAATATCCTGTGCTTTGAAATGAAGCTAAAGACAAGAAAATTACGATGTAAAATAACACTGTCCTTCTGTATTGCTCTAAGTATTTATTCATATTGACTATAATGTCAATCCCAACCACTGGAATAGCAATGTGAATTTTTCTGTTAACTGTAAGAGTCTTCACATTTGGCACCATCACATGGTTTTGCTACTTTTACTCACAGCAGTTCTGCAAAACTACCCTCCTTCTAGTTCATATAATACATAACAGCTGTCAAAAGGCATGCTCTTACTGCAGCCTTGAGAAAGCCCTGAAAATAATGAAGGGAACAAGATATCACCAAGAAAAGAATTTTATGAATGAGTGCTATTGATGCTGCTGATTGATATGATTGATAAATTGTCTTGACCCTAGACCTCTCATGACATAGTCTCACCAGATCATTTTACTTGCTCACCTTCTCCTTTCCTACCCGTATCTACTTTTTTTCCTCTACTCCCTTTCTCTCTTTTTTTTTAATATCCTTTTCATTAAAACACATTTTCCTTTCCAGCTCCCTACCTGTCTCTAATGATGTCCCATTTATGTTATAAACCATTGAGAATGGAGCCTACGTGGATAAATCATGTCTATAGAAATAAGGAAACAAGTTTGAGCTAATAGCTTACAGACAAAATACTTCCAACTATCACAGCAGAAGGGGAAAGAAGAGAGTAAGTATCCTTAAGACCTGGACATCCTCACTTCAGCTGCAGAAGAATGTTTTAACTAGAAGCAGTACAGGTTTAGACTCATTAACTCATTCTGTTTCACCACCACGGTAACATTTAGGCAACTTCTTTTGAATGAGGAGGAAACTGTATCAAGAACTCTGAAGAACTTCTGCGTGACTAGAATCAGCTCTGAGAAAACCATTGCTTAAGCTGTGTAATTTGTCTCCCACCCCAACTTTCCAATGCAAAGGACAATGACTTGATTTGTGGAGATCACACACTTCACAGTAACGTGAAACTACAATTCCATTGTCATTAAAGCACCCAAACACGCTTAACTTCAACAATATACTTTGTGCATACAAATAACACATAGCAAAGTGCTTTCCTAAATACTTTTTTCTTATTCTGTCTATCATCAGACAAGACTTCATTTATTGAAGTTAACTGTTTAACAGTTAACTGTTTACGTTTCCTATCTTCTTGTTTTATTCTCACTTTACAAAATCATACAAGGAATTTACTTCTAATTTATGCCTTTGAAAATAAAACAGTTTTACAGGTGTTTGCGAAAACAACTTTAATAATAGTTTCATTTGTGCTATTTAAAAGGAGTAGGTCATGTAATACAAATAGTGTGTTTTCAAGAAGTTACTACAGTTCATCTTTTTTACTATTGGAAATAAGCACTAAATTCTGCAAGCCTCATAGGGATGTCTTTGAGGGCCTTTTGGTTTGCTGGTGAAAAGACTTGATTTAGCCTGTACATTTTTGTTTGGGGGAGGTGGATATTTTGGGTTTTTTTTTAAAGTTAACATAAGGAACATTTGTTTCGCTGGGTTTATTTCTTCTGCTTGAAGAATTACAAGCCTGGTCAGAGCAATAGAGCTTGAACATCAGGAACTAAACACAGAACACCCACCTGCTTCAGAACTCTTAGCTCTATCTATTATTACCTGAAAATAAGAGTGGCTCAAGGCCTCTCAGATGTGCAGGTGTAGAGTTTCACTGGCTCATAAAAATTCAGGGTAAAATAAATATTGTGGGACAGAAAAAACAGTTGTGATTGTAGAAGGAAAGAAGTTAGTGTGTATTCTGCAAGGGGTGTTTATTAGCCAGCATTTGTTCTTTCACATCAAATTTCTCCTTCTCTGGAGTATGGGACCTCCTGCAACCTCTGCACGCTACCATAAGCAATTACACTCTTCCATTCTTGCATTTTCTTACAACTTTTCGAGTCAATGCTAATTCCACTCACAGCAATTTCTTGGTGTGCATTCTATGTAACTTATTGCACAGTTACTCCAGCTTCAGAGAGATCCTTTGCTGTGTCTCCCATCTGCCTTCCCTTCTGCTCCCTATGAAGTCTTTCCAAGTTCTTCCATTACTAACATCAAAGAAAAGAATTAATTTTACTCCTATGCCATGCGCTTGTCCTCTTTGCATCTGCTTGACCTCAAATTCTCTATTCTGACACATTACTGAATCATAGAATGTTTCGGGCTGGACGGTCTCCAGTCCAATCCTCTGCTCAAAGCAGGACCAACTTGAACAAGTTGCTCATGGCCATGTCATGAAGTAACTTGTGCCAGGGCCTTATACATTAAGTAGCAACTTTCACTTGTTTCTTAGGAAATAATTAGAGCTACTTTGGCCAGTGAATTTTGCTTTCATTAAAGTCAGCTGTAGTCTTGGTACTAGTTTCACTGGAAGCATTATTTCCTCAGAACTGGGAGACTGAGCAGAATTGAATACAATTTCATTTTCTGTTTATTAACTTAATAAAAGTTCTAGCTGTTTATGTCTCACCCCCTACATCATTCCTCATAGACAGACACCTCAGTTTCCTGCATAATAATGATTAAAAAAAGTCTCCATTTTCTAGTAAGTCTTCATAAATTAGAATTGTTGTACCAGAAATGGTGGAAAAATAGCAAGATTAGTTAAAGTTTAAGGTTTCCCTTACACTGATTGGTTTTTATTGCTTCATTTAAACAGCATTAAACCATACTGGTATATAATTAGTTCTGCCTTTAGTCTTTGGCAGTTTTTCCTGTTTAAGTTATAAGCTCTACAGAGCAACGTTCAAGCATTTGTTTGTGTTACATCCCTACGTGGAGCACTGTTACAACAGAATCACACATTCTCTGGGTCCTCCATAAATGATGCGGGGGTATATGAGAAAGAACGGAGCCCTAGTCCATCTTTGTCTCATGCAGCAAAACGTTTTTTAAGTTTGCAAACATAACAGTGTATAACTTACAGATTTAGCACCTTGCTTATAAGCTATTATGCTAAATTTAATAAATCAACCCATTCACTGTTAAAGTTATGCCTTGGACAGAAATGAAAAGTCTTCAGTTAGAAATGGTCTCCCTTTAACCTTACAGAAAGCCATCTATGCATTTTCCCTGGATGTTTTTTCCAGCTGCTACAGCCAGTTGTTTGGGTAGGGAAAGATTGTCATCTGACATGTAACAAAGCACAACCCTCAATTTAAAGTGTGTGGGGTGTGGCCACACATCAGATAGACACACAGCCACAGTTCCTTTCCGGAGGAATAGTTAGAAGTCCTTACTGCTAATGACAGGTCTGAGCACTTGTCCAGACTAAACCCCATTACAGCCATAGATCTGTATCTCAAAAACAACCAGGCTGGGGAACTTCAGCTGCCTTCCAGCAGCTTGGGATCTGTATGATCTGCTGCTTTCACATGCCTTGTGACATTATTAGTGCGTATATATGTAAACCATTAAGATTTCCTCAGTACCTTGGGAAACAGACTGATGCATTTAAACAGTCATTACTCAAGAGATTTTGCTGCAGTGGTTCATAGATGTTTATAGTACAGGTGGTCTTTGGACTTTGAAACAAATATTGACTCTAGTACAAGTCAGGTTTCAGGAACCTATCTGCAAAAACAGTTGTGGAATTTGTAAATTCTGGCTTCATGACAAGGAACATTAGGTTAAATTCAGACACTTTTGACTTTTTCTAGATATATAATGTCAGAAGAGACCTTTCTTTCATGAGGTATAGGACTGTAATTACTTTTCTGAAACATTTAGTGATCAAAAACCTTCATAAGTCTACCCTATAGGCAAAGGGTATGTGAAACAATAACCAATATTTGCACATGTACCTCTTTTATGCTCGCAATGAAAATATTTACATACTTTAACTGCTTGACTTGTTGGCAAACACTTACACACTCACTACTAATCTGGTAAATAATGCATAGCAGAATTTTACACTCATACATACTGACAATGACTGCACAATACTGTGAGCTCCAGATTTAGGCTTGTATGACTACCTGGAAAAGAGGTTACAACATACATCCAGCAACTTTTTTAGTCATGATTCCTATCCATGGGTTATTCACAGCCTTTTCAGATATGCTTCCACCATCACTTCTGCAGAGCTCAAATACACTACTGATGCTCTGAGGTCTGCAGGAAACTGCTAACTAAATAATCTGATAGGTCACATCTTTCAGAAATCCCCCAACCTGACCTTGTTACCACAGCTGCTTCAGCCAGGGAAGGCTGCCATTCAAGCAGCAATTTCACATACATCACCTGGGCAAACATATTAGCAAACAGCAAACATCATTATCTTTCATCTGTGTCTGAAAGATTTCACTGTAAGTAGTCATTTAGCAGTTTCAGATAAACAAGTCTGAAATAAAACACAGCCAACAATATTTTTAGATATCTGACTAATCAGGGGACATTAGATAATGCATGAAGGGTACATAGCATCAATCAATACAAGTATATAAATTGTACTAGACAAAAATGCATACAGTAACCACAACACACAAATGGTTCTACAGATTCCCATTCACAGATGGGATATGGAATGGAAAAGTTCAATTTCACCAAAAGATCTTTAGGCTTTTAGGCATAGTTGCAATCTCATAGCTTCATTATGATACTCCTTTCCCCCCCCC